>CM041634.1:13916669-13935513 GCA_023333625.1 Bothriochloa decipiens
TTTTTTCTTCTCTTCTTCTGATTCTATTATCCTACTTTTGATTGTTTATTGGATCTGATAACCCTTCCCTCTCATCTTATCTGCTTGTGCTTCATTTAGAACTTTTTTCAAGTTTTTTCCTTATTCTAGTAGGTTAATGACAGTAATATATTTGATTCTTTCTTGTTCTTTTGTCAGATCATTTTCTTGTGTAGCTAATCTATGCTTGGTTCAGGTACAACATTATTCAAGGTATGATCTAGTCTCTGGTTGAACTTAATCTCTGCTATGATAAATTCCTAAAATTATGTATAGAGATCTTTGAATAGTTTCTGTGTGTATTTGTTTACAAAGCTAATGCTCTTTTTGTACCTAGTTTCATTGGATAGGGTGAGATAGAGATCATCATGTTCCTTGTATTTGTTTCTGCTTGCATGGCCTTACATTTTTTATTTGCATTTCCCTTTTCTAAACAAAAATCTTATTAGTTTTATATTTCTAATTTTATATTATGTCTAAATTTTTAGATGGCTTACACTATGGAAAATAGGGAAGTTTCTGAATATGTCATTGAAGTCCTTGGTTTGACTCCTAGTGAACAGTCTAATTTAATGGCAATTAAGTTGCGTAAGCCTTGTGTTGACAGTGTTTCTCTCATTGCTGCTGGTTTGAAATATATTGAGCAGAAGCCACCTATGATGAAAATAGTTGTCAATGAGATCAAGTTCTGTGTTGATGACCATGTGGTGTTGTTTATGTGTTAGTCAATAGTCCTGCTCGTGCAGCTCAACTCTGGAGGTTCATGATTGGGGTTGATGATTACGTCTTCACTATTTATAAAGTAAACAGTATTGTTAGAAGGTTGGTTCATGCAAATCTTTCAATGATATCCTAGTAAGGCTCAAGGTATTTTTTTTAGCAAATGCTATAATTCCTTTTGTATGTTCTCTCCTTTTGCATTGTCAATGTTATCTTATGTGTCCTTTTGTTTTTCTTTATTAGGTTGTATGTAAGAGTCGGTCACTTGATCCTAAAGCTTCAGTTCCTTTTCATTTGAACGGTGAAATTGTCTCTTTGCTTGTTGTTGATAACTTGGATATAAATGTTGGACCTCAGTCTGAACTGATTGCTGCTAAGGGTTTGATATCTGACAATCCAGTGAAGCTTGTGGCTCGTGTTCTCAAGCAAAATCATGGTGCTGAATATCTACCACTTTGCAAGTTTGTTTATGATTATGGCAATGCTTTTGTCTATGTCAAGGTTGTTTCTGAGTGTGATGCTAATTTGATGGCTGGTCGGTCTTTTCAAGTTGCGGGACAACCGATGTCTTTCTGTTGTGTCCTTAGTGTCAATCTTCACCCTCAAGCTGATGATCATTATCAGAAATTTAGTTGCCGTCTGGTTGGTCGTTAAATGTCAATGTGTCATCTAAGTCTTATAGTTTATTGTTGTTATGAATCTTGAATTTGTTGTATAATCATTTGAACTGTATTTGTATGAACTATTGTTTGGTACCTCTTAAATACTATTTGGTGGTATTGTAATAATTTGTTGAGCTTGCATTTTTCTGTTCACCCTATGCTTTTATATGGTTGTTTCATCGCAGGTCCTAGTTTTTAACTCCGCCTATGATGGGGTCACTCTATTTTGTGCCCCATTGTAGCAGGTCCCAAGCCCTGATAAAGGAGGAGGGCTTAAACTGATTTTATTTTTTCTTAGGTTAATTTTCAACGGATATATTCGTGCACTCAGGATTATAAGATTTGAATCAACAGTGAGTTTGTATGAGAACTCTATTCTTTTTTTTTGCTCAAGCTTCATATTTGTCCTCTAGTTTTTCTGTTGTCCATTTTTTTATAATTTAGTGTGGTCTCCCTGCTTCATTGACTTTTGAGGTTTTTGAAGGATCAACATGGTCTTATACAAGTTTGCTCTCTGAAGTTTGGTTGTCAAGCTCTCATCTATCAACAGCCCGCTTTTTACCAATTTGATTTTCCATATGGTATGTGCTTCAATCTCTTAGATTCTTTTGAAACATAGTGTACCCAACTTTTATGGCATCTTATGCTTGTTACATTTATCTCATTTTTTTGTTGTGCATAGATTAAGACCAATCAAGTTCATTGACCTGATCCAGATCAAGTACTGCCTCCCTTACATTACAGGTCTGCTTCCTTTGCCTTCTTATGAAATTTACACAAAATTTGTATGAAATTTATACTTCATAAGGAATTGTAAATTTTGTTATATGAAGGTGTCAGTTTTGCTACTAGTTCTGGAATCTGAAATCATGTTTAAATGTGTTAATTTTCTTTTGTCCCTTCCATTTATTTGTCCCTGCATTATAGCCATTCCTTCTATTGCTTCCCCCATTTACTCCCTTCCATCCTTTTTGTTCCCTAATTTATGCCTTTCCATTTATTTATTTCCCCATGAGAGCCATTCCTTCTATTGCTTCCACCATTTACTCCCTTCCATATGTTCCTCTTTTTGTCTTTGCTATATATATTTTTTATTACTCTGATATTGTTATATTTTGCCTTGTTCTCTTTTCTATTGTCTCATCTATTATAGATGTCAAACACATCTGTTTCCCATCATGTTATTGTAGTCCTAGGATTGCAAATTGGTGACCAAGATCATTTGATGTTAATTAGATCTGCTGTTCTAGATATTGGTTTTTTTAGTGATCCTATGCTTGCTGCTCTTGCTTGGAAAAAATTTTCTGGATCATCTTCTTTGAATAATCTGAAGATTTGCTATGATAATTATGATGACTTGTTGGTTTCCTTTCTTAGATAGTGTTGATGGCACCAAGGCTATGTCATTTTTCATGTGGACGAATGCCTCTAGGTACTTTCATAGTATCTCTCATGTACTGTAGGTTATTACCTTATAATATTTTGATTTCTAATCAGTGACAGCTATATTTGTTTATTGTGCATTGATTCATTTCCAATAATTTCAACATCCAATATAAGACCGCATCAGTTCGTTTTTTTTTCAACAAAATCCAGATCAACTACAGTCTCCTTCACATTGTAGGTCTGTTTTTTTCTTCTACTTACTATTCATTCACATTTCTCTTCATTTGTCTAGGCATATCTACCTGTGCTTAATAGCATAAAACAATGTAGGCATTATTTTAGTTCATTATTTGGGTTTTACATCATCTTAATATTGAATTTATACCCAATTTATTAGTGTAAGTTTAGTGCTTGTGTGATGTAAGTTTTCTGTAAAGTAACAGTTTTTTGTGCCCAATTATATTCATTAGAATTAGTGAATTTCATCTGTGTTTGCTTACACCCACGAGTTCCCAGGTTGGTTCTTTGTTGACTTTGATGTATAGGGATGCTTTGTCATGTGTTTATTAGATATACTAGACTTTATTTTGATCTATCTTATTTCAAATCTCAGGTTTCTAGTGGATTTGGAAGGTTGTACCATTTCTTTGGATTTGTTTAGTTGTAATAATGGTTCTGTAACTAGTAGTTAAAAGACCTGTTTCATATCAGGGTTATGAATTGCTTTATTTGGTAAATCTTGCTCTTAGTGTTATAATCAGATTGTTAGTTACAAGTATTACCATTACTTTCATGAAACTTACACCTAATTGTTACAAAATTTACACTCAATTAGTTGATGTAAATTTTGTTATTACAAGGTGTAAGTTATTATTATTTATGTTAGTTGCTAAATTTTTCATTTATGTAAAGTTTCCCCTTTGATATTTGACTACTATAGAAAAAATTTGCTTATTTTTTAAATTTGTTTATTCTCATATTTTGGTTTTTGCATTCTGTTCAATTTTTCATTTCTTTAAAGTTACTGATTTGTTATTTCCCTACTATAGAAAAAAATTTGGTATTTTTCAAAATTTCTTTATTTTCATATATTTCATTTTTGCATTCTGTTCAATTTTTCATTTTTTTAAGTTATTGATTTGTTATTTCCCTATTATATAAAAAAATTGGTATTTTCAAAATTTCTTTATTTTCATATATTTCATTTTTTGCATTCTGTTCAATTTTTCATTTATTTAAAGTTATTGCTTTTTTATTTGCCAAATATAGGAAAAAATCTCTTATTTTTGAAAATTTGTTTGTTTTGATATTTTGAGCCCTGTAAACCGTTTCTTATTTCAAATTTTGAATCTTTATTGTTTCCTAGTCTTTGTTACAAATCAATTGGGATGCATGCATGCATGCCGGTGCCGGTAGATTTCAACCAACCTCTCGACCGGTTGATTTGGTGTCAACCGGTTGAGACCATCTCACAAATCAACTGATTGTGAGGTAGACAGACCTAATGATAAGGTGGCAAAAGTTAGGTCTAAACAAAATTTATTTTAGCCATCATGGGATTACGGCAAAGCAAGGAAAGGTATCCGGATAACGTTTGCATTCATTGTACTAAAATAAATTTATTTTTATTATATATGTAAACATAGAGACTTTTTACCACGCTCGGAAATTATGTGAGCCTTTCATTTGGTTAGATCCGATGGTTTAAAAATAGGAGAAACCAGATGAGAGAAACTTAAGTTATGGGCCGGAACTGAAATCACGTGGGTCCAGAACTGATTTATAATCAAATTTGGAGGGTATAACAGTATTTGACGTCCGAGGAGCTGCTTCTCAGAATCAAAACTTGAAACTGGGCGAGGAGCATGACGGTCGGCCGGCCGATGGGAACTTGGTGGCGGCTATCACCATGCACGGGATCAGGGCCACTCCATCCCGCAGCCGCAGTCGAGGTTGCAATGGCAAGGCACGGGAAGTGCAAGGGCGACTGGGAGAGCCGGTCAGAGACGGCGGCGGCGGCGGTGGCGTCCTGCGGTAGGCGGCAGCCTCAAAGGTGCTGCTGCGGGGCCGTGCCATGGCGATTTCGCCTAGCACTAGCGACACGACATACACTGCGTTTCCGTGTCCGTGTCCGCAGCAGCGGCGGCCGCGAGGAACGTGCCTCGCACCGGCGCCGGCGGGGTCACAGCGCTCGTGGTGTGTGGCCTGGCACAGGGCAGTGGCGTGGACTTCGCTTCGGCGGGCGTGGGCACACCGCCGCCGACGGCGCTGCTGGTGCTGGACAACGGCAGCGACGTGGGGCTTTGCAACATCGCCGGTCCGCCTCCGAGCATATCGCCCGCGCGCACACCGGGAGCAGCAACGCACGCATCTGCGGCCATCTGCCTCTCCGTCACCTCGACCTCCCCTGCTGGGCAGTCGCCGACGAGCAGGGATACGGCGGCGATGTCCACTTAGAATGGCGGCGAGCTAGGTGCGGAGGCGCCGTAGATCTCCGCGGCACAGGAACGGAGCAATTCGTGGAATTTGTTTTGGACAGAGCAGTTCGTGGAATTGGAGCTGAGAACCTGTGCATTATAAAAAGTACTAAACTACCCTTAATTACAATTTGTCGATAAACACCTGCCGAAAGAAACAAAACAGGTCCCATGCACCGGAAAAAATTACGTAAACATATAGCCGGATACCTTTCCTTACTAGTATAGCCGCAACGCAAAATGCTTGTGGTCTAGTTTTTTTAATTTGGTCCAAAAAGTTTGTGTGTGACACTAAGCATATCCCAGTACTACACTCTATGTCACTATATTTGTAATTAAAATATCATTAACTTGCCGATGGCTTCCAAGGGAAGAAAAATCAAGCAAACATGGTTTATATTTGTTTGTTTGATTGATTTACTATTGCAAAACTCAAGTGCAAATTGCATATATAGGCATAGTCAAATGGGAACCATACATACATGTAGCTAGACCGGTGTATATACAGAGGCTCCGCAACATGGACTTGCAAAGGAAGCTGGATTCATGCATATCAGCATATGGCTCTAATAATACAATATACTGGACACTGAAAAAATTACAGGAAAATATATTCATTTGGCATATATGGCAATTGTTTAGTTCCTCCAAGCTAGCTTTATTGCCTCCTTGCGTGGTGCGAATTTTTCTTGCTCATCCTTTGACGAGGAGCTTATTTATATGAATATGATATAGGTTGTTGAATCGCATATATTATTACCGTGATTTGCATTGTTTTAATTAAACAGAAAGAGATAAAGGTGAGCACAACGGATAATAACGAGTTAAGTAAATATAGAGTAAAAAAGTCTGTTATCTATATGAGCCGCCGGCAAAGGCCACTCGGCACTGCACATCTGGCGCCTGGAAGCATCGAATCCAAGTAGGAGCGGCACCGAATGGCATCTATCCACGTCACTGCGGCCCGCCAGGCGGTGCACCAACGCCAACCAAAAAAAAAAAAAAAACTGCCTGCGCCTGACGACAGTTGGTTGCGAAGCACCCGCATGCGTGAGCCGCGGGCCCCGCATCCCCAACGCCCAACGGCATACGAGCCGTGGATCGCACGTACCCCGGGGCACGTGTCGCACGGTGTGTGGGCCCGTGCAGGTGTCTCACGTAAGCAAAGGCGATGCTGCCAGCGAGAGCTCGCTCCACTGCGATCCATGCGAAGGGATTTATTTTCCGATGACGGCCTCCGGACGTCACAAGAGTCCCGTGCTTTATTCCTAGCCCCCATTGTTCGTCTCCTTTTTATACTCCCTGCCGCATGCATACGCCTCCTTTATTTGTTCCTTCATTCATGTCTTTTTTTTTCTTTTCACTATATGTCTCCATCCTTCTTTTCTCTGCCTTTTATTTATGTTTTTCTGTTTCACCGATTGATCGATGCTTCAAGGTGTCCCAAGAAGATTGGTTTCCTAGAGCGAGCGAGCTAGCTAGCTAGTCGACGTGTGGAGCACATTCCATTGTAGCAGTAGTAATCTTATTCTGTGTTCCTAGCACTACATACTCTCTGATCTCAACTCAAAATTAGACGTTTTGGATTTTCTATATGCATGGTTATTATTATACACTTAAGTATACAAAATTATGTCTAGTACATGGTAAACTTAATATACATATATCTAGAAAATAACCAAAACATCTTATAAATTAGGACGAAGAGAAATAAGATGAGAAAGACAGCACCAAGTTACTCTAAGTCAAACCGATGCACGCTCGCTCATTTTTTTTTTTCTTTTTACTTATCTTGTATATGGATGAGGAGGTGAGAGGTTAGGTTAATTAGGTACAACTCTAACCTGTTCATCGCAAGAATATCTAAAGAAAACTACTTTTTGACATAAAAACTTTAAATGAAAGCAGTAAATACCAAATTACATATAATAAACCCGCGGCACATGACATCTGTACTATGGGCACACTTGTGTTTTTTGCATGGTTTCTTATACCAGTATATACATACAAATCGTGTTTACATACATGTCTACTAAAATTTTGACAATATTGTCAGATAAACTTACTCACTTTGCTTCGTTTGTGTACGCATATATGTTAGGCATCTAGAGACCATACATGATCCATTCCAAGAAATAACAAAAAGGTGGGAACGAAGACGGATAAAAAGGGAAGAAAGCTTTGATTAATCAATTAATACATGCACAGAATAGGCAGCCTTCAAAGAGATTACTACTAATATTATTATAAAAAAAATAACAGTGGCGTGCATTTTTTTTGGAGTCTGATGAGAGGGGGCATCGATCATCACATATGCATGTGATTGGTGGATGGATAGCTCTAAAGCCAAGGGAAGGCATATCGGCTTTTCCTCTCTTTGGCTTGACGACCACGCGACGCGAGCCGATCGGTCGAACCACCTCTAGCCTCTAGCCAGCCTATGAGCGTAGCCTAGCCGCCCCATCAGCAAGCGTAACGGCGCCGGCCTACCCGTTCCGTCCGTCCGTCCGACCCCGTTATATAACGGTCGCCGACGGTCTCCGTTCTTCTCCTGCCCCGCCGCAGCCGTTTGCCCTTCACGTATTTACTGCGCGGATTAATCCCGCGGTGAATGAATGGTTTCCGTACGATTCTGCATGCAGTTAATCTTTTCTTAATTGCGGTCAATTCTGTACTACTGTGGCCAGTACGAGGCGAGCGCCAGATGCAGCATGATCGAGCTGGCCATTGTTAATCATCAGGGGATGTGACGTTTACGTCGTGACGCGGTGATTTGAGGATATGTAAACATTATCATCTGCTCCAACTAGGCCGAGCAGAACGCAACCACACGATTTTTTTTTAACACTGATAAACAGTCAAGTTGCTAAGTGATTGCCGAGTACTTACAGCTATAGTACGGAGTAGCAGCGAAACAGAGTGACATACTCTTTTTTTAACTACGTACTTAAAAGAAACTTTGAGTTTTTATCGTTTTTGTTAATAGCCTGCAAAGTGCTAGCACATACTAGACCATTCCAGTGGATAGAGATGAATGAATTACGCTAAACACTAAGATACTTATTATTACTAGCAATTAATCACGTTAAATCGATTATGCGGACCCATCTTGACCATATCTAATAATGAGTAACACACATCTTGTGGTTCGAAACTCTTACACACAGTCGCACAGCTATGAGCAACCAATCCACAGCCACAAGAACTGCTAATTTCAAAGCTGGAGATAGCTGAGCATTTGATATAATTAATACACAGGATTGTTTAATCCTTGTACTTAGCTGGCCGAGGTCGTCTAAATATGCTGCTACTCAGTCACGACTAGTCCTCTAATTTAAAACGTAAGTAACCAAGAGGAGTGGTTAACAAATTTGTTAATTATTATCACCCCATATGCCAGTCAAATTTGTTAATTACTCTTGCTTTGGGCATATATATTAACAAATTAGCACTTGATTCCATCGCGATGATCGATTAAGCATAAGATAATCTTCGTGACGTTGCGTACGTACATAATGACGATCCTAGTTGCGCATGTGGGGACGTACCGTATATATTTGTTGAGTACACGATCGACGCTGCTAGCGAGAAACAGCTAGGAGCTAGAGATGTTTAGCCTTAATTAGTTGTCCCAAAATGAATCTTCTTCTTCAAGTGTTGTTGCAGCATATGCTTACGTACGGGCAGGCACATGCGGTTGTCATCTATTAATCTTGAAGGATCAGCAAGAATATCATGCGTGCGCGTTCTTTAGTGCCAACTTGTTGGCAAATGGCATCTGCACGATACCTAATGAGCCAATACTGCGGCAAAACGTACAGAAAAGAGAAATGCAAGTCTTCTCATAAAAGTACACTACTCGATCCAAATAGGTATACGTAACATGCAGGGGCCCGCAAACGAATTAATTATTAAGTTGACATATCGCACCTAATAACCAGATTGGTAAGCTATGGAATTAAGAGCTTTGGGCACGGTACGTGCATGTACTGTAACTGCAAAAGTACGCACATCAACGGGAACGGGATAATTGGGAGGGCAGAGATCGAAACATATCACGTTATGCATTGCTATCTACAGAATGTACAGCGCGCAATTGGAGAACGTGCGAGATGGACACAGTGTATAAACTCTTGTTGGCGTGCACGTCGGCACGTGCTGCATGTCAACAGTATCATGCCACCACCGACAAAACCATGTTATCGACTTAGCAAGTTAGCATGCACGGGTACTCCGGCCGTATGTATTACTTTGTTGCCCTTAATTAGGCCTCACACCGATTCTGCCACTGTAGCGGAGCCTGTGCAGAACCTAAAAGTATTAACTTTGGATACGGCTCTCACCGTGTTCTGGTTCATTTGAATATAAGCCGAAGTCCTTACATATATAATGCGATACAGTGCCTTAGCAGAAGAACCAAATTAACCGTTGAGAGCCCGATTAAACAAACTTTTAATAGTTACAATTTTTATATGACATACTATGTAACTAAATATCAAGGCTGACGAAGTACAGGGGGGACGAAAACAAACAAATATCACGTATCTATGTATAATGTCGCAACTATAAAATCGACATTTAGTGTCCCACAATTACCACCATTTAGATCATCTTTGGGTTATTAAAAATTATAAATTGTGGATTTGATTCTTAAACTACATTCACCTAGCAATCACGCTTGCCTTGATTCTTAAACTACAATCACCTAGCAGAGACCTTTCCGTAGAGGTGCCTAGGTCGCTTGCCTTTAGAAAAAAAAAATGTCCACCTCAACAAATTGTTAACATAGTAGTGTACTTGGCCATGCCAATATAAAAAATATATATATATATAAAATAACCCCTAAAATTTGCATCTAGTTGTCGGTGTTCTGACCCTCGAGGGGTTAACACCAACGAGTAATATTGTATTCGCGTGCTCCCTAATCCGGTGGGTGATGCAAGAAGGACACGATGATTTATCCTGGTTCGGGCAAAGAAGGCCCTACGTCCAGCGGGGGGAGGATGATTCGTGTTATCTTGCACCGAAGTGCTGGTACAGGGGAAAATACAAGCAGGTGTGAGAAGTGTGAGGTGGAGTTTGGGCGTTCGGACGCCTTGCTCTCAACCTTGCACAGGCTCACGGTGTCTCTCTGTGATCTAAAGCCTTAATGTTTCTATGCTCTAGATTCTCTCTGTTTTCGTCCGGTCCCTCTCTCTAATGCCCTGGCGCCTCCTTTTATAGACGAAGGAGGGGCACAGGTGTACATGTATTTCGAGTTCGCATGACGCTAATGACGTACGACGTTGAGGCCGATCACGTCGGTGCCGCTGTAGTGATGTACGCCGGTATGGGAGGCCCTGCAGCCGTCGCGTCGGGAGTTGTTGAAGTTCAGCTCGAGGGTTCGCTCGGTGAAGTCGAGGGGCGACGGTCGAGGGTCTTGGCCGGAGCCGAGGGGGTCGTGCCGAGGAGGTTGAGCTTCGCTGGATAAGACCGAATCCCGGAAAACACGGAAAACACGTTAGTTTATACGTCTCGAGGCGGTGCGGGTCATGGCACAGCGCTCGGTATGGCGCAACAGCGTAATATGACTTGCGGGATTCCGGGGTATGGGCGGTAAAAGCAGATTTGACCGCCACGCCTGTAACTGTTACCGTAACTGTGGCCATGCGGTTAGGCGGGGGTAGATAGATCGCATTAAATGCGCTCGGATCCGTACGGGGGAGTCGGTAAAACGAGGGGTGTACTCTCATCGAGGGCCACCCATTCGCCCGGGTGAAGTTCCGTCCTCGAGGGGAGGCTCGCTCGCCGGGCGAAGTTACATCCTCGAGGGCAGGCTCGTTCGGGGGATGAAGTTCCGTCCTCGAGGGGTTGCTCGAATTGTACCCTCGCGGGTACAGTACTAGCCCGTTCGGTAGCCTCTCGGGTGTACAGTACTAGTCCGTTCGGTATCCTCTCGGGTGTACAGTACTAGTCCGTTCGGTAGTTTCTCGAGTGGGCTTTGGCTTTGGGCCGTCGTCGTCCGCGGGTCGGCCCGAAGTGTCTCAGCCTGCGGGTCATTGTACGTTCGCGCGGGAGGTCACAGGAGGGGTCGAGTTATCGTTTTTGCGGGGTTCAATTCGGTAAGCCTGGGGTTTTGGGATACCCATTTCCTCGGTAACGACACTAGTTCTTATGCTAGGGTGAATATAACCTAAAGTGACCCTCTCAATATGCATCCAAATTACACGTCGAGGGTTAAAAAAAAGATATTGCTATTAGTAATTAGTGTCTGCACATTAATAGTGTTCATAAAGAACGTTATAAAATCACAGAAATCCTAGAAGAACACAAAATACCTCATCAACTCGGTAAATTTTGATCACCATTGGAAATTAATTAGAAGCATATAAGAGTATGTTTGATAATAATAATATTATTATTATTATTTGCCTTCGTTTAATTATCCATAATGTGTCCCGGAAAAAAGATTTAAGGTGGTTTCTTAGTTTCATTCCAACAACAGTACGGCACTTTTGTTGAACACAATATCTCGAGACAAAAAGAAAAAGACAAGTCACAATCCCTTAGCGTGCGAGATCGAGTGGTTACACCAGGTCACCAGACAAAGCTAGTAGGCTAATAATATAGCAATAACAATATAATACTGGTGTGCCAAGATTATAAATCGGTTGGAGCCCCGAAATTGTGGTGGATCTTTAGCGGGTCCTAGGTGATGAGGGAAATAACGCCAAGACAGCAGAGCGCGAAATTGAGGCGTGGCAACATATATAAACAGGGTACGGGTTGGTGATCCGTCCATCAGATCATGGGATGCAGGCACCTGAGCAGCTGAAATACACAAAAGCAAGCCTCCCCTCAACTAACCGACGCGCATTTTGTCGATTTCCATCTTCTCCTTTTTTTTTTTTTTTGAAAAAAAAATTTGATGATCCGATCGACCGTACGTACCAGGGTGGATGGCGCCCTCGATCTACTCTGCTCCAAGTTGGTGGATATACTACTTACTAGTACCATCTGAAGGTGGTGCAACTCTCTTTGGCGCTGTGTGTTTCTTGCCAACAGCAGCACAGCCGAAAGAGAAACAGTAACATTTTGGTGATCAAAATTTTAGTAATCTGTTGCCTAGCACTATCGACACCGTTGAGTCGTTGAGAGCTACTGTATGCGGAATTTCCGTCGGTCCAACGTAGTACACAAGTACGTACACAGCAACTCTCTCAATGCAGCACAGGAGCAACAAGCAAGCTAGGACAGGCAGCTGCAGAGGCGCATGTGCAAACGGATCTTCACTGTCATTGTGGTCAACTCTGCTGGGCCGGGTGTCTGCGTCTCCCCTGAATCTTGCTGCGGCATGCAGTGCCGTCCGTTGAGGCAAGCAAGGCGCAAGTTCCACCGTTCCGTTGACACGGGGCTGCCTAGCTGGAGAAGTACAGTTGCTCCGTACGTGTGGCGCGCACACGTGCACGTGCATATGCATACGGAGTAGTCGGCAGCGGACAAGGAATCAATGGCCGCCCTGCAACCAACAAGTAGCGCGCGTGCACCTTAGCTGGACTTAACGTGGACTTGCATACAGTCACGGGCACGGCACGGTATGCAGTGCCTGGCTACTGGCTGGCCATCGGTTTTCATTCATTTTCCCGGCCCGACCGATCCGATCCAGCCATGGAGATTCACCACCACGTGCGTGCCGTACCGGCCACTACTCCTCCTTAGTTCCATTCTCCGGCTGAATAATGGCGATGGCGACGACCGGCGCGCTCCATTCGGCAATAATAAACTAGGCTACGTACCGTACGTACGTGTGGATGCATGTTTGATGTGATGCGATTATGCGGATGTACCTGTACAAGTAGAAGACGACAGGTACGTACGGGAGAAGAGAAGAACAAAAGCCACGGCCGACTGGCCGAGGTGAAGATTATTAACAGCGTCGTCGATCGCCATCACCGTCGGTGCCTGCACTGCACAGCGATCCGTTGCCGACCCAACTCTACCTGCCTGAACGAGAGGCGAGACCGACCCGTCGTCGGGGTTGCCGTGGGCCACAGGACTCCGCCTACGTGTCTTTTTTCAAAGATCAACAAATCGACCAACCTAGGAGGAGCTAGGTGACTTTTTAATAAAAAAAAAAATAGGCATCAAATTCGTTTCCGATGAAATTCGAACCTGGATGGCTAGGTGTAGTGCCACATTTGATCACCTAGCCAAAGTGAGCTATTGCTCTTTTCCCGTCTACCTGTCTCGCCGTCCCAGGGCCAGACGACGATCCACGTCGCTCGCCTTGCGCGCGCTCGCCGATTCACCAGCCACGCGATTTTGCCTGATGGAGACCGGAGAGGGAGGTTCCAGTGCGCCCTGATTCGGAAGTTAACTTGCAGCTAATTTGATGACGACGACGACGAGTGCGTGCACTGGCCTAGCTCGCTGTCGACTTGCCGTCCTGGCCATGCTTGGTGAATGGTGATGCATGCTCCTCCATCATGGACGATGCGTCCTAATCTCTTCATTCATTTCCTCGTTTATCCCTCCACAAATGATCCAGACTGTGTCTTTAGTTGGAATCAAATCAAAGCGAGAATTACTGTGTGCACGTAATTGTGGATTTCATTTGCTTCCCGTGCCGGTTTGATTGATTTGCTAAATTCAAATCCCGTTTTCAAATGAACAAACAGTCCTGGTCTGCGCCGTGTGGAACTGTGGAAGGCTGGCTGATCCGATCGACCGAACTGCGCTGCCAGCTGGTGGTACCACGTGGGTGCAACATTACCGTGTCCAGGGACTGCCACCCCACCCCGAAACAACGCATTCAACACCAGCAGTACTACCACACAGTAACTAGCCAAACGGGAAAAAAGCCCCACCCAACGGAAAAGTAACGGAACGGATTAGAAAAAAACGGAGCTAACGGCCGTCGCCGTCGCCGTCAGTTATACCTCCCGTCCCCGTCACCCCGCCCCTGTTCCCCTGCCCTGTCCTGACGGCAATAAGAAGCCACGCTGTTGCCCCCACCTCCCTCCCCGTCTCTCTCCCTCGCCCCCTCGCGCTCACACACCCACAGAGAGAGAGGCGCGGCAAGGACCGACGCACGGACCCCCCGTCCTCACCAGCGACCGCGACCGACGGAGATGGAGTCGCCGGAGGCGTGCTCGTCCGGGTCGTCGTCCCCCGTCTCGCCGGCGTCGCCTGCGGCGGCGGCGGCGGAGCGCCCGTCCGAGGCGGCGGCGCTGCGGGCGCTCGTGGACCGGGTGCGCGCGGGCGAGGTAGAAGCCGCCCGCGAGGTGCGCCGCCTCACCCGGGCCTCCGCGAGGCACCGACGCAAGCTCGCCGCCGCCGTCGACCCGCTCGTCGCCATGCTCCGCTCCGCCAAGCCCGAGGCCGGGGAGGCCGCGCTCCTGGCGCTGCTCAACCTCGCCGTCAGGGACGAGAGGTGCGAACGCGAAACCTTCTCCTCGTCTTTGCCTTCTTCTCTTCTGTGTGGTTCTGTTTTTTCTTTTTCCTGATGAGAGAGAGAGAGAGAGAAAAAAAACGGTAGAAAATCTACACGGACTCCTCCAATAAGGGCCTTGCTGCTTTCGGCGTGAATTGCTTTGTTGAATTTTTCGAAAGTATGACACCGTTTACATCAAATTCGGTAAAGAACTCATCGATTGCTTCGTTTTTCTGGCATATATATGCCCGCCGATTCATGATAAAAGTTAGCAGTCTCTGTCGTCTGTTCGAAGCATCGGCTTATTTGTAATTTTATAAAATCTACACCTATAGAACTGATTTTGCTATGTCCCTCTTCTTAATTTTTTTATTAGTCGTGGCGGCTTAATAACCTGTTGACTTTTTTTCTTTAGGGAATTACTCCTTTTCTATAAAAATTGCACACATCTCAAAGCAACAAATCTCTTTTTATTAATTACGTATTTTCGTAATTAATTATAACCTGGGTCCTGAGTGGGCTCGGCCTGTCCATGCCTGGCCCTGTGCTCAGCCCAGAAAACCAGGTGGAGTCCCCTCCCTCTGATTCTCTGCTTCGGCGGCACTTTTTTTTCTCGCGAGGCCGCCGGCGCTGCATCGGCTTGTCTCCCGGCTGCGCCGCCGCCGAACCCCTGCCCACCTCACTCATCTAATGGTCGCCTTAGTGCTCGAGTCACTCCCGCAAGAGTACATTGCGCCGCCGTTCCATTCGTCGACAGGAGTTCCACATCGGCCGGTGCCGTTTCAATTGTAGACATTGTAGGCAGTTTTCTATATACTAGATTCTTGTGGTCATGGACAATATTAAATAAATGAATTCCCAATACTGGATTCATTGTGTTTTCTACTAGATCACAACGGCTGCAATTCTGGAACGTCAATTTGGCAGTCGGAGCTTGTTCCATGCATCGAATCGATAAGTTGGCTTTACTACACCAACAACAGAACCCAGTAGTCATGCATGGCCGGCCTGACCGCCTGACCTCTTTCTCGATTATCTAGGCGAAGGGGGTGAGCATGGATGCAGTGGCGGCAGAACGAGGCGTAGTGATGTGGTGGTCGCGCGATGAGCAGATGCGGCGGCGGTGACGGCGCGAAGGAAAAACTGGAGCCGCAGGAAGTGCGCCGTACTAGGAGAAATCAGGATCGCGACTCCCTTTTGGGTTTCAGGGTTGGGCTTGGGCACAAGGGCTGGCATTGATGGGCCGAGCCCAGGTTAGAATTAATTTACGAAAATGATTAATAAATAGATGTAGGTTGCTTTAAGATGTGTGCAATTTTTCAGAGGAGGAGTACCGGAGCAGTTCCCTTTTCTTTATACCATTAAAAAAGAATCGGTCCAAAAATCTACAAGATTGCAGGGTTGTGCCGGTTGATGTTCAATCCTAGAATCGTCAGTAGCAGTTCTGAGCTACGATTGCCCATCTGTTTAGTTTTACCACGATGATGCAAACTGAATACAGCCCCTTCATTTTTCTTAGCAACCTAGGTGATTAAGGATATATTCACAAGCATATTCTGAGAAACCTGCTTGATAGGATAACAACACATCCAATTTCGAACTGTTGTCATCATCACCTAGCAGTAAGGTGCCCTGTTGCTTTTTTGACGCTCAGCAATCGCAGAGTATTTGCTGGTAGCACAGAGGTTTTATTCCCATGACCCATCAACCAATTTGGGGTTTCCTGGTCTATGTTGTGGTACAAATTTCTTGAAAAATGGTAACACGAAAAAAAGGCTAGAGAAAACGGCCGGTTTAGATGTCACAAGAGGCAGTTGGTCTCGTTTTGAAGCTGACCGAAGGCTGCCAACCACACTTTCCCTGGTCGGCTGTTTCTGCAAAAAATCTAACACCAGGGAATTGGAAACATTTTGTAGAGTTTCTTGGTCTGCCTAATATTTCTGCCCTCTTTTCAACTGCCGGCAGCCGGCTGCGGCCAAGATACAGTTATCCAGTACTTCCTTTGGAAATTTTGTGCCCATGCCGTGACCTAATTGTCTCGGTACATATCCAACCATGTTGACCTCACATTCCTCAGGACTCGTACCAACTTGTCACCTGTACCTAAAAGTGGAGTTAGATAGGTATGGTGATATGTACCAGAATTTTTGCCTTTATCTGCCCCCTTTCCCTTTGCTCTACTAGAACAAAAACAAGGATACCGCAGTGGTGATCACCTGTTGTGTTCAGTCAATCCTTTTGTCAAGACTGATGGCTTCTGTTCAGTTCTTGTAGTGGAGTCAAACTGTTCCAATAGTTGGAACTTGGGAGGGCCAAATTCTTGTCCAAATAGCCCATAAATGGAAGTATGGAGCATTGTTTTTAGCTGTTATACTGCTTTCTGGCCTAGCGCAGATAGGATAAGGTATGGGAGAGACATTTAGGGCCTCAAGTTCCTCTCCTCTTCACATGTATGGGCAATTATATAATTTAGTTGCCCATATCTCGCATTTATGGTACTTATTTCAGATCTTGACACTAGACATAAAGAAGTTACGTCTAATTCAGTAAAATGTATTGCCATATGGTGCCATTGTGTGCATCTTGGTCTAAGTTCATACTTGGATGCCATTAGGGAACTATGCTGTTGTGGAGTGGTGACTGGAAAGCCTTACATTTATGTACAGTATCCAATTGCTGCACTGACCTATATGAAATGTGATGAGTGGTGTAACTTTTTATTGAATATTTGGCTTGTATGCTTAACTATTTTTGATGCAAATGGTTCCTAACTTATGTTTGTTCCATCTATGCAGAAATAAAACCAAGATAGTGGATGCCGGTGCGCTTGAGCCCCTGCTCGGTTATTTGCAATCAAGTGATCTAAATCTGCAGGAGTATGCGACTGCTGCTCTCCTTACACTTTCAGCCTCATCCACAAATAAGCCTATCATAAGTGCTTCAGGAGCAATTCCTCTACTCGTGAAAGTCCTCAAAGAAGGGAATCCTCAAGCCAAGAATGATGCTGTGATGGCTCTCTACAACCTCTCCACAATCACTGACAATCTTCAAGCCATCCTTTCTGTTCAGCCAATTCCTCCTTTAATAGAGCTACTGAAGGGTGGCAAGAGGTCATCGAAAACAGCCGACAAATGTTGTGCTCTTCTCGAGTCATTGCTTGCATTCGATCAATGTCGGGTGGCCTTGACATCTGAGGAAGGAGGAGTGCTCGCCATCGTGGAGGTGCTTGAGGAAGGTTCCCTTCAGGGCAGAGAACACGCTGTGGGAGCGCTCCTGACAATGTGCGAGAGTGACCGCAGCAAGTACAGAGACCTCATTCTGAATGAAGGGGCGATTCCTGGTCTTCTTGAGCTTACAGTCCATGGCACACCCAAGTCCCGAATGAAGGCTCATGTTCTTCTTGACTTGTTGCGCAACTCACCGTACTCAAGATCAAAGCTGCAGGCAGACACGCTCGAGAACCTCGTGACCAACATTGCTTCCCAAATAGACGGCGAAGACCGCGGCGGCAAAGCAAAGAAGATGCTTGCTGAGATGGTGAAGGTCAGCATGGAGCAGAGCCTGAGGCATCTGCAGCGTCGGGCTTCCTTTGCCTGAAACTGCCTCAGGTGACGGATCCTCCCTTATTTTGCAATGGAAATGGAAGATAGCACAAAATAATGAGATTCCTGGTGATGCCGGTCCAGGCCTTGACAAGGACCGAGTGACCGGTCTAAGCCTTCATATACTTAAGCTCTTGACGTAGAACTCCATTTTCCCCTTCCACTCGCAAATCTTGTGTCTCCTTACGAAGAAAAGAGGTCTGATTTTTCTTGTTGTAAGTTTTCCCTTGCCAAGGTTTTGTGCATGTATCAAAAGAAGAAAAGAAAAAAAGAGAGAGAAGAGAACAGAAAAGACATTTCCTGTGGGGAATGGATTGTATATAAAGCAAAGGATCCCATTCCTCATGTCTGAAAAAAGTCTCTCTGTTGGTTTCAGACTACGCTTTTTTCTGTATACTAATTGCATTTCCTTTTTTGTGTGACAAGCAAATCAATATCTAGCCTTGTTGTTTCGGGTCTGATTTTTCTGACTGTGATCCCTCTCATTTGTGACTGTACACGCTGTTTGTCTTTGTCATGGTGGTTCTCCGTTTCTCTCAGACTCTTCCTGAGTTGAGGCTGTGCTTT
>CM041634.1:13935523-13982405 GCA_023333625.1 Bothriochloa decipiens
TGGTTCTCCGTTTCTCTCAGACTCTTCCTGAGTTGAGGCTGTGCTTTGCTTCCTGTGTAAACAATTCTGAAAGTTGGGAGCCGTGTCTCGTGCTCCATGCGCGAATCACTTGGAATTGACCAGACTAACCTTTTTTTGTTTCAGGTTTTTAGATCTCTGGCTGAACAAAATTCTGAAACTCCGTATGCTCAAAAAACATTCTGAAACTTCATATTGTATGGTGCCTAGGCAAATCTCTTTGAGTTTCGTCTTTTACACTGTTAATTAACTGTTTCATTCAAATAATGCAGTTTCCAGCTCCCAAAAAGAGCGCCAATACTTTACGCATCGTTTTCGCTGTGCGCGGAATGCTTTTGTCTCATTGGCGATGCCTTTTGTTTCTTTTTCAGGCTGTGATCATGGCCACTACTTCATTCTTGAGACGGCGATCATGTCTAATGTGACCACACGCGCGAGAGATGCATCTATCGCCAAACGCCGACCAACCATCGTCGCAGCTCTTTCTTTTCCGTGCCAAAGGGAGATGGATCGATCGATGCCTCTCCGTTTTCCATCATGGCCTCATCATGTGGTGCAGCTTTGTTGATCTTATCCACCGGCTGATCGGACGTCCGAGGGACGTCGGGGCCGTGGGAAGCTTTGTTAATCTCTTGCGTGCGGAGCTTCTGCACGCCTCGTTCCGTATACATCGCTGATTCTGAATAGTATAATGCAGAAGCTTGCGGCTGCATTTTTCCGTTGGCGAAGTGCCGCAGTGCCCGACAGCAATCAGACACGCAGGCGGCTTCAGAAGGAAGACTGCTGCGTCACCTGCACGGCCGCACATTATTGAAACACGGTTCCAGCAAGTTCGAGATACGATGAACAGGTGTGACTAAGATAACTCTCTGTCGATAAATTAATGAGGAAGTACTAAGTGGGCCCTAGGACAAATTACACACTGTTACTACTATAGGACAACTGCCCTAATTACACAAGAGGCATCGTCTTTTATAGTGACTGCCCAACTTAATATTAAAAGTACAAGCGTGCCCTCAAGGGGAGTCTTGAAACCCTAGATACTGACTATATTACATGTGGACCTTCCAAGGACACGTTTGTCCACCACTTCACCAACACGACACATAGGCCGCAGCCCATCGTTGCCCGTAAGAAAGGTCCATCACGTCCGCTTCTTGATGATAAGCCTCAGCCTGGCCCATCACGCCACCTCGACAGCCATTGTCTTCATTCATCGCCACCTCCGCGGGAGTCGGAGGCATGACCGAAGGACCTCCGCGATCAGTGAAGATGACGCCACCGGACCTCCGTCGCCAACCAATTCCCTAACCTTCGAAGGAGTCTTCTCGGCGGAGGTCCTACCTCCGGAGGCTTCTCTTTGGTGCTTGCAAACATGAACAAGATGGATACACTGGATTCGTTGGCTAGACTTCAATCGGAGGTAATAAGCCTCTCCGGCCCCGGGACGCATCCCCAACATTCCTCCTTGAGGGTTAGGTCCAGCGGAGGCGGGTCTAGCCATCAATACGCTCCTGGACGCGGAGGCTGTGCTTACCTCCGACCCCCCTGGCCCATTGAACGTTGGACCGGAGGCTTTGCATTTTTACCGTTGCCCGGTTTTTAATCTTAGGCGTTGATTTTGAGTCGGTTCGTCCGCTGCCACTGGATTCGTGGATCGTCATGACCGTTGGGCTGAGAAATCGAGGCGCCACTTCGCTGCCTATATAAGTGTGGTAGAACCTCCTAAATCCTATGGCCCACACGCATGATTATTGTCTAAACAGACTCCAAATAACCATAAATATATTCCATAAAACTTAAAAGGTCTGTCGGGTAAATCCTGAATCATCCACGATTCTCCGAGCAGGATCAATCATTACAAAGAGACATTGCAGTATTACAATAGTTTTATACAAATAATATACATCGGAGTAAAATAGCCGAAGAATTACAATAACATAAGTTTACAAACCATAAGTTGGATTATTACAAACCATATAGCAATGGAATATAATACAACTTATTACATTAACCTTGATTGTATGCCCTGCCCAAGAGCGAGATATCCTATTCGTTGTCACTTTCCTCGACGACGGTCATGCAGCAGGATGCAAAGCATTCCTGTCCATGAGGCTCACCTGCAACAAGGGTTCAACAAACCCTGAGTACAAAAGTACTCAACAAGACTGACCCAATGAAAAAGAGGGGTGAAGACTCAGCAAAATGCAGGCTAGAGGGACAAGGTAAGGCTTGCAGGAGATAAGAAATTTTACAGAAAAGCTTAAAAGAAAGAAAAGCTGTTTTGTTCAAGATCAAAATTTTCAACCAACTTTCTTCTTAAACCTTACTCATTATTCAAGTTGTTACTACGACGATGAACACCGATCGAGTCTTCTTCTCCGAGAAGCACGGCGATTCGAATCTATTTTTATACCCAGCTGGGACCTAGGTTACTGGTATGCAGGAGACTCTAACTCCTAAGCATAGCAGGTGAACCGATATACCGGGATAACAACCGCAGCCATATATCACCACATGATACACGTGAGCACTTCGACCCAGTGTACCGAGATACGTGGGAACTTAAACCCACAGTAAAACACAATATGACATATGTGGGGTCTCTGGCCCACTATAGTCACTCCATGATATACCCGGCTTCAACCATCAGTATATCACTTCATGCATGTGGATTTTCTAATTTCTCGATGTCACCAGTTCACCATCGACACGGGACCTAGGGCATCAACAGACGAAAACACTACAAAGGGACTCCATTCCCAATGCAAGTTAGCCGTCCGGACTCGATTTATTAACTATCATCATGATTTTAACAAATAAAACCAAACTCATCTTTTTCATTCTTTTACCTCTGAATATTTAATTAATTAAGTAGGGCTAAGCATTACTACGCATCTGTTTGAATAGGTAACAAGAAATTATGGCTATAAGACAGGTAATGCAGTTGGTGGGTTTTCACTCAACTCCTATTACTTAATGCAACATATTATAACTGAAGCGGTAAAACTTTTATAAAATAGAATAGGGTTTGAATGCATCCGGGGCTTGCCTTGGTAGTCGGGGTAGATGGTCTCGAGTTCTGGATCAACTCCAATTTCCTGAGTTTGCTCTTCCTTCGGATCTGAGGCGACAGCGTTAAACTCTCCGTTATCGGAAACTATACGATACAATGATATGCTTTGACATGATTGAATAGTAAACATGATGCTTGATGGATACATGATCAGATTAATGGCTTGAGTACAACTTTCCTTCACGATAAAGTTACAAGCCAACCAAAACATACTTACTAAGTTCATTAGGGTTAACTACATTATTTACGAAAGTTATTAAACACATGAAATAACGTTAATTAAGCCCTAATGACATGATCCAGGTAAGCGTAAACAATTAATTAAAGTGCCAAAGGTCATTAGGGTTAATGACCCAAGGTCATCAATCAATCCCAAAGTCAAACAATTCCTATAATGATTAAACTTAATTAAAGGGATTAATTAATTAATTAAAAGCATAAAATAAAGGCATAAAAATTAAAGTTGTCTAATTGATCTCAAAATTTTATTTTAGAAAGCTCTTAGTCTAATTAGATGGCAAAACAAATTTCAGAATTAAAAGCCAATTATTTTATTTATTAAAAATCATTGAAGGTCTATTTTTAATTAAAAGGGCTAATTTTAACTTATGCAAAAAGTGCTCAAATTTGGCATTTCATATTTGTTTCTAGATAGATGACATCATAAAGAACACACACAAAAATTTTTAGAATTTTTGGAGCTATACATGAATTACTATGATTTTTCAAAGAAAATAGCATTTAAATTATTTTCTAGAAAAAGAAAAAAGAAAATCCTTTTTCTTTCCCGCGTTGACCCGACGGCGACGACACTTGACCGGCGGCTTTCTCGCCGGTGGTGAGGCCTCGGGTTCCAAGGCTTGTACCTATGCAACCTACACAGCTGGGCGATCACGTTGGTGGTGTTAATGGGGCGACGGAGCAGCGGCAGCAAGCTCGCCGGCGTTCATGGCGGCACGGCGGTGCGGCAACACGGCTGCTGGACTCGTCGGAGCTCCTCCTATGGGATTAGTGCGATCAACACCATCCGCGTGACTAGAAGGTTACGATGCACGTGCCAATTTGACCAAACGCGATCCTAATAGGTAAGTCGACGAGCACCGCGGCGGCGGCCTGCCCGCGGCGGCAGCGGCGCGCGTGGAACGGCGATGACAGGGCGGCCTGGACCAAACCAAAGGCACAGGAGGATGCAGGAGCTCATCACGGGGTGGATGTGCTTGTTGGTGAGGCCGAGGACAGGACGGAACGGGAAGCTTGACAGCGAGAGCTATGGCGGCGGCAGTGCTCCGGTGGCAGGGTTGGTGTCACGGCGTCACCTGTGCACCAAACAAGGGAACGAAGGAAGCATCATGTGCAGCGGATCAAGGCAATTATGACTGCCGAAGGAATTGGGAAAATGAGCACAGACGAGGATAAACGACAGTGGCGAAGTCACGGCGGCTCGACGACTGGCCGCGAGGAAGACGACGGTGAACTGGCCGATTTCGGTGGCGAGGGGCTAATTGAACTAGCTGGGAAGACGCGTAAGGGCGAGACGGAGTTGATGGTGTGCTTAGTGTGGCCAGGGATGACTCGACGACGGCAGCGGCGAGCGGCGGAGCTGGCGGCAGCGGAAGAGAAGCAGGAGAAGAAGAAGAGAAATAGCGGCCGGCTCTGGTACTCATAGGAAGGAGGCAAAGCACGGGCGAGTGACATGCAGGCGAGGAGCTTTCCAGCGACGGCGCGTGCTGGCGACGGCCGGCAAGCCGGGATGGGCACGGAGGCCACGGCGACGGCGGCGCCAGTGAGGGAAGAAGACGATGCTGACGTCATCACTACTGTAGCAACTGATGTCATACTGAATTTTTCAAATTACTTCAAAATTTATATAAGAACTTGAAAATATCCAAAAATATAATTTACATAACTTTTCAAGAGCTACACTTTTCATTTAACTGACATCCTCAAATTCTTTCTGGATTTTGAAATATGAATTCAAATTCAAAAAGGGAATAAAACCCTAGAAACAAACATTTGAAATTACTTTTGATTTTTTGATAAAACTTGAAAATCTTCAAAACTATGAAATGTTTAGATTTTAAAACCAAATCTTTTTCATATACAAAGTTTTCCGAAATTATGCATAATTTTTGAATTATGTTTTTAAAATCCAAAGGGGACAAATGCTAAAAAACTATTTTTTCAAGTTTATTTGAAATTATTTTTGGAAACTTGAAAAACTTTGAATACAAAACTTGTAGCTCTTGTCAAAATCTACAAACTACCTTTTTAGAGTATTGCCAAATTCCTTATGGATTTTGAATTATAGAAAAAGGAATAAAACTAGGTTTTGAAATAAAGGGTTTTTGAAACCGAATTCAAACTCGATTTGGTTTCTAATTTAATTGGTTGGTTATTAGTGATCACATACATCATCCAAGGACATTTTTAGGTCAATGACCCAATGACACCCTTGGTTGACCAAGTTGACTTTTGAAAAACATTTTATAGCTTTCCAATTTGAATTTAAATTTGGATTGCAAGACTTGGGAATAAGCTTTGAAATCCAAATTCAACTTCAAATATGGAAATCATTTTTAGGGTTGGACTTAGATTTATACACTATGCTTGACACTAGTGTAAACACAATTTACACCTCAAGTACATAGAATATAAACTAAGTATTTGGGATGACATTCGAAAGTAGGGTTTTATTATTTCATGTGACAACACATTCCAGAAACACAATCAACCTATGAAATGTAAACTTGTTTTAGTTAATACACATCAAAGTTGACCTAATCATGAATGCTTTGCAATGCATATGATGACATGGCAGGTTTTAGTTAATATAACACCAGAGGTGTTACAATAAGGGGGGTGGGCGGTGAAAACGACCCGTACTCCCCTTCGCTCGCCACCGTGTAGTTTGTTCTGCTACATGCTGCCTCCGCTCTAGTTTTGCCTTGGCATCCTACCGTTGTGGCACCTAAACGCCCCTGCTGCATGCGTCTTCGTCCGTTCTCTGGCCCTTATTCCCGTTTCTAGGGTGTCGGAGTCGGAGGCTTCCTAGATCTTTTCGAGCAGTGCATGCTGGCTGCCGCAGAGGCTAAGGATCTTGAAGAGTCCCTGTCGGACATCGAAGCTTCCTCGGGTGATTTGATGGCTCCGAAGGTTGCTACGGCTACTGTGGAGGTCTCCTACAACTTTGGTCGTAGTCGAATGATGTAGAGCATGATTGCGGAGCTTGAGGGAAAAGGCTTTTTCCCTGCTGGTGCTGGGCGACCTCCGCGTGGAGAGACCGTGCCAAAGCCTGAGAAGAATGAGGCCGTTGTATTTCGAAATTTCTTTACCTACGGCCTGCACTTCCCTTTGACCAACTTCCTTCGGTATGTTCTTGAATGGTTCGAGGTTCAACTCCATCACATGACTCCCCATTCTTTCTTGAACATGAGCAAGTTTCTCTGGGCCGTTGAGTTTTACGGATCTGGGCTTAGTATGAATACCTTCATGGAGTATTATGAGCTACAGAAGAAACCACGCTATGTTGGCACTAAGATAGCCCAGTTTGCATCATGTAGTTTTATGGCTAAGAGGAAGCCGAGCAAGGGTAAGAAAAAAATTGCAATCTCTTGGTGTCAGAGGGGAAAGTATGAGCCTGCTGATTGGTTAGATTTCTGGTTTTACGTTCGGACCCCTAGTGTTACTCGCCCTGATGAAGATGGTAGGAGTGTTACTCGGTTTCCTTTTGCCTCCGTGATGACTCCGATGAATCCTCTGACTAGTGTAAAGCCTGGTTCCATTGACTCTGATAAGCGGAGGTCTTGCATGGAGGCTTTCAGCGTAGCCTGTCAATTCTAGTGGGAGGGATCTTGTTGAGGAGATGATAGCCTCCAATTACTGGCCCCTGCTTGGTGGTTCAGGGGCAGAAAAAATTTACATAGAGAAGCTGGATCTGCCCGTGTTTGGAGTTGCTGGTGGTATCCCTTGCCCACATTTTGGGCTTCGTCTTTCGGAGGGTCAGAGCAAGGAGGAGTTTGTCTGCCTGACCAAGGAAAAGGCAGTTGAGATTCTCGGAGAGGTTTTTGAGAGGGAGTATCTTGCCCAGAGGTCGGAGGCTGGTATCATGCCCCATCTTAACAGGGTTTCTGAGGAGCTCGGTGTGCATTACTATGAGCGTGAAGTCCCTGACAAGGTGAAGAAGAAGGTTGACAAGAAGGATTTGGTTACTGTTATTGCTTTTGCTGGTGCTGCTGCTGCTACCAAAGCTGCTGAAAAAACATAGAGGAAACAGAAAGCTAGCATGTTGACTCATGGTTTGCGGAAGAAGTAGAGAGGAGCCTCCGCTGATTTTGCGGAGGTTGATGATGCCTTTGAGGGCTTATATGATGAAGATGAAGATCTTGTTGTGCTTCTGCATTGCTTGATACTGAGGGTCCATCCCGAGCATCCCCGCCGGTGTCTCCTATTCTTGCGGGTGATGCCTCCAGATCGTTCCCACTCCAGATAGACATGCCCCCTTCCGTGTCTCTCCTTTGGGCTGAGACTGGTGTTGTCCCTCCGGAGGTTCTGTTAAGCCTTTTGCCAGCACTTACATTGATCCTATCTCTTCTGACGAGGAGTCAGAGGATGTGGTGTTTAAGGCTGGTGATGTTGAGAAGCCTGCTGAGGACGCACAACACGGGGTCGAGAACGCGGCGGAGGAAGAGGACGCGTACACTACGAGTCAAGGTGGGATTCTTACCCGAAGTATGACTTATCTAGACTTTCTTTCTTTGAAGGTGTCTTGTGGTAGGGCTTCAAAGGGGGAGATTTCCTTGCTTGGTGAGCCCGCGTCGGTGGTTGTTCCTTTTCATGTTTGTCAATTATGTTTTGACTTGTTCATCTTGATCAGCTTGCATTACCGTGAAGGCCGCACAGATGGTACCTCCCATGGTCCCTGCACCCTTTGCGCCTTTGGCTAAAGGTGTCATTGCTGAGGGTGCCGTTGGTCCGTCTGGGCCTCCGCCAGGTGCTGGCGTCTCGGGATCCAACGGAGGTTGCGATAATGACAAACGTTTCATCTTGGGGTGGGCTGATGGCATCAGGCAGATGACTAAGGTAATGGGTTCTAATCTTACTCGTCGCCTCGTGCCGCTGCCCCCATGAAGTTCTGATGTGGGCCCAGGTCGATCACCATATTATCGTGAGTTACTAGATGATATTTTGATTTTTTTTGTTAATCGTTTGTCTGGCCTATCTTGCTTAATGTTGTTGCTTTTTATATTTGCAGAGCCATGCTATGTCTGTGGCAGTTGAGTCTAGCAGCCATTTTGAGCTTGAGAAGAAGGACAAGGCGATCCAAGCACTGAAGATGGAGGTTGAGTCCTAGACTCAGGAGAAGAAGGAGCTAGCGCAAAAAAACATCTGAGCTGAAGGAGCAGCTGTCAAGCCTTGAGGCTCAGTCTGCTGAATTAAAAAGTCCCTTGATGAGGCTCAGAAATCAACAACTCTTTCTACCAATCGAACGGACAAGGCTAGTGAGATCTCCAAAATCCTTCGCACGGAGGTAGATAGTGAGCACCAGTTATCGGAGGCCCTGAAGACTAAGGTTGAAAGCCTTGAAGCGGAGCTGAATGTCCTGAGGTCCGTTGGGTTGGAGGTTGCAGAGACCTATGCCTCTGTTGTTCACGCATTCGGTGGTGTTACGACTCCAGTTGACCCTGTAGCTTCCAGTGCTGGGATCTTTTCTTGGATTAGGGTCAACTTGGGGAAGCTTAGTGAGTTCATGACCGGGGTCTTCGACTTTAGTGCAAAGACCTCTGCCACCTATCTTTGCAAATTTTTTGCGTCCAAGGACATTAATCAAATTGGAAATTTTTCCTGTCTGGAGGTATTCGATCCCTCTGAACTTGGCAAGATAGATCGGTGGGTCAAGACCACCGTTCTTAGTTACATGGCAAAATTCTGGTCCAAGTTTGGTCGAGCTGAGACCGTGGCTATGGCTAAGATTACTAGGGAGACGGTATGGATTGTTTTTCCTGCTTTATTTTGTTGTGAGACTTTTGTTGGCAATGTTCTTCTCTTGCTCATCTCTGCCTTCTTCAGGAACTTAAGTATGGCAAGCACGGTGGTCCGGGGTTGACTGCTTCTGGTTGTATATCTGCACGTTCCCGAGGTTCTACCGACGCCGGGGCCTCCGACGCTCAAGCCCTTTCTGCGAGTGCTGGCACTAATGCCATGATGGAGCAGGTGATCGTGCCTCTGGGGACCCAGACAGGGGTTCAAAACTTGACTGCTGAAGAGAAGGTGTAAAATTGATCTTATCCCGTAATTGTGTATATTTTGTCTTTTGCTGACTTGGTGCCGGTGTGCATGTGTAAGGAACACTTTAAGCTATTGTTGGTTTTGTAAATTATTGATGGTCGAATCATCCTGCATAGGTCTGTAGTTTGGGGCCTATGCAGGAGATCGAGCCTATTACTTTTATGCGCGATGATGTTTTCGTTAGCGGTGAGCTGTGGGATTATTGGAAATCGGCGTTTCCTAGGCGTACTGTGGGCGATATGTTTGATTTTGTCGTCTCTAACTTAGATGATAAGCGTTCTAGCTTTACTCATTCTCTTGCGTGTCATGACCCGATTGGGCCTTTGTAATTTTTCCTGATTTACGTGGAGGCGCTCCGCCACGATAAGAGTGCTATTTCGTAGTTTATTTGGCTTGACCTCCGCTGTGTTGCGGAGGTCGATTTTGATCCATCGGAGATCCTCAAGATGGGTCATGGTCAAGACCTCTGGATTCGTTTTCACTTCCCTCCTCAGAGGATGTAACTGTTCTGATGTGCACATAAGTTTTTTATGAATAATTTATTTTTCCTTTGGTTACAAGATTGATGTGATAGTCGTTGTTTCTCTTCGACCAGTGCTGGCCTTGACTTTTCCATACATCAGGTTTTCTTTGTTGGTTTTGTTCTTGTTGCCTCCGGAGTTGCCTCCACGCGTTCTGACGCTTGATCAGTGATGACGGCCTTCGGTTGATTTCTATGGAGATGGGGGGGACGTTATGAGTTCTTACGCGGTATCCCCCCTTGCTTCTTAGTTGTGGATGATCTGGATTGGCTTGCACTATTAGCTAACTTCTTTTGCACTTTTCCGGAGGTCCTCATGGCCTCTGGGTTGGTTGCCTTGCTAGACTCTTTATGAATTCTTTTACGGTATCTTATTTTTTCTATTCGACCGTATGCGTACATCAGCTTCCATCTCTGTTGTTTGGAATTTGGCTGTGTGTGGTTGTTTGTGGTCACTTATTTCCTGGCAGCTAGTGCTCATGGCTTTTGAACTCTGCTTCTTTTATAGAGTCTCTACGTACTTTAAGTATTTTGTTATTTAATGCCTTTGATTTTGTACCATTGCTTGCTGAGGCAAAATGACACAGGTACTAATTTTGTACTTGTTTCCTTTAATGATAGGTAGATGCAGCTGGTTTAATGATGCTTGGGAGGTCCTTATAAAAAGATCTATTCCCCTTGGTCATTTAGGCTGCTTTGTTGTGTACATTATACTAATGGTGCTCCCTAGGAGCTGTCTTGTGTTGGTACTGTGTAAGAACTCGTAATGGAATAATCACCTCAGTGAACCTGTTGCCGACGGTTAAAGATGGTGATGCTTCTGTTTGTCAATGATACTCTATCTGGACTACCTTTGTGCCCTCGGAGATGGCGGCCGGCCGTGATCTTGTTTAGTGTTGTTGATGTAAGAATTTTGGATGCGGTGGTTGTTTGCCGATGGAAGGTGCAAAGTGGTGTGCTGATAGTTGATTGTAGAGCGTGTCATGTACAAGTTGGTGTTTGGGGTTCACCTCCTTCTACTCATACCGAGCGACTGCTGTACATTGCTCTACTTGCTGGATTTTCGGAGGCACAGGGTGGTAAGCAGCCAGGAGACGATAGGGGGTATTCTTTGATTGATCAGGGCTTACCTTCGCCAGCACTTGCTTTTCGGGGGGCCTTAGTTTGCTTAACCTCTGATGTATTCCCGGAGGTTGCACTCTTTGCTCTTTTGTAGGCTGAAGTATTTCCAACCTCCGAGCCACTTCCATGTCTTGTGGTAGCAGGTTAACTAGGTGGAGTGTCTAGTTATCTTGACCCGGAGGTCGTGCGCTTTGGTCTCGTGCATTGTTCTTGTTATGAGCAAGACGCAATGAGCCTTGTCGGATGTAAAAGAGAAATTAAATAATAAAGATTATTTATATTATTTGTTGCTTTCGTTTTGGAATGTTTATGTCGCGGAGGTTCTTTTTGTATTGTTCCTGTCTCTGCTTTGAAACATGTTTGGATCGGAGGTTTTATTCAGATTTGTATTACCTTCGGTTTGGCAATGCTTTGTTTGGAGGTCGTTATCGCGATTGACTATCATTAAGCTCATCTTAGAGCTATCGGTGCCTGTATTACTTTGTAGGTCTTTTTTCGATTATCTTGCAACTCATGGTTGCAGGTGCCTGCCCCGATGCATGATATGACAGGTCTTTTTTGAGGACTTGTGGCATTTCCTGGAGGTCGTTTCATGCCTTGTTGTCTTGCTTGACGACAGCCGTGAAGCGACCTTGCAAATCGTGAAGTGTTGTCGAATATTGCAGCCGTGGTGCTGGCTACTTTCGACTGCTTGTGTTATTTTTTCTGGGGTCCTCTTTATACTTTTAGAGGTTGATTACATACGGTCTTGCCTCGTTAAAATCCTCACCTCCGACTGGTGCCCCTGCGTGAGGAAAAGAGTGCAAGCCGGTTTTTACAGGAAATGTAAATTGCAGAAATTTAAATCTATGGACATCCGCTTATAGTTCCACGGAGTCCTTACATTCTATGTGTAGTATTTTCTAAGGTTGTTTATGTTCCAGGAGTGAGTTGACGTCCTTCCTTCTTGATCTTGTAGGTAGAAGGACCCCCTCCTTCCGCCTTGCTTTGCTATGAATGGTCCTTCCCATTTTGGTTGCAGCTTCCCTAGGTTTTGGGCGTTTGGCCTCCGCCTCATCACCAGTCGCCATCTTGAATGTTTTTGATTACCACTTTCCCATCTCTCCATTTCCTGGTTTGATCTTGGTATTTATTGATGTTATCAATGGCTTCAAGTCTATAGGCTTCGGTCATTCTTTGTTGTATTCTTCATCTTTCGTGCGGTTTTGCTTGATCATGCGGAGGCTTTGATACTTGATTTCTTCTGGCATCATTGCTTCTTCTTCGTATAGTAACTTGAATGAAGTGAACCCAGTGGCTCTTGATATGTTTGTGTTGTGGGACCATACTACTTTTGGTAGTTCTTCGACCCACTTGCCTTTCTTGGGATCCAGCAGTGTTTTCGAGATTGCTGAGAATATGATTCTGTTAGATCTTTCTACTGCTCCATTACTCTCTGGATGATAGACGGAGGCGAAAGCTATTCGTGTGCTGATGCTCTCACAGAACTCTTTGAACTTGTCTGAATCAAATTACTTGCCATTGCCGACTGTGAGTGTTCTTGGGACCCCGAATCTGCAGATTATGTTTTGCCAGAAGAATTTTTTGACCGTTTCGGAGGTTATGGTTGTGAGTGGCTTGGCCTCTACCCATCTTGTGAAGTATTCCACTGCTACTATTGCATATTTATTTCTGCCTTGCGCCGGAGGTAATGGGCCGACAAGGTCCATTCCCTACCTTTGAAGCGGCCAGACCGGAGGTACCAACTGTGTTTTTCCCCTGAAGATGTCTGGTGTGGTGTGAAACTCTGGCACGCCTTGCAAGTTGTCACTATGTGTAACGCATCCTTAATATAAGTGGGCTAGTAAAACCCCTATCTGATTGCTTTGGCTGAGAGTGCTCTAGGACCAATATGCGATCCGCATATTCCTGAATGAATGTCCTGCAAGAGTTCTCTGCCTTCTGATTCAGTGATACACTTGAGTAGCGGTTGGACTATGCCTTTCTTGTATAGGACTCCATCAATTATTGTGTAATTCCTTGCCTGTGCAGCCAATCTTGTTGCGCTAGTTTCATCTGATGTTACATGAACTCCGTTAATATGGTCGATTATTGCTTTTCTCCAATCTACTGTGCTTACTAGAAGCACCTCCGCGAATGCCTTGGATATTTTTGTAGTTGCTGGACTTGTCAGTTCTTGGAAGAAGGTTCCTTCGGGTATCTTTGATTGATTCACTGCTGCTTTGGCCAAATTGTCTGCTTCTGTGTTATCCCCCCTTGGGATATGCTTTAGAGTGAAACCTTGGAATCTTTTTTCTAAACCCCTGATCACCTCTAGATACGTGGCTACCTCTAGGTTTCTGGCGATATAGTCTTTCTCTACTTGCCTTGTGACCAATTGAGAGTCTGTTCTGACCATTTGAGAGTCTGTTCTGACCATGATGTGTTTTGCACCTAGTGCTTTTGCCTTATTGAGTCCTAGGATTACTCCTTCGTACTCGGCTATATTGTTGGTCGCTTTGAAGCATAGTCTTGCTGCATACTTGGTTTTGATGCCTGACGGTGATATTAACACTGCAGAGGCTCCTGCACCTTGGATACCCCATGATCTGTCGGTGTACAGTATCCATATTGAAGACTCCGCTTTGTCTTCTGCGTGCTACGGAGATGTCCATTCCACCAAAAAGTCTGCGAGTGCTTGTGACTTGACTGCTGTTCTTGCGATGAACTTGATGCTAAACTAAGATATTTTTGTTACCCATTTACCGATTCTCCCTGATGCCTCTTTGTTGCCTAGGATGTCAGCGAGCGGCTATGTTGTTGGGACCAGGATCTCATGTTCTTAAAAATAGTGTTTAAGCTTCCTTGCAGTACTTCTGATACATAGTATACTGGCTGCTGTACGCTTTTGTTGTCGAGTTCCTTTTGTTGGACTAGTACAGCGCTGATTGCTCCCGTGGAGGCTGCCACATACAACAACAACATTGCGTCTGTCTCCGGTGCAATGACCATGAGGTCTTTTGTCATGTAGCTTTTCAGCTGTTGGAATGCCTCCGACTGTTCTCTGCCCCATTCGAATTTATCAAAGACCTTGAGTGTTTTGAAGAATGGCAAACTTTGTTCTGCTGATTTTGAAATGAATCTGTTGAGCGCCGCTACCCTGCCTGTCAGTCGCTATACTTCCTCCTTATTTTCTAGTTCTCTCATTATTAACACTGCTTTTGTTTTATCTGGGTTTGCTCTTAGCCCTTCTGGACCAACCATGTATTCGAGCATCTTTCCCTTGCTTACTCCAAAGATACATTTTTTTGGGTTCAGCTTTAACCCTGCTTCTCTAAGATTGGCAAATGTTTTCCTGAGGTCATCCAAGTGATCTCCGTTTTGTTTGCTAACTAATGTTCCTCCGAAGTTGAGCTCGCAATACAATCTGAATCATTCTTGAGAATGTTGATCTTGCGTTTTTGAGACCTTCTGGCATCCTAACAAAATAATAGGTGCCGAAGGGGGTCATGAAGCTTGTTTTCTCTTCATCCTCCTTTCTGAGCCATATCTAGTGGTATCCTGAAAAACAATCTAACAGAGAGAAGCGCTTACATCCTACTGCCTTGTCGACTGATGCATCTATCCTGGTGTCACACCCCAAAATTTCTATTTTAGGATGTGAACCGAAAACACTAAGTAAACTAAAGGATTTATGAATTTCTTTAAAATTAGCTAAGATTTTATTCTTTTGTTATCACTATAAAATGATGAAAAGTGTGGTCTTTATAAAACTTTTATGAGGATAATAAAAGATGGGTTTGTGCTTGGTACCTTGCTTTGTTTGCTGGTGTTTGAAAAAGAATTTCTAAAACCCGAACAAGACATGACTAGGTTCTTTTCCAGTTTGAAAAATAAGGCTTCGAAAGCCCAAGTTTGCCTCAAGAAGGTTTTAGGTAAATGTTTTCATAAAAATCCGTTCTCTTGCTTAGATAGAGAGAGAGAAAGAGAGAGGGAGAGAGCTTTTCTTTTTTCTCTATAGTGTTGGCCATCACTCCAGCTAGGCACCATCCTCTACCTAGCCCTACCGGGCCTAGTTCAGTCTCCAGACAACCTTGGTTTGCCCTAGCCTATCCTGGTCCGACCTAGCCTACTCTGGCCACGCTTGGCCTCAACTAGCCAGCTTTGGCCAGTCTTGTCCAGCCCCAGCCGGCCATGGCCACCTCGGTTAGGCCACCAGCAGCAGTCCAGTCTAGCAACCCGTTGTCCCCCTCTAAGTCCTAGCTTGCTTTGGCCAGCTCCTACCTACCTTGGGTCACCCCTGGCCTCACCTAGCCTCATCTGGCCAGCCATAGCCACCTCTGGCCAATTCTGGCTGGTTCCAGCCAGCCACAGCCGACCCTGGCCGGCCACGGCTAGCCAGCTCTGGCCACCGGTGGCCACAGGCCAGCCAGGCCACCACGGCTGCGAGACAGGCCACCGCGCCAGCAGCCAGGCCGCGAGGTAGCCCAGCCACAGCATGGCCGCAAGCGGCCCAGTGTGCGCGCCTGCCTTCGTGGGCCGAGCGGCCCACCAAGCCGCTGCAGCTCCGCCCGCGCCCGGTTGCCGACACGTGGGCCCCACTCGGTGGCCCCGCGCGTCAGCGTCCTCTTCCGCCCGATTCAGCCCCGAGCGCGCGACCTGATGTTTGCCGTCAGCCTATAAAGGGCTTTGCCCTGTGCCCCGTGCCCCTTTGGAAACCCTAGTAGAGCCACCGCCATCTCGATTTCACGAGCCCGCGAAACCCTAGCAGCCTTAGCCGCCGTGCTCGAGCTTGCGAGCACCACCGCCGTCGATCTCCGCGGTCAGCGTGTCCCCGTCAACGAAAGCACTGCCACGAGTGTCGCAGTAAGGTGAGCCACCTGCCAGTACCGTCCTGTCCTCTCTCCCGCTTCGTGCTTGCCGCGCGACCTCGCCAAAGTCGCGCCGCCACCGTCGTCTGCCGCCGCTTCATCGTCCCGCGCCCCCAGCCGCTATCCGCCGCTCTCGTGACACGCATAGCTTGCGCGTCAACACACGCGTCGCGCCCAAGTATCTGGCTCAAGCCCTAGCGCCCCGCATCGCTCCACGCCGAGGTCGTCGCCGGCGTCAATGGTGCCGCCACGCAGCCAGCCGCCTTCGGCCATCTCCTGCAGCCATAGCAGCCGCGACCGAGTCCGTGAGGCCGCGCTCGACACCCCAGTGCCCTCCGCGTCGCAATCCAAGCACCGGAGCTCCGCTCCGGCCAACTGCGGCGAGTGCGCCGCCGTCCCGGCCGTTGCTCCGACAACCCACCACCGCCGAACGACCGCCAGCCGTCGGATCTGAGCCGGGCGGTCCAGATCGGCCGTGGACCGTGGGTCAACCGGCCCCGCTCCAGCTGACGTGTCAGCCGACGTGGCTGCCACGCGGGCGCCACCTCAGCGCCATGTAAGCAACGACCAGGTCAATCTGGTCAACAAGCCGGTCAGCTCTGGCATTTTTGTAGAAAGGTCCCTGGACTTCTCTGTAATTACTATTTAGTCCACCGCAATTCAAATCAGACTGCTGTTTTTGCAGTTTTAACCCTGAAGTCATCGGTATTTATGCTTTAGGTCCAAAATAGTTTTATTTCAGTTTTTAAATTGTTTTTGAATACAAAAATGGTTCTATTTATTTACGGTTATGCCTCTGACCTTATTTTAGTCGTAACTTTCACGTTTTAACTCTGTTTTTAGCAAACTTATATTTTTTGGAATCGTATCGACGTAATCTACGCGATCGTAGTGACATTTACCATGTTCTAGGCTTTTCAAAATGTGACTTATTTGTGGGTTAGAATAATGATCTATCAACACCTTTCCAACATGCGAATAGCCTAGATCAACCTCGTTAGTTGTGCCACCACAACGATATCTCCTTTGTTGGTCACTCTTACGCTCTCGTGATCATAGTAATGAGGACTACCGTGTAGACCGCTCTTCTTCCATGTTTCTTTTGATTGATGTTTGTTCTTAGCTTTGTCTGTTTGTGTTGCATGTTTGCTACGAATAGACAAAGGGCAGTTCATGAGTGTTAAAGATCGGGAGCTGAGGACCGACAAGTGCAATTGCAATTGGAAACCAAGAGTTCTTCGACAACCAAAATTAGCAGGTTCATCAGGAAATCTTTGAACGAGGCAAGTATAGCTTGGGTTTTATTTGTGTGACTATGATCTTGTGACTTAATTAATGTTTAATCAATGAAACGATAAAAATGACTTTTTAGCACTTGAGGATTTATCTGTAACAGAACCTCCAAGATTTACAGTACCACTGTGAGGGCTATATAGCTCTGGCTTTAGCTCAGTATGAGGACCTTGTCTAGCTTGTTAGAAGTTGCCGAGTTAGGTATAGGACAGCCTCTGTCCTTATGTGTATAGCCGGGAAGGAATGTGCCATATTGGAAGGGGTTTCCTTCATCTGATGATCCAGTAGCCCTAGTAAGCTAGACGAACCTTTGAAAGGCTTCATAGTGAACCCTGCCGGTCTTCCTTGGTAGTGGGCTAAGAGGTTGATCACCTCGGGCGAAAGGGTAAATCACGGTTCACAGTGAAAGTGTACACCTCTGTGCAGAGTTTATTAAAACTGGTATACTAGCCTTGCTCAAGGACATGAGCATCCTTGGAATCTTTACATTAAGATGATGACTTTTGTTTGCTAACATGTTCATGGTTTACCATTTTATGCTTTATATTATTTATGTTACATTGATCATGAGTTGATGGGTACTGCCTTATTGCTATACTTGTTAAGTTCGACATGGACTCACTCTTGCTATTCCCCCCACACCTCAGGAGAAGTTTTAGGCTTGTGATCAACCAGTCAGTTGGATCCAGTGGAGTGAAGTCTACACCTTTAGTTTGAAGTCGTCTTTCCGCTGATTGTTCATTAGGTGATCTTTTATATCTTGTGTATGTTATTGTAATTGATACTATTTATAGCTATATGTGAGATTTGTCCTTTAAGACTCATATATAGTGTATATCTGGTTTTGTCCTTAGAACCGGGTGTTACACCTAGGTAGTGGGAAAGGATTTTTTTTACAGGCCTTGTTGAGATCTGTGAAGTCTATGCATATTCTCATTTTGCCGTTCTTTTTTGGCACTAAGCAACATTTGCTAGCCAGTCTGAGTACTTGACTTCTCTGATGACCTTGGCATCTAATAACCTTTGCACCTCCGCTTTTGCTACAATTATGCATTCTTCGGACATCTTTCTCTGTTTTTGCTTCCTAGGTTTGACATTTGGGTTGAGGTCGAGGATGTGTTCAATCACATCCCGACTGATTCCTTGTAGATCTGATGCTAACCATGCAAATATGTCCTTGTTCTTTGTTAGCAGTTCTAACAAGTCTTTTCTCTCTACCTCTGATAGGTTGGCACCTATGGTCACTTTCCTGTTAGGGACTGCTTCTTTCAATGGTAATGTTATTGTGTCCTCTTGATCTGCCATGTTGGTGTTTCCCGTAGGCATGTCCCGAGGCTCATCTGCTGCTACGGTATTGATGTTTCTATGTGCTTTGTAGATTGCTTTCTCTATATTCCTTGCTTCTTTTTGACTGCCTCGCACTATAATTGTCCCGTGCAATGCTGGCATTTTCATGCAGAGGTATACCATTTGTATTGCCATATTAAACTTATTTGCAAATCCTCTTCCCAGTATTGCGTTGTATTGTTAGTAGATGTCTACCACATCAAAGGTGATGTATTCTGTCCTGGCGCAGTCTCCGTCTTTGAATGACACTGGTAATGATAACTTGCCTAGTGCATTTATCTTTTTCCCACCAAATCCAATTAGCGGAGTATCTGACGGTTGCAGCTGGCTTCTACTGAGTTTCATTTGATTGAAGACATTTGCAAAAATAATGGCTACTGAGCGTTCTGCTTACCTCCCATGCCGCTATGTTTGCCTTTATGACCATAGCGTCCGCGTGCCGGTAGCTTTCTACTTGGAGATCTTGCTCTGTGAATTCTATTGGTATCTTGGACCATTCTGTTGATTTGTATGCTCCTTGAACTGCTACATTGTTTACCATACGGAGGTGGTCCTTTTTTTGCTTCTTGGTTTCGAATTCCAGGGCTGAGCCTCCAGCTATAGGTAGTATCATGCCAATGGTTGGTAGTGCCGAATGCGGATTTAACTGGTTTTCCGTCGGAGGCTCTGCCTTTGGGGTTGCTGATGGGGTTAAAGCATACTGTGAAGGTGCTGGTAATGCTTCATACTGCCTTTGTTGTGCCACCGGAGGTGTCTGCATCTGTGTTGATTCAATGAGTGTTATGTGCGAAGATCTTGGGTTGATGTAAGTTAGACCATTTTTTGCTCTGTTCGGGGTGTAACCCTGGTGCTGCGTTATTTGCTGATAGACTGGTCTCCAGGCTGGTAATGATGTCGGATAGTCTATTGAGCCAGGTTGTGATGCGGTAGTGGTCCTGAACCGTATCTTGGGAAACTTGGGTTGTATTGTTGATGCCACTGAGAGCCATATGTGTGATTTACTTTTCTATTGCTTGGTTGCTGGGGCTGTGACTGTTGCTGTTTGTTTTTCATTCTTTCCCATGTTTCTAGGGCCTCTGGGCACTCTCGCGTAACATGTCCTTTGTCTTCTCCGTGAAAGAGACAATATGGCTTTTTTGGTTTTTGGTTCTTGTTCTAGTTCTTGGATTTGTTGTTTCTAGGATAGCCTTGCCCACCTTGATTTCTCTGTTCTGGGTTAGCCTCTTCTTTCTTGTCAGCATTATGCGGAGGCTAGCTGCTCTGCACGTTAAAGACTTGCTTTTACTGGTTTTGGTATTGTTGCCTTTGTTGGTTTCTATTTTCTTTTCTGTTGCCATTTTCCGGGAACTGCTTGCTTTGGTTGTCTGCTTCTTCTATTCTTTTGTGGAGGTCATTGTCAGATCTACAGTATTTCTTGAATTCTTCATGCAGTTGAGCCATTGTGGTCGGTTTTTTCCTTGCTAGGTGACTAGCAAATGGGCCGATCCTGAGTCCTTTGATTGCTGCTTCTATGGCCACTCCATCTGGGACATGTGGTGCTTTTGCCCGGAGGTGCAGGAATCTCTGGTAGTAATCCCTAAGGGGCTCTCCTTTGAGGTGCTTGTTGTTGAATAAGTCTGATGATGTTAGTGACTCACTTGTGTAGCCTTTGAAGTTTGCCAGTATCTGGTCTTGTAGATTCTCCCACGAGTATGTTGTGCTTGGTTTTAACATTGAGTACCATGCCAGTGCATCTCCTTCTGCTGCAATTACAAATGATTTGGCCATGACGTGGTCATTGCCACCTACGGAGGCTATAGCTGCTTCGAAACTCATTATGAATTATCTTGGGTCTGAATTGCCATTGAATCTTGGCAGGGATACTGGCTTGTAACTCGGAGGCCATGGTGAACTTTGCAGGCCTTTGGACAGTGGTGACTTTGGGTCAAAAATCCTCAGGGGTGTGGGTAGGATTGGTATTGTAGTTTGTGTAGACTGTATGTTTGCAACGTGGTGGCGGTTTGCTGCGATCGGTTGAGTGGCGTCTGCGAGGCTTCCTGTTAGAGGTTGCATACTCTGGATCTTCACTTGCAAGATGGCCATTTGCTGCCTTATTTCTTCTGCTTGCCGTGACGATTGTGTTACCCTTTGGGTTGCGGCTTGCTCTGCCCTCAGCCTGTCTCTTTCGGCTTCCATGCGCTGCATCTCGGCTCTCAGCCTAGACAGCTCATCTTCTTGGTTTTGGACTGGCTGGAGTTGTTCTATGGGATCCCCCTCTTACACGGTGTTGTTGTTCTCATCGTCACCTCCGTCTCCCGGTGCGGATGCATAGGTGCTTCGAGTGTTTCTTCTCGGCCTCTCGCGAGTCGAGGGTTCAGGGACCTCCGCTTCAGCAGAGGTACGCCTCCTCGCGGAGGCCTTTCTTCTGGGTGGCATCTGCAGGCGTTATCTTCGGCCAGACACAAACGGTGGGCGCCAACTGTTGGAACACGGTTCTAGCAGGTTCGGGATACGATGAACAGGTGTGACCAAGATAACTCTCTGTCGATAAATTAATGAGGAAGTACAAAGTGGGCTCTAGGGCAAGTTACACACTGTAACTACTATAGGACATCTGCCCTAATTACACAAGGGGCATCGCCTTTTATAGTGACTACCCAACCTAAGATTAAAAGTACAAGCGTGCCCCCAAGGGGAGTCTCAAAACCCTAGATACTGACTCTATTACATGTGGACCTTCCAAGGGCACGTTTGTCCACCACTTCACCAACACGACACATAGGCCGCAGCCCTCGTTGCCCGTAAGAAAGGCCCATCACATCCGCTTCTTGATGATAAGCCTCAGCCCGGCCCATCACGCCACCTCGACAGCCATTGTCTTCATTCATCGCCACCTCCGCGGAGGACCTCCGCGGGAGTCGGAGGCATGACCGAAGGACCTCCGCGATCAGGGAAGATGACGCCACCGGACCTCCATCGCCGACCAGTTTCCTAGCCTCCGAAGGAGTCTTCTCGGCGAAGGTCCTACCTCCGGAGGCTTCTCTTTGGTGCCTGCAAACATGAACAAGATGGATATACTGGATTCATTGGCCAGACTCCAATCGAAGATAATAAGCCTCTCCGGCCCAGGGCGCATCCCCAACACACATCTCAAAGAGCTCTTTCGGACGTGACACAAATGCTTTTGTGCTTGCGGCATCGTCACAGCAGCTTTACTGCGGTTTATATTATCTGTATCTTCTTTATATAAAACGGCAACGACAAGGGAGAAGCAGGTGCCGGCGTTGGCACTACAGCATCGCCATTAGATCGCACTGCGTACAGTAGTGCGTACCAACATCTGAACACCTAAAGGGCGAGCTGTGGTCGGTGGCAGACTCACCTGAAACCGATGAGCGGCTTCTGGTTTGACCGAACACGAATTCGGGGATCACGCAAAGCGCGCGAGTGGCACTGGCGCGCGGCTGATGAGTTCAGTACTTCAGTTGGATTCAGTTTCCAGTGCAGGGCAGCGTCTCACCAACCACAACGGAGGCGCCGCGCGAGCGAGTTAGCTTTCGATCTCGTCGCGCTGGCGCGTCCGCGCACCCATCTTTCAGTTTGTGCACGCCAAGAGTGTGTGCCCTTGTGTCCGTGCTACAACCACGGTCGTTGCTCCTCCTGCCCACATATATGTGAACGGTGGTCCGAATCCATGCATGCTCATTGCTCACCAAGGAAGAACAGTAGTATAGGCCATGGATGGTGACGCGGAGAAAGACTTCGCCGCCGGCAGCGTCGCGGTGAACGGGCAGGACTTGGAGCGGCCTGCTTGCCGTGACCAGCAGGAGCCGGCCGCCGCTGCAGATGGTGTGAGCAGAGGCCTAGCCATAGGGCATTTCGTACGGGAGGTACAGTTTCGACCCATAGATAATACTACTAGTAATAATAGTGTAGTTAACGACCACATATATAGAACTGAACCGAGAGATTTAACTAGAGCGTCGTGTCTAACAGCTAGCTCTCTGATTTTAATTATTCCTTTCAACTCTATTTGATGAATGCATTGCATTGCATGGGGCCGGTATGTAGCTGATGGTGGAAGGCGTGGCGTCGTTCCTGCTGGTGTTCTGGTCCGCGGTGGCGGCGCTGATGCAGGAGATGCACGGCACGCTGACGTTCCCCATGGTGTGCCTCGTCGTCGCGCTCACCGTCGGCTTCGTGCTTTGCTGGCTCGGCCCCGCGCACTTCAACCCCGCCGTCACCGTCACCTTCACCGTCTTCGGCTACCTCTCGTGGGCCAAGGTACGTACACATGCATTGGCCTTCTCCATCCATGCATCCATCCATCGCCGGAGATTGATTGATTGATTCGTGCGCCGCTCCCTCTGTCCGCCGCGCAATCCCGCATGCAGCTGCCGTTCTACGTGGCGGCGCAGCTGGCCGGCTCGCTGCTCGCCTGCGTGTCGGCGAACGGCATCATGGAGCCGCGGGAGGAGCACTTCTACGGGACGGCCCCGATGATGGCCGGCGGCCACACGAGGCTGCCGTTCCTGCTCGAGCTGGTCGCCTCCGCGGTCCTCATGATCGTCATCGCCATAGCTGCCAGAGGCTCCGTCTGTTTTCTTTCAGTTTCAATTAACTTGTTGTGTTCATCGTGTGCTCATGATCTGAACGTTTGGCTGATGGCAAATTAATGCAGAGTCCGACAGCAGGAGGGCTGGCCATCGGAGCTGCCACCGGCACCCTGGGTCTCGTCATCGGGTAAATTAAACAAAAAAAAAAAAGATGAACTGTGTTGCATAGCATTGCTGATCGTACGAGTTATGTTGTGCATTCGATCCATCCAGGCCGGTGTCCGGAGGGTCGATGAACCCGATCAGGACGCTGGGCCCGGCCATCGTGCTCGGCAGGTACACCTCCGTCTGGATCTACCTCGTCGCGCCCGTCGCCGGGATGCTCATCGGCGCGCTCTGCAACCGCGTCGTCAGGGGCTCTGACGCCATCCTCGCCTTCCTCTGCGGCACCAAGCCGAGAGCGGTGGCGCCCAAGACCACGCCGCGCGCCGTTGGAACACTTGCGTCGCCGCACTACTAGCCGGCTAGCCGGCGGCCGCCGCCATCGTGGTGTGTTGGTTGACTAGTGACAGGTGCCCGCCCCCCATGCTTGCTGTAAGCCTGTAACAATCAATTCAATGAGTCAAACCAATCAACAAAACGGCCGGATACAACTGGTACTCTCCGTTGTGCTATACCCAACGTTACTTCTGTCCAAGACACCATCCAACTTTTTTTTCACGAGCAAACATATAGATCCGTATTTCGTTAAGAGGACAGGACTGATCATAAGACCAATATAAGAGTTACAAGTTGATGGCGAACAGCCGTCAACACAAGAAATCAGAGCCCTAGCTACTAGATTCCAAAGTTTATATTACATATTTAACAAATCCTTGGAACTTTCGTTTTCTTGCTTGTCTTCTTAAAACTATCACTGTATTTCCGTTCTTTTGAATGGGAATGGGGAGCCCCCAATTTTTTTTAAAAAAAATGTTTAAAAATTTTGCGACCACTGCATAGCAAACTGAGCGATGGTGGAGAATCCGGCCTCGCTCCGATCCTCTGCCTCTCGCTCCGCGGCTTGAACCATCTGTTGCAAACTTGCCACCACACCATTGAATACCCGCCAATTCATTTCCTTCCATATGGTGCAAGAGATGAGGAGCAATAGTATCGAAGGCACCATCTGACTGAAACTGAAGAAATTAGTATTAGCGAAATTAGTATTAGCTTTTTTTCGTCAAAAAATACGTTGTGTATCTTGGATTGTGTCTGTAGTATTCACGAGATGTCGTAAGAACATCTCGTGAATAGTATTGCGAGAGTGTGAACATCTAGAATGGCGCTGTTTTTTCTTTTTTTTTTCGAGGGAAATCTAGAATGGCGCAGTTGGATCGACACGGACTGGATTGGATTGTGAGGGTACAGGCCCATAAGTCGTTAGGGCTGCGAAAGTGTGAACAACAGCACATGCACAAGCATTTCACGCATCAACACGGTAACCCAAAAGTTGGAGGCCCATCTCAGCCGCACGGCCTGTCACGCCAACCAGCCGAGGGCCCACCCGTCTCCTTCCTCTCCAAATCGATCACCCCCGTACCCATTCCCATTCCTCCCCTCTTCTTCGCCCAAAACCCTAACCCCTCCTCGACCGGGTCTCTCCCGCCGGCGCTGGCAAAGATGACTCTCCTCGCAGCCATCACCAATCCCGCCGCCGGCTCCCTCCCGAGCTCCAGCGAGAAGGCTCACCCTATCGTGCTCACCCCCGGCGCCGCGCCGCCGCCGCCGACATCCTCCGCGGTCCCCACCCCAATCCCGCCCTCCGCCTGGTCGCTCTCCCCGGCCGACCCTACCCTCGCCACCGCCGCCTCCTTCCTCGCGTCCTCCCTCGAGTCCTGCTCCGCCCTCCCGCGCCTCCGCCTCCTCCTCACCAACTTCATCGCCACTCTGTCCCAATCCCTCGCGCTCCTAACCCCGCTGGCGGCCCTCCCCGACGCCATCCGTGCCGTCGCCCCGTACTTCCCCGCCGCAATTGCCTCCCTTGTGGCCTCCAAGGCGGCAAGCCTCGCCGGGCACGACGTCCTCCTTGCTCTCGCGGAGTCCCGCCGCCTCCCGCACCCGCCGCCGGGGCTCATCGCCTCGCTCTGCGACGACGACCGGGTCGACCTTGTCTGCGCCTTGCTCCGCCAGGCCGCCGACATCCGCTCCTCCGAGATCCTCGCCGCGCTCCGCTGCTTCCTCTCGCCGGCCTCCGACAAGGCCTACGACGCCATGGTGGACGTCAAGGGCCGATGGAAGGACGCCGCAGTGCTCGCGGTCAACAGGTGTCGGGAGAAGAGCGCCGGGAAGAAGAAGAAAGCCGACGCTGCGGCGAAGCGGGCGGCGCTGCTGCTCATGATGGGGCACGACGGGTTCACCTCCCCGGAGGTGTGCCTGCATTACCTGTTTGCGTCAGGGAATGTGGATTCCGTGGTGCTTGGAGCGGGTGTGGCTGAACTCGATGGCGGGGAGGTAGTCAGGCTGATGAGATATCTCAACAAGTGGATTGGCAAGTACCAGAGGTTCTCAGAAGCGCGCATGTGCCCGGAGGCTGTGGAAAACCTCGGATTCGAGCAGTGTGACAGTGTACCATCGTTTGGAGCAGTGGCTAGGGCGCTGGGAGTGCTGCTGGATAATCATTTCTCCCACCTTGTGTTGAATGCTGATGTGAGGGAGGACTTGAGGGCTGCGGAGTTGATGGTGAGGGAGCTCACTGCTGAAGCAGAGTCTTCTGGGCCAATCCTGGACTTGTTGCATAGGTTGCAGCTGGATAAGTGAGAGATTAATCATATTCTCTGAATCTATTTACCTTTTGTAGTTCTGAAGCTGATGTATGGAAATTTTGACTCTTTTGTTGCATTGGCAGTGATGAGATATGTGTTGCGGTATTGAATATTGAAGTATAATAGTACATGTTTTTGTTGGAAACTGATGTTTTCAGAATTCATTGTAGTGATCCTGTAGTTGGTAACATACATTGTGATATGCTTGCTTAGTTGTGAAATTCTAACATCTATTTATGATCCAGTCATCCAGATCAAAACATGTCTGGTAGCAGCTAGCCTCTTGGATTTTGTAGGAAATAATGAGGCCCAAGCACAAATCCGGCATTCAGCTGTTTTTTTAGAGTAAAATGTTGTCCCCGCTTTATTTTATGGAAACAATGTAGTTCAATTCAGCACAGCATAGTGTATTATAGCCTTATAGGCGTGCCTGCCACAGTACTTAACATCTCATTACTTATTTGCTTCGTATTGGTTCTCACTGCTCCTCAAAGAAGATATTGCAGTTTATGAGGTCAAGTCTTCCCTGTATCGCCCATCAGCTCTTATGTCACTATGGTTGTTCTTCTAAAGTCTTTTTACTAAGTATTTGCTTCTTAATGCTCTCTGCAATTGCTCCCTTTGATGAATGCGACTTATGCGATTAAGATTGTCTGCTTCTTGTGCATCAAATTAAATCATCCTTGGATTTAACTGCTTCTGAAATTTGGGATGGCATGAGAGTGAAATAATTGGTTCTATTTTATTTTGTAAATCATAGCATCAACCAATACAATCATTACTCCAGACCTGCCAACCAGTGCTGTTAAATAGAACAATGACATAAATAAATAAGCATTTCCATTCACCTAGGTTGTGTGAAACTCACAGGACACAGTTCATTGCATATTAGATGTGTTAGAGAAAGTATTTGTAAGTTGCTCGTTTTGTAAGTTGCTTTGTATCAGGTATTGATAGCTTTGTGAATGTACTTCAATCTGAATCACGACATACTTAGCTGTTCAGACTGTCTTTTTAAGTAAGTTTATCTGTTTTTTGTGTTCTAAAATTTGATTATTCATTGTTTGGTCCATTTACATGTGGAATATATGTTCTTCATAAGGTTTAAATAGATTTGCCAAGGATTGGCGAGTGATTGCGATATGACCAACAAACTAAGGAGGCATGGGTTCAAAAAAATTGTTAACCATCCAAATGGATGTTAAATATTCGGGTTATCTGTAGCTAAGCTAAAGTGCTAAACTTTGGCAAGATTTGCACAAGTAGAATTCTGAATGTTTTACCCAACCCTAATAGATATCTGCTGCATGATACATGATCTTTTGCTTATGCTATATTCTCAGCTTATGCATTTAGTAACATATCATATCATTTGTCGTTGCTCCTTTGTTACAGTCATCATGAATCTGCTAACCTTTTCAATGGCTGGTTTACACTGTTTCCTGTTTGGTTAATATCTTCTTAACTATCATCATGTTATATACTGACCTGAATGGTTTGGGGGTGCTTGTCCACTTGCTTTTCCCTCTCTTTGGGTGTAACCAAGGCGTGAAATGCGTGGGATATGACTATGTCCAGGGGGGTATGGCTTGGGAAATTCTTTCTGCTCTGTTGAACTTATTATAGTCAGGTGTTGTGTCTGATTTATTTCTTTTGCTGCAAATTGTGCATTCCAGGAAGGTTTTGACAGGTCAAGAAGATTCTATTTGTCATCCATCTATGAGCTTTTACCTACTTCCATGTTACCTTAAAATATTGCTCTGATGTTTAGAAACCAAAAAAAAAAATTATGGTAGATGCTTGAAACTATTTCATGTTTAACCTTTTTATACGAAGAATTCTCATATTGGAGTGTGAAGGCATATTCCTTGGGACAACCTAGTGTTGATTCACATGACAGAGAAGACAGTGCATAGTAGCCTTTGTTGAACAAGTCTTTATCTTCAGCATTGGCCCCCTATGCTATGCCACTTTGGGAAACTTCCTGTTCTGATGCCCGTGACAGCGTGGCACCAGCCCTGTGTGTTTGCATTTCTGGTAATTAGTTTGCTGAACTTGTTAGAAAAGGTAAAAAGCCATCTCCTTCAAAATTGAAAGGTACGCCACACGTGCTTTGCCTTTGTTGCTTTCCCTTATTAGTTTGCTGGCTTTGCTATGTTCTGTTCATGCGTGAGCCCATGCACCTTATTCGTGTTACATATACTCAGGGAAACAAACAGTGTGTATTTTCGTTTGGTCCCATCCATGAGTTGGTGTAGGCGATTTGTTTTGGAGCAAGTCCATGACCAAATTTAAAATTTTGGTGCTAGTTGGCGGCTTTCTGCTGTAGCAAGTTTCTAGTATTATTCTTCTCCAGGTAGCCACTGACGGGTTTTGAGTCAGTGTGCGAGTATCTCGAGTTTTCAACGAATCACGCGAGCAATAATCAGGTCTAGCGCACGAGGCTGGCCTCGTGAAACCAGCTCCAGAAGATGGTGTCTTGCAGCGTAGGCAAAGGCCCAATATGCAATATACTAGTGCCAGAAGCCTTGCCCTCGTTCTCCTGAACTGAAGCAGGAACTGAACTCTGGCTGCGTTAGCGAGGAGAGTCCGTGGCGCCGTGGCTGGCATGCGAATGCGATACGAACTATGCGAGCGAGAATCAGAGAATGTGCGGTGCAGGCCAGGCCAGGCCAGGCCCCCGAACTCCTCTTGTCTGCTTGCACATCCATGCCAATGCCATGCCGGAGAATGTGCGGTGCGGGTGGCATATTTCGCGGTCGGCGCGGCGCTCGGCAGGTTCCTCTTCATCTGCAGTGCATTTTCCCGGGGTGACCTCGACCTCGAGGTGCGCAGAGTCTAGATTGCAGGGCTCAGCAGGCGGCCCTCGGATCTGGCGACGAGAACCCATGCACATCATTCTCCGTGCCGCTCCACGAGTCAGAGTCAGCAGCAGAAGAATAGAATGTGCCTCGGTCTAGTGACCAGTAGTCAGTCGGTCAGTACTGGCGGCGTGCACAAATTGCTGGCGCGCTAAACTTTATGCGCTAATCATAGCTATTTGGAAGGTCACAGTACAGCAGGATACAATACAAGCAGTATCTATAAAATGCGCTCGCTATCATGAGATTTAAGAAGAAGAGGCACTTTTGTGTGTTTGTGCAACCGGCGAAGGGAATCCAATCATGCCATGGCACACCCAACCTTTCTACTAAAATCACCAACGAAAATCACCCAATCTTGCATTGCAATTTGCAAATCCCGCGGGAGCCCCGCCCTTTTGGCGCCACGCCACGCCACGCCACCTAACAAGAGGTGCCCTTTTTTTTTCTTCTTGTGAAAAATAGGCGTCTTTATTCCTTGTGTTCTTTCTCGCCTACTTTCTTGCGGCCGCGGGGCCCGCCCGTGCGCTTTGTTCGTTCGGCCGTTGCTCCCTTTCTCCCCTCCCCTCACCAGTCACCACCGGTGGTGGAGTGTGGACTGGCTGGAGGCGTTTGCTTGCTGCTGTGAATTCGCGGCAACGGCACTGCGCGTCTCTGCTGTCTGCACGACGCTGGAACTGGAATCGTCAAGGAACCTAAGCGACCGATCGAGCAACTTTAGTTTCAGTGTTTCGCGGCCTTTATCAGCAGTCCCCGGCGAGCATCTATCTGGTCGGAACTGATGCCGTCCAACGCGGACGTACACGAGCTGATCAGAAAGCACCAGCACCAGCAGGGCCCGGCCGGCGGCTGCTGCTACTGCGAACGAAGTCTTATAACATATGATGCTCTACTTGTGAGATCATGATTCTTTCTTGCATGCATGATGCGTCCTCTGAGCAACGACTCTGCTTGTTTGTATGTACGTGCAGGGAGTCGATCAAGCAGAGTTCAATTTGCAAGCCGCCGGCCGGCCAAATGAGACTTGGACGAAGCACGTAGTAATAGTATAGTATCCATCTAGAACACTACGTACAACCACACCGCTCGTGCAGTGTAGTAAATTAAAACTACTACTACTACTACTGTTATGTGGCCATGTAGTAGAGACTGTAGAGTGCGTCAATGATTGGAAGCACAACGACGTGTGGGTATGTTCAGCATGTGCATACTACTGCGTAGCAGCAAGCCAACAACGAACGCAATCCCCTGCTGGCTGCAAGCAAATGATCGTAGTACACAATTACATATCCCCAACCATGGAAGGATCGATCGATGATGAACAAACACCACCAACTCTTTTGACAAACTGATCATCCACTACAGCATCGTTCATTGATCCATCACCTTTCAAAGCCAGCAAACCTGTACTGTCATATACGCAGATCATGCCATGCACAACAAATACACTCCTACCTCGTCACCTCTAAGTCTCTTTGCGTGCAAGCTGTCCACAAAAACTAGCCCTCCATGTGCGAACGCGCGTACGTACATACGTTGCTCTGCTAGCTAGAGCTGACCAGGCCACCTTTCGATAAGGCGACGCGGAATGCGATGAGAGCGGCAATGAAGAGCCCAACATGGAAACGCTAGCTCCGCCGCCTTCGTCACCAAAACCTCCCTCTCTAACTACCCTGCTGCTTGCATTTGTAGCTTCGGCTTTCTTTCTCTGGCATCACCCTCCATTGCTCGGAGAACCTTTTCCGTAAATATCCACGGCGACAGCGATCTGTGCTAGGTTCTGAATCTTTTCCTTCTTTTGAGCTGATCCTAGATATACGTCTAGGCTAAATGAAGCTTTTGCTCAACTGCTCATCAATTTTGCCGGTTGCTACGCACAGCCCAAACTCATTAAGATTGTAATCATGCTACACTGCTGTGCAATATACTTCAATGCTACTTAATTCAAAATTTTATTACCAGTGCGGTACATTGCATTTCCAGTCTAAATTCATGGCAGATACAGTACGTAGTACCAGCGTGCAGGACTGAAGATATATACAGCGCTGTCAGTTATACGTGATCCCTTCGCCGATAACTAGTACTACTACCATTAGTATCGCCGTGTGGTAAATAATAAAGCGCATTTTGATAGAATATCGAACATTTTAAACAACAAACCAAGAAAAGCCAGTTGCATTGAGTTGTTTATACACAAAAAAGTTGACAGGAAAGGAGAAGCACCGAGATAAAAGGCAAATGTTCTTGTAGCCATGGCCAATTGGCCATGCACATATGTATGATGCTACCGATGATTGTTGCTTCACTACTCAAAGTTGATTCGTAATCAAAGAAACTAGCTAGGAGAGAGTAATATGTAGCTGATATATATATTTCTGAATATAATCCTGCGGAGGAATAAATTAACAAAAGAAAAAGAACCTGCTGTAGCTGTAGGGAGGAGAAGAGCGATCATCGAATTGTAGAAGCAAAACGTACGAACAGTTGCTAGCTAGCTTAGCTGCGGCTAATAAGCCATGATCAGCATGACAGCAGCGAGCACGAAGCCAAGAACACTAGAACTCCCCCTGGCCGACGTGACGGTCGCGGCCGACGGCGGCGGCGTCCTGTAGTACCAGGGGTACCACGGCAGGATGGGGTTGGGCGGCGGCGGCGCCGGGTATCCGAACCCACCTCCACCTCCACCTCCACCACCGCCGCCGCCTCCCGCAGGCGGAGGCTGGAAGTAGGGAATGTAGCCCCCCGGCGGCGGAGGGTAGCTCCAGGACGACGACGGCGACGGCGGCGGGTAGCTCCAGGACGACGACGGCGCTGACGGCGGCGGGTACGAGTACGAGGAGGACGGCGCCGGCGGGGGCGGGCAGTTGGTGACGACGGGCGCGGTGGGCGGCGGGAGGCATGGGTAGGGGCAGTCGGACGGGTACGTGCTACCGTCGGCGGATGAAGGGCGCGCCGTGAGGAGGAGCAGCAGCAGCGCCGAGAACAGCAGGGCCTCGAGGAGCCTGCTGCTGCCGTGCGCCGTGGCCATGGCGCCGAGAGGCCGGCCAGCCGGCGGAGAGAGGAGGCGGATCGGAGCTGTAGGCTGGTGATGATCCGGTGATGAGAATGAGATGGCGCGTTCGTGCGTGCGGGATAGTGGAAATATGGTGACGGTGGCGGTGCAGAGTGCGTGTGGAGAGTGGAGACGTAGGCGGGGAAAGGGGAGAAAGGAGGAGGAGCGGAATAAAACGGCCGCTTTGATTGCGATCAGTGAGCGTGTGTGGGTGTTGGTTATATATTTGCCGGGGTTGGGGATGGCGACCCGCCTCAGTCTTACTTGTGCTTCTGCCTGTGGGTCCGTTCTGTTGACTAGTCCTGCTTTGGCGGTAGAGTATAACACGCATGGGTATGTTTTGTCGGTCAGCTATTTAGCAGCTTATATTTCCTTGCCCCCCCCATCGCGTCTGCGTTTCTCTTTCTGCGGGTAGATACGTGCTCCCAGCTCGATCTCGCTGGCTAATTTGACCTGTGAGTTGACGTATATGTGTACATGCCACAGTTTTCGTTTTTCTTTTCCTTTTGCCGCCAGGGACGGTAACAAGGGCCAACTGCCAGTAACAAGAATTCTAACGGCCCTGCACGCTACACGCAGGCGCAGCTACCTTAGGACGCCAGCTCCGGCCTCCGGGTCTGGGCCGCACAGGAACACGTGGTCTGGCCTGGTCACGAAACATAACGATTGTTTTTTTCTTTTTTTTGGACAACAACAACAAGAGGATTGTTTTGTTTGTTTCATGTAGGAGTAGGTGGGTGGATGCATATGCAGGCTGCAGCTGGAGTGATGAAAAGCTACCCGGTTGGTACCCAACGGCGAACGCGAACAGCAGCACTCATGCGCCGCGCCGCGCCGCCTGCTGATTGCTGAACATTCAGGTAGCACAAAACATCCAAAGCTGCGTTCGTTCGTTCGTTTCAGTATGAATGGAAAATCGAGTCCATATCGTACGGGCCGGGCCGGGCCCGGCCAGCATGCAGATACAAATGTTGGGTGGCGTCTTCACACGGTGTTGCTGAGTTGCTCATGGCCGGCGGCGGCGGGCGTAATCGGTCGGAGGAGCAAGATGCCCCACGCAACTCCGTTCCACCACCGCCAGCCATCGATGCTTGGAAATTGGAATGGGTGGAAGCGAAGCTACGGTAGGTGACAAGAGGACAGGGGCCTGCCCTGCCGGCTCTACCGCCTTCCCCTCGATGACCCCACGCACTTGGGCTGTTGCTGTGTGTCAGAAGAATGAGAAGCAAGCTTCCATCCATCTCTGCACCCAACCGACGCAATCAGCAGCCGGGCGGTCCGCTCCCAGACGTGCCAAACCCCAGCCTGCTGTGCTGCATTTCTCATCCTGTGCTACCCTGCCTTTGCCTTGAGTACCACCACCAAGGCACCAAGTCACTACTGATAGAGCACCCCACTTGTCTTTGTATGACGAACGAAAAAGAGTGAGGTGGTGTTGATATAATAAGCATAGTATAAATTCAGAGGTCGCTCATGTATTTAATTGTAATAACATCCCGGTACTGCAAAAGGGAGTCGTATTTTTCTTGACCCAAAGTGTGGCCTAGCATGCATAGCAATAGCAATGAGACTAGCGTAGGCTAGTGGCAGCATGGCCCATGTGGCAGCGACAACAAACACAGTAACGAGCAGCAAGGCCGGCCGGCGGTCTGCTCCTAACAAATCCTCATGTTAGGAGGAGGGGTCCGTGGTCCTGTGGTGGTTTGGTCTCTGGTGGACGCATCAACGTTTGGGCCCCCGCGCCAGTGATCCTGATCCGGAGAGTTCTCTCTCCATCGTCTCGCTCTCACCTGCAAGCCGCAACAGGCCGAATCGCAGGTCCGCTGCGCATGCGTCCACGACCATCACACAACAGGTCCGCAGCCCGTCACGGTACGTCTCCTTCCTGACAGCAGGTAGGTTCATCACCTTCCCCTCAAAAAAAAAAAAAAAGGTAGGTTCATCACCTTAAATTATGTCATCACGATGCGGTGACAAGAGAGACCGAAGCAACCAAAGAGTTTGTTTTGGAATAGCTTCACCTTCAGATCTATAATAGTACTCCCTCTGTCTTAAAATAACTTATGTTTTTTTGACTTTTTGATTTCATATTTGATCGTTCGTCTTATTCAAAAACTTTATACAAATAATGAAATAATTAAATCATCATTAAAGTATCTCTAATAATACATCAAGATCACGACAAAATAAATAATATTTGTGTAAAATTTTTGAATAAGATAAACGGTCAAATATATTTACTATAAGTCAAAAATCGTAAGTTCTTTTAAGACGGAGTTTATAGCTCCTGATCTCGAGTTTTCTACATCTACATGTAACTTGCTCTACTAAATCCATAGATTTCTTGACCTAGAGCTCTGCCAAACAAAGCCAAAGCTCATAGGCACACACAACGCCAGAGTGCCTCTCAATGAAGCCCATTCGAGAGATCGGTTGCTATGGATTAATCCAACGTCTTTAGGGTGTGTTTGGGACCAATTATAATCATACTTTTGGAAAAATGACCGTGACAGTAAAAAATAATCGAGCCAAATATGGTGTGGTATGGTGGATTGTTTCCACCGTGCGTGATAGACACAATAATAATCGCGAGAATACACTAGCCATTGCGTTTTTTGTGTCGCAAGCTCTCGACCGCGTTTTGGTTACCGCACCGTGTAACACCTTGTGCGAGATTTTGTGTGTGATGAATATATCTTAAATTCAAAAGAATAAGCGCTATCTCTTTTTGTGTGTTTGGTTTGAGAAACGAGGTGGTCTATCATCTTCTCACTCATCGTTTTCTTTTTCATTTGGTTTGTGGAAAGGAATGAGTTGATCCATCACCACCCCATGCCTCACATGCTAATAACTAGTACTAGTACGAGGAATGTGTTGATTCTAGTAAAATTCATGGGATGAACTCATAATGCATCGTCTCACGAAGCTTGGGATAAATCTACAAATCAAACACACCTCTGTTTTCCAATTTTTTAGATATGAGGGATTATTGGGCAAGTAGGAAACTTGGCTCTTGTTGCTCTGCTTTTAGTTTGTTTGATTGACTGACATACGCGTATTGGCGAGATATAAGCATGCCGGGCTCTCTTTTATATTCACACCCAAAAGTTACGAAGAAAATAGCAGAAGTACATGGAGACTTCAGGCTTGACTCGACACATGTTGGGAGCACAGAGCACTGACAACGGCTAGTGCAGATTAAGTTAGGCGGTAACATGATGCAAACAGAAACAGGGGGACTTAAACGCACCGTGCTGACAGCAACGTCGCAACCACCGATGGCCTGGCCTGGGTCGTCGGTCGACCGACCGCGACGCCGTCGTCGTCGCATGTTCCATCTCTGTAGGATCGACACGACACGTCCATCTAAGATGTAACATAGCGCGTGCTTTCTCGCACATTGCCCGTCGTCGCTAGGCTATTTGCAAATTGCAAAGCTTGGATAAGCTAATTCGGCCGCGGCCTGATCGGCTCCGGCCGGCCACTCGTACAGAGACACGCTTGCGTGGATCACATACTCACAAGGAACTCTAGCTAGGGACCTCAGTGCAGGTAGCAACAGTTTATGTGTTTACCAGCAGAGCACTGCGTATAGTACAAGCCAGCAGAAAAGTGCATATATTTATTTGCAGCGATGTAATTGTACTCACATTAAGACTAATTTAATGTCTGTATATTAAAAAAGGATGATCTTTTCAGTTTCGAAAACATATCTTAGGACGAGCCGGGAATTAATATGAAACGTCATACAGATCAAGGAAATCCAATCCATCTGGCAATTAATACCAGCCACCAAAGTGCTATTTTTTTCTTCCTATATATGCTGTAATACCCTTTGAACCATAGAAGAATTTCACATGAATCAGTTTATTTCCACAAAGAAACATAGGAAACATGAAATATTTGCATAGGTAGCAATTTCTTGTAGTCAATCCAAACAGAAATGGCTGTGAAAGGAAAATAAAAGAAATGTAACAAGTTACATCTTTATACGTTTGCGATATAAAGCCCTTTAGAAAACAATTTTTGTGGACCGACAGTAATTTTTTTAACGAAGCGAACAAAGGGAAAAGCAAAGTGCCCAAAAGTGGACCAAAACGTAGTCTAATGTGTCTATAACTATAGCCGGCACTCACAAAATTAAATAGACAATAAAATAAAATTAATGATGTACAGCGTTTGCAATCCAACGGTTGGCATTACACCTTTCTTGAAGTACATTTACCCTATGGTTTTTTTTTTTGGCCTATTCATCCTCGTAATAACTAACTTTTGCTACCTTTTATAGGAGCCCTCCAAAACGTAAAGTTTATTAACAGAGTATCCATTTCTCTCATTGCCATGGTTTTTTCATAGTAGGACAGAAGAATCCAATGGAAAAAGGAAACAGAGAAGTAGCAGCACAAATTTCTTTTTTTTTTAACGTAAAGGTTACACAAAGTTTCTTTTCGACAGAAAGAAGTTTGAAATTGCACCGTGTTATATAAAAAAAAATCAAAAGAGAACTGTGACTCTGGGGCATAAAACATACACATGTTATTTCAGTTTGATCAGAGAGATGAGTATGAGTATATATATATGTTTCACATAGTTGGATGAACTTGTGATCCTAACATGACGAAAACAGATGGACGAACGATTTAAGTACATGAAAAGAACGATGAATTTACTAACACAAGAACAAACGACATGATGAAGTGATGAGGAAAAAAAATCTTACCCAACTTAATCCCTCCTCTAATCATGTATTATTAACACGGAGCGGGACTAAAACCGCCATGCAGAGTCTGCGGTGGATGATCACCATGGGTGCAGTGCAGCTCCGGCCTCCGATCGATCGATCACAAGCCCAAGCCGGCGCAGGCCACCGCCGACGCCGCGAAGAAGAGCACCGCGCGCCACGCCTCGCCGCGGGCGGGCGCGGCGTTTGGCTGGAACCCGGGGTCCTGCGGGTAGAGCGTCCCCGGCGCCGGGTAGTACCCGGACCCGGGCGTGTAGGGCGGCGTGTACCCGGGCTCGCACCCGCCGCCGCCGCCGCAGCCGCCCCCAGACGGCGTCGGCGGGTTGTACGTGGGCGTGTAGGGCGTCGCCGGCGTGTACCCAGGCGACGGCTCGTACCCGCCGCCCGACGGCGGCGGCGTGCAGTAAGGAGTGGCCGGTGTCGGGGTCGGTGTCGGGATCGGCGGCGGGTAGACCTCCGGCGGCGGTGGCGAGTACACGGGCGCCGGCGGCGGGTAGTACACCGGCGGGGGCAGCGCCGGCGGCGGCGGGCTCGCGTACACGCACGGCTCGCCGCACGGGTTCCCGCACGGGTTGCTGCACTTCTCGTCGTCGGCTTTCACCACCACCGCCGCTGCCGAGGCGGCGACGGCGACGACGAGCACAAGAAGCGTCGCCGTCACGCTGTCCCACGGCGGCGTCGGCTGTGGCCGCCGCGCCATGCTGCCCGATCAAATCAACCTCTGCTTCCTCGTCGCAGAGGCTGACGCAGAGAAGGAAGGAGCTGAACAAACTTTTGTTGCAACTCTGCTCTGTTTCCTTCTCTCTGTGGACTCTGGGCTTTGCCGAGTGGGTTGGGTTGGTCTGCTGTTTGCAGTGGACGAGTATATGCTGCTTCAGCGCTGCGTCTCTTGTATTCTCTTCTCCTCTCTCTTCTTGCAGCTTTGGTATGGTTCGGTTCGGACCGGACCTCTCTTTTGTTCTTCTGGATGAAATATAATTGGGGTGGTGGTTATAGTGGTCGGGTTCCGCTTTAGCTTTCGGAGGGAGCGGGAGGTGGAGGTCGTCCTCGTCCGTCTCCGCGCTCGGAGGCCTGCTCTGCTCTGTTTTTCTTGGCGTTGTTGATGCGTGTGTTTTCTACACTAACACTACTACACGTAATATATCAGTTACTAATCTGCATCTGCATGTTTGTTTCTGCTTTGCCAGTAAGCAGCGGCCTAATCCTAATAAAGTTCCTTAAGTCTGGTGTATCTACGGTTGCAAGCAATTATGGCGGGTTTCTTGTGCGCGGAAAGGTGTGGCGTGATCGAAACGTCTCCATTGCTGTTGCGCTGTGTGCTGTGCTGTTCTCCCTTCTCCCTTCGTTCTACGTCTCTCCCTAGTCCATTTCTGAAAGTGATCGGAATATCTTCTCGCTTTCCAGGATTTGTTTGAATCCACCGTTTCCAATGGACCCCTCCTACCCTACGGGTCACCAATTTGATCGCAAGCGGCCGCATTTAGAATCGCCATAGGTGCGCGGCCGCCTTCCTCGTGGCTAGATTAACCTAAACTAGACGTGTTTGGTAGTAGTTCAGTTCTTTTCCTGAAGAACGTTGGAGCCTGCTGCCTCTCTTGTTCCTTTGTCCTTTCGATGTTTAGTTTTATTTTACCATGCGGTGATGGTGATGGTGATGGAATCCGGTGAGCTGTTGCTCTTCACTCTGAGACGCTCCTGCTACTGACGTTTGGCAGCTGATCTCATCTCATCGGGATAATTCACAGTCCAGATTTACTCAAGATTGCAGAACTAAAAAAGTGTGGTGCAGTCTCAGTGTATGATCATGTATTTTGACCATTTATTTAAGCGTTGAATTGTCGGATGGGGAAGGAAAGACTAACGATACCTCAACTGAATGTGTTGCAGCGTTAGTGGCCACGCTGTTTTGTTGTACTGAACGCGTTGAATTGTTGCAGACATGCGACATCACACCAGTCGCTGTACTAATCCACGTTCGTTAGACTTGATGGTAGTAGTAATTAATGAGCATTGTAGCTTTCCTCATGAAACATTTTGAGACAGATATGGTAACAATAACAATGATTACTTGTTGATCACATAGAGCAATCAATCAGTTCAACACAGAATGCAAAAAACTTATATATACCCTTTCTGTTTCTCCAAAAGCCGGCCAAAGATAAGGATCTGCTGGCTTCGAAAAACCGTACATAAATGATTAACAATTACTGTAACATTGAATTGCATGCGTTTGTATCAGTCCTGTTCATCCTAATTCCTAATTCGTGCAGCTTTCCCCCCACAGGCCACGGCATAACTATTGAGAGAAATAAACTTTGAGGAGATGTTCATGCTCAAACAAGCCAATCAGATTTCTTTTGCATGTCCAATGCTTAGTACTCCTAATTACCACACGACGATAGTTAATCTCCATTGATTCTTTCTTGCATCCATGGTCCACCTTTCCTGCTTGGGGAAACGACAGATGATGCTAAATTGCTAATGATAGTCTGAAGCAAATTGACTGAAATTTCAGAACCTGTAACACCAAGTCACCTGAAACAATCACATTTGTTTTGCATGCCCAATGCTTACAAATTACCAAAAGATTATGATCTCTGTTGATTCTTTGTTGCATCCATGGTCTACCTTCCCTTCTTGGGAAACAAGAGCTTCCAAACATGATGCTGCTAGTCATAGTCTGAAGCAAATTTACTGAAATTTCAGAACCTGTAACACCAACAGCATTTCCTTTATTCGAGCTGTATCTTCTGAATCCTAAACTACATGAACGAAGCTATGGTTATATTATACACGAAGATATTCATTCTCTTGTGAATAACAAACAGAGCTAAGTACTTTCTCGAAATGAAAGAAACAGTGCTGCTGCAAGGAAACAGAAAGGAAAACAAGAGAGAAGCCCCCTTTGCTAGATTTTTCAGTGCTACAAGGTCTGTTCAGAAAGTAAATCTAAATCTGAACTCAACACCTACGGATACATCCATCCAGGGCAGCAACCAGCAACTGTGAGCAAAGTCACAGACTCACTGCAAAAGCACCAAGAAAGCAGAGAACACAGCGAGCAGCAGGGGCCATGCCACCGCGCTGCTGACGGCGCACGCCCCCGACCGCAAGAACCCCGGATCCTGCGGGAACACCGCCGCTGACGACGGCGACTGCGGGGGCGGCGGCGGCGGCGGCTCCCAGGGGAACGGCCCCGTGGAGACCCCGGCCGGCCGCGCCGGGCAGAACGGGAACGGCGACGCGGTCCCCGGCGGCGGCGACGGCAGGAATGTCGAGTCGTCGTCGGCCGCGACGCAGGCGGCCGGCCACAGCAGCGGCACCGCCGCCGCCAGCAGGATTATTCGCCGCAGAGCTGGCGGCATCTTCGCTCCACTCGTCCAAGCTTTGGTCAGTGAGGATGAGGCTGTACCACTGTACCAGCGTGGTGATGAAGGTGACGTCGTTAATCCGGCGTATCAATGGCTAAATAGTCCGGAGACGCGAAAGCCGACGGGGACTCGTTTGTAGCCGTCCGATGCCGATCCGAGGGCTGTCAGTGGCGCTGTTGCCGCTCCCCATTCCTTCCCCATCTCGTCCCAGACTGTGATGTTTCTTTCCCCGTGGCTAATGAAATCTCTGTCAGAATAATATGATCACAATCATATTCTGTCAGATGATTCATCTGATGGATTTTTTTCTAGCTGACCTCTAGTTACTTCGTGAGGCTGTGATGAAATGGAGTGTCGGTGCCGCGTCTCTCTGCTGCAACGGTACAAATCTTCCTGCTACTGAAAGGGTTGGGTCCTTGGACAATGTTAACTGACAGCGGCGATCACGATTGACATCCATGGACCTGACCTGAGTGCTGAAACAGGGTCAGAATTCACGTTGCCGAGCAAATGGCTGATGGAGGTGTTCAGCTGAAGTGCTCGGAGATTAAACCATGAGGAGTTTGAGACAGCCTACCAAATGTCAATTGGGCTTGTCCTTTTTAGAGAGAGAACAGAGAAGCATATGGCTTCAGTTAGTGACCTGCAAACAAAAGCAGCTATCTTCTCTAATCATGAATTAATGGATGTACAAAGCTGATGTGTTTCATGAATCACGAGAAGACCTTTCCTAGATGGCTAGATCACTTCAGAACCAAGGGACTGAGAAGTCAGCATTGTGTTGTTCAACAGCTCTGAAGCAGCCGAATCAATGTACCAGTCGGTGGCGTGGCAATTACAAGTAGAGAGGCAGCAGGGGCAGTGGCTTTTGCTTGACGGCTCATCTGCAGCTCCGGTCGTCTCAAAGTGGAATCCTCTTTTTTTCTCTTCTAAATTCTAAAAGCTAGCGAAAAGTGCCAGATCAAGAAATCAGGTTGCCGCAACTCTGCAGGACCCTACTGTGATAAGAAAACTGGTTGGTTGTGATGTCAGGCGCACACTGATTTAAACCCCACGAGCCAAGAAAATTTGCAGGAGCTTTTGGAGCATTCGCAAGAGGGTACAAGGGAAAGCAGGCCTTGGATGGGGACTGGCCACCAGCAGCTAGCAGCACTCATGGATGGCGTGCATTGGTGCATCACAACGCTGACCGGTCTGTTTTAGGGCACATATGGGCTGGCTGAGAGACAATGTCTTAAATCTCAGGTTAAGGCATCTAATGGTGTAATATCCCAAATTTTTCAAGTTTTCAAAAATAGTCAAAATAATTTTTGAAGAGCAATTAATTTTGGCAAAATAAAAGTTTTTAAAGAAAATAAAGACATGCTATGGTAGAAACATGGTTGAGCATTCATGCTGGTGCATATTTTCTTGTTGTGGTGTTTGAATTTGAATTGAATTTCAAAATCATTTTGAAAATGCATTTGAAAAAGGTTTCAAATAAAAGCAAAACATTTTCTTTCCTCATTTTCTTTCCCTCCTGCCTTTTGGCCCGGACAGCCGAGCGGCCCGGTGGCCTGCCTTTCCCGCGCTGGCCTGCTCTCCCCGCCCTGCCTCTGGCCCGCACGCCACTCTCTCGGCCCGCCTTCTTTCCTCCTTGGCTGGCCCATCAAGGCCGTCAGCAGCAGCCGCGCACGCCGCCGCTTCTTCTTGGCCATAGGCCGATCGGCCCATCAAGACGCAGCCGCACCGCGTCCGCCGTCCGCGTTCCTCTCCTGCTCTGGCTGATAAGTGGGGACCACCCCGTCTCCTTCTTCCTCCGACTCGGGGCCGCGTCGGAAGCCCGACTCCGACCGCGCAGTCTCCACGCCGTCCGCTCGGTCGCACCACCTTGACCCCAGGCTATTTAAGCCTTTAATCCGCGACCAAAATCCCTATCGAAACCCTATCAGCCGCCTTGCTTCGCTCGAGCCGCCGCGACACCGAAACCCTAGCCGCCATTGTCGCCGCCGCTGGAGCGAGCAATTGACCGTGACCGCTGAGCCATTGACGTCGTAAGCTAGCTCAAAAGCTTCGCCTTGGTCTCCTAAGCACGATGGTGCCTTCTTCTCGGCTCAATTTTGCCTAAACCGCGTCGCCGCCGTGTGCAGCTCGCCGCCGTCCGCCGCGCCGAGCTTCTCGCCGACCCCGACACCCTCGGCCTCCATCTTCCTGCTAGGTGAGCGCGGCGTGAGCTCCTCTCTCGATTGGTACAGGTCTTGTTGCTAACGGTGGCCGGAATCGGCCGGTTCAATTTCTCCGGTATTATTTTCAAAAGCTTATAACTTTCACGTTTTAACTCCGATTGGATCCGTTCAAATTCCATTAGATTCATAATTTCATAATCTAAGCAGTGATGCCACTGTTGGAATATTTTGAAAAATTTATATTTTTAGTTCATATTTAATGTATTTATTTATCTATAGGAAATCTTTAAAAATTCATAACTTCGCTGTTATAACTCCATTTTCGGTGAACTTGATGTCTGTGTGATCGTAGCAGTGTGTAGAATAGTTTTATAAACTTTCTATTCTGTTTTGATGAGATTGATGTACTGTTCCTCTAATAACTCTTGTTTGCTTCGTGTATGTATGCTCGATTGGATTGTCTGGTGTTGATTGTTAATGTCGAGTACAGACGGTGAGGTTTTTATTGAGCAAGGCTACTTTGAGGATCAGTAGGACCAGCAAGACTTTGTGAGTCAAGGCAAATAAAGCATGGATCTTCCTTGTTACCTATTCATTATAAATAACAATTCATATGCATGTGTCTGTTTGATGACCCTAGAGATTATAACTAGCTTTGATATCCTGATTCCTTGAACCTTCTGGGTTACATTGGGTAGTTATGATGCTAGTGCTCTAATGATCATGATCTTATAACTTGATGTGTGTTATGCTATCAACGAAAACGATGACTTTTAACAAACTTAAACTCTTGTCTGTAAGTGATTTATCATGGATAATCCGTACAGCTGCGAGGGCTATATGGCTCTGGCTTTAGTCACTTGTAGACCATTTTCTAGCTGGTTAGTGGTCTGAAAGTTGGGTCTAGGACAGCCTCTGTCCTTATGAGTATAGCCAGGAAGGATTATGCCATGTTGGAAGAGGGTTCGTACACTTAACGTTTTCCGCATCTCTGATTGGTTAGGAGAACCTATAGGAGGCTTTATATATTTTGTAGTGGTTTAGAAGTTATAAATTCACTCGGTTGCAAAGCATGACTCACAGTGAAAGTGTACACCTCTGATCAGAGTTTAAATCAATATATTGTCCATGCCCACGGTCAGGGCGGCCTTGACACATTTACATTAAAGATAATGGTTCTCAAATTATTAATGTGTTCATCTTAATGTCGTTATTGCTACACACTTGTTAATGTTATCTTGATCATGAGTATATGGGAATTCTCACTACCTTGATGCTATGATTCAATATGATTAATTGTAAAAGCTAAATGCAGTCAAACAGTGTCAGCTTTATTGAGCCTCATTAACCATGTTATGCTTATTAAGTACGGTTGTGTACTTACGCTTGCTTTATTTTTAATTTTAAAAAATCCCGGATGGGTAACAGATGAAGGTTGGAATGAAAGCTATCGTGATGAGTACTAGGCTTGGTGTTCACCAGTCGGCGTGTCCCTGTGTGGAGCTTCCGTAATAAAGTTAAATTAGTTATTTATTCTATGTGCAAGACTCTGTGATAAATATTGATTCGTTATGTAATAAACAGGATGATGATACTATCTGAAATTTGTCATCTTATATGTGTGACTGTTCCTGGGACGCATATAAGGCTATTTATACATTTTTTTTTATCCTTAAAAATAGAATGTGACAAATGGTCCCTCAAACAGCTAATAGAGAAACAAAATAGGACTATGGTCTGTAAATTGTACATACACAAATAGCTTGATCTGTCTTAAACAGCTATAATGAGGTACATGGATAGATTTAGAACCTTTCTTGGAGACTAAGGGTGTTAGAAGGAGACTGAGGGTGTTAGGAGGAAAATTGCATCCAAGAGAGTGCTTGTACTCGATGGAATGGAATGAATAATACACGCAACAGGGTTAGCCTGGAAAAGCCAAGTGGGCAACGACCTCTTCCTCTGTTCCACTGGAAAGTAGCAGCAAGCAGGGAGCGAAAATAACGTACCTAAAAGCGTATGCGAAGCTTACTCTAAAATGCTTGCATATCATACTTAGAAGTACCAAAAAATTTTGAAACTTTACATACTAATAGTAATATACCAAACGAGCATTGTACTAAATTTTGAGATTCAAACATATTTTATAAAAATTCATATAAAAAATAAATTTTATCCACTAAAGGACAAAAGGTCATAATAGCTGAATTTTGTTAATTTTATATATATTTTTATAAAATGTGTTTGAATCTAAAAATTTGATACAATGCTCATTTGGTATATTACTATTAGCATGTAAAGTTTTAAATTTTTTAGACACTTCTAAGTATGACATGTAAATATTTTAAAATAAACTCCACGTACACTCTCACATACGTGGATGCATTTCACGCAGCAAGCATATCAGGTGATGCTCCCCTAGCCTTACCCTGTCCTTCCATTCCAGGATAGACAGGGGCATGTACGATGTGTGGGTGCCCCTTATCTTTGCATGAAGGCAAAGCGATTTTCCTTCTCTTTTTTGGGGCCTTGTACGCAAATATGCAATGCAGTGCTTTTATTTCAATAAATATACAGCAATTGGTACTACAAACGCATATGCTACAGACCTTTATGGAGTGATTTTCACTTACTATCCTTTCGTTTCTTTTTTGTTTTCCTTTTGAATCATTCTCTATAAATAGAGTGTCACACTGTGTCACTGGATATATAAACGTGAGACATGTGGGTCTTTTTTATCTCTCCTCTTCGAATCGAATGCCTGTCTAGTCATATGCCAATGCAAGAACATGACAGAGGAGTTCTAACAGCCAATTCTTCAGTAACAGTAAAACTTGGGGGAGGGTGGATGTGCAGGTCCTCGTCGGTGAAAAGAGTACTCCGTATATAGCCTCGACTGTCTTTCACCCATTTTGTTCTGAAACTGTTTCCTGACTGAACCAGCCGTATCTCCTCATCTCTTGTGCTTTTCATGTTCCTCCTGGCCGGTGGAATCCCGTAGACTATTCCTCGATCAGTCTTTGACCCCAGTAGCTGTTGTGTTTCTCGAGAGCCCCTTTGTTTTTCATAGTAGCGTTTGTTGCTAGTGCGGTGGGTGTCGGCTGTGTCGTCACGTCGCAGAGATGATGGGCCATCATGGTGCAGGGATCTCCATCCAAGCACTGCTGCTACCGAAACAGCAATGAAATTCTCTGAAAACGAAGACGAGAAACGGTCGGGTTTTACCAAGAGGCTCAGAGGATTATATGGTGCAGGCACGAAGCCTAGCAGAAAAGCGAGGAAGAAAGTTAACCCCACATGGAGCGACCCAAAGCTCTCTACGATCCGAAGTTCCGAATGGTGATGCGTCGTAGTCAGGTTTCAAGGTTGCAACTGCTTTCATGGCGACCAAAGTTTCAGTCAGAGAGGGCGTGCGATTTGGAATATCTCGAGCAAAGCTTAGACTCGCTTGGACCGGGCTTGGACAAAGGTCACCGAGAGCCCCCAAAAATATGTGGTCCAGCCGTATAGATGAAAACGGTATGAATATTTTTTGATCGTATTCGAGACCGAATTCGTTTAGAGGGGTTTAAATCTGTCCGTATCTGTGTTTGGATATTCAACATCCGATACCGTATCCGTATCCGAATACTAAAATCTCATATTTATGATGTCGATACCCAATCATATGCTATCCGGCATGGTTGCTGTATTCGAATCCGAATCCAGGCTTAAATATGAAAACAAATATGGTATGGCTAATATCCGTTCATATCCGATCCGTTTTCATCAGGATCCACCGGTATCCAAAAAGCTATACAAAATCTCGGTGGCCTTCCTCAATTATTTGTTTTGTGGTCCGATTTATCTTCTCAAACGAAAAACTAGTTCTTTTGGCCTTAAACTATTAAAACAGGTTGTTCCTATTTCTTTTTTTTTTTTGACGCAAAGGTTGTTCCTATTTCTTGAATGGACCTTAAGGTGGTTTAGTCTAGTGTGATGCCACATTAGCCAAAAGAAGAGGTAATTGGACTATGTATAAACAGTTCAAGAGTCAAATAGACTCTATAAAAAAGGATAAAGAAATAAATCTTCAAAAAGCTACCTATATTTTTCAAAAATATTGAGTTTAAAATCTCAAATTTTCGTTTAATATAATCTTCAAAAATTTGGAAAATTCTTTTAGCTCTAAAATATATAAGTTTCATATATTTCGTAAAATCGCATACTATATTATGATGCATAGATAGGAATTGTTTAGATCTTACATGGTCTTGTTTTTATGATTGTTTATAAGTACTCCCTCCGTTTCAAATTGTAAGTCGCTTTGACTTTTTGGTACATGCATTTTGCTATGTATCTAGACATATTATTATATATAAATCTATAGCAAAATGCATGTACCAAAAAAGTCAAAGCGACTTACAATTTGAAACGGAGGAAGTAGGTTTCTCATGATGATGATGATGATGATGATGATAATAATAATAATAATAATAGTGAATTATACAATAATAATAATTGATGGAGGTTAGGAGCATTTTTTTCTCTTTTCATTTTTTCACCGTGGAAAAGAGCAGATGCCCACCTAAGCTCAGGCCTGGCCCAGAAAAGTAGGCATTATCTTGCCGAGTGTTGTAGGCGAGAGGACAAAATTAGGCCCAAAAGCAATTGAAAATTTATGCTGGGCCAACACGAAAATTACTTAAGTCTACCTGGAAGCTAGCCCATCATGTCGGTTTGGGCACATTATAACAAAGCCTTTTTTTTCTTTCTTTTTTAATTCTCAGTTATATTTTATTTTTGTCTCCTATTTTTTTTTCTTAACATGTTCCATTTATAATACTCGCTCCGTTCTAAATT
>CM041634.1:13996087-14082798 GCA_023333625.1 Bothriochloa decipiens
ACGCCGACCACCCGCTCCGGCCGGAGTTCCCGGAGCTGGAGGCGGCCGTCGACGCCGCCATCGCCGAGCTAGGCGGCGCCGCGCTCCCCATGCTCAACTGGAGCGCGCCCAAGGATGCCACCTTCATGTCTGCCGATGGCACGACTCGGTGCACGTGCTTCGCCGAGGTTGCCATGCTGCTCCGCTCCTCCGACTGTGTGGCCCACGACCTTGCCTCCGCGCGAAAATCATGCGAGGATTTCGTGCGCCCGGAAGGTGCTCGACGGAATGCCCAAAATGGTAGTGCCGGTGCTGAGGAAGGTGCTCGACCAAATGCTGATGAGACCGGTAGCAGCGAAGGCAGCCGCGAGGGCACCAATGAAGCTCCAGGTAATTCAAGCAAGATAGGCGAGGAGGGAGGCAAGACTGAAGACTGTGATGTTGAAGCTGCAACAGAAGAAGAACGGAATGAGACTACTTGGGTGGATGATGGGTTCCAGTACTATCTTGCTCTCCGCAAGTGGTACCCAGGCCTACGCCCCGAGTCAGAGTTCCGATGCTTCGTTCGGGAGCGGAAGCTGGTCGCTGTGTCCCAGAGAGACCCATCAGCTTACTACCCATCACTGCCTGGATGGAGTTCTGAGGTGCAACCGAAAATTGAGGCTTTCTTTGATGAAGTGATTGAACCACAGTTTGCTTCAATCAATTACACGTTTGATGTGTATGTGAGGACGGATGGGCGGGTCAAGCTGATAGATTTCAATCCATGGGGTGGTTATACCTTGCCGCTGCTGTTTACTTGGGAGGAGCTTGAGGAGGAGGGGAGAGGGCCTGAGCTGGAGTTTCGGGTGGTCATGCAGCAGGGTGCAGTGAGGCCAGGATTGATGACAGCTGTGCCATATGATATGCTGGATTGGGGCGAGGGGAGTGGCTGGGATGTTTTTCTGAAGAAGGCTGATGAGGAGCTTGGCAGACAGATGAACTCACTAGATGGTGATTCATGATTGCGAATTTAAAGTGATGACTGCTGTTTTTTTACCTGCCACATAGTAGCAGTCACCTGCTTTCTTAAAATTGTTTTGCAGTCTCTTGCCATTATACTTTTATTTTTGTTACTCTTATGGTGCTAGTAGGTTGTTAATGCAGATCACCTCTTAGTCTGATTGTGTCATGTATCAGTTGCAACCTCCCAGACAACTCATATGTGGTTTAGTGGGGCTGATGTTAAGTAGAGATCTGGAGAAATGTATCTCCAGTGAAAACTTGTAGCCCTTTCACCCAGCTGCAATTAATATCCCTTGTCTTTCATGGCTGTTTATCATTGCTCTTTATATCTAAGTTTTGTTTCTTCTTGCTAACTTATACTGTGAACCTTGTGTCAATATGTAATGTAACTGGGTCTGGTTTGTTTATCTGTACTTGTGGAGGAGATTTAACTTAAGAAATAGTTCAAATGATCTGCAGCACTCGCCATCTCCTTCCTCGCCCAATAAATCATGTCCATAACAGGCCACTGCCTAAATTAGACCTTAACCAGCTTAGAATAGTAGATTCCTATCAGGTTGGCTTACTAAAACTTGTGGTGCATTCTTTGTGATGGAGTTGGAATTGGTTTCTAGTTATGTGTGCAAAGGTTGATAGGTAGCCAGCTCTGCTTAGAACTCTTGGTTGGCCAACCAAAAATATTAATGTACAGTAATAGAATAGGTAATGGTTTCTGGTCATGCGATGCAAAAATGATGTGCGAAATATTAGAGGGTATGGTTAACCTTTAAACTCTGATAGCACACATGTTTTTTCTCTTCACAGTTACATCTAATGCTAGATCTGAACTCAGTTAACTTTGTCGAAAGTTGAAGCAAAATTATTTTAAATAGTCAGTAACGGTTGCATGATGAACTTTCTTTGCATGTGGATGATTTCTAGGACCTCTAGGCTCAAAGTACATAAGGGTTCCTATTTGGCCTATACATACAGATGCAATATGATGGCTTTTTTGGTGATCCTAGATAAAGCAGTACAAGCAAAACTTATGGTCCATTGCTCCCTGTATATTTGAGCTGAGGCCCATCAGCTTCGGTAATTGGTAGTGGGCATACTACATATTTACTACTAAATTTAAAGCTGAGACCAGGCCAACCTGGCCCATATGGTAACATAGCGGGAGTAACTTTGGCTAGGAAACAGGCTTGCAATGTGTGTAGTTTTCAGACTCATAGATGACATGTTCTATGAGCTACAGTGTGGAACTCAGTAATAATGTTGCAGACAGTGCAGCATATTTTGTTCGTGCCAGTTAACTGAATGTGTGAAAAAGAGTTGCTGGAGAAGCTGATCTTCATGTTTAGACACAAACTTTGTGAACTTCCTTCAAGTACCAATAACTCAAAAGTATAATAGAGGTTATCCTTTTGAGAAATATTGGTTGGGAGTTTGGGACACTGCAGACATAATGAGATATCGATGTATCATTGAGCAGAAAACCTGGTGATGTAATGCAAGATACATATTTCAGCTAGTAAAGACAGTAGGAGTTTTACAGAACAGCATGATTACTGGTACACAATATGTTTACTATTGCAAGACTGGCCTGCTAGACAACAAGCAATCATTTGAGGTGACTTGGAATGAAATGCTGACTGATAACTTATCCATCTATTACCATGCCGACTTCCTTGTGGTATTTCTTAGCACTTTAAGAATTGGAGTTTGTTTGCTCTAGGATATAATGAGCTCTATCCTGCTGTTGGTGACAATTGAGTAACGAGATCAATAGAAGCCCTAGATGTTGTGTGACAAGGTGAAGTTATTGCCATCTTAATGATTAATTGATTGTAGTAATTAAGTACATGAATACTGAATTTTACTCTTGACAGAGTTAATGTGACAGAACCGACCAATTTATTAGAGCACAAGCATGTAATTCGCTATTAGATAGCAAAATTACATGATTGAGACCTAATAAACCCGGTAGTCATACTAAAATCTCAAAGGATTTTAAACTTTCCGGCATAGCCAAGATCGTAATAAGTTTAGCGATCACCATTCACAACATACCTAGTTCGCACATAGTTTTACACATCGGAGTACAAATAAAGTTATTACAAGCCAAGTTCGAATTCGAAATAGCGGAAACGATTAAGTCTAAATACACACACACTTAGTTCAAATATTATGCCAGGTCCTCAGTCAATATCCAGCAAAAGCGTAAGGTAGAGTAGAGTGACCATGCCCAAGGTCTAATCATCACCCAACGCGAGATAGAAACAGTGCTGACAGTAGCCATAAAACATCTCACCATCTGCAACAACATGGGAAATAAAACCCTGATTATGAGAATATACTCAGCTAGACTTACCCGTCATAAACTAAAAATAAATTGACTCCAAGGAGTATGCAAGGCTATATAAGTGGAATATCTGACTCATTTATTTACGAAAAAGCTTGCATTAAAGAAAGATTTGATCATAACCTTCTAGCATTGTATTTTAATTTGATTAACCTTATCATACTAAATTAGCACATGTACTAAACAAGCATGGTAATAATTATTCAACAAGAATAGTAACCAATTCCGGTTTGAGTACCTTTCAACATCACGGCTCAACCATCTCATCTCTTTGTTCAAGTTATTACTACGATGCCGCTGCTCAAGTCAAGTGTTCACTGTCCAAGAACGATGGCGATTATAATCAATTACTAACCAGTTGGCAGGTATTCCTCACACAAACCATACTCACCCGCTAAAGTGAGCTACAGATCACCAAAAATTCGATTCGGAAAATCGCGGGATCAACAGGTACCATCGTATCCGGGAACCGCCCGGCTGCCTTATTCAGGGCGACCCTAACCTCGGACTTACTCTCCGCGTAACCCGTAGTCCCCCATCTTCTCCAATACGATGCGTATGGTAGGTCAACTCCCGGCCCAAACCAAACCCAGGCTTCGCGGTCGGAACGATTTATCCTTCCAGCTAAATGTGAGACATGCGTTCAATATGACTTGAGGACGTACAACGGATGAGGTCCTAGTTCGACACAGACGGAATAACCTTACCGAACCTCCAGTTCAGTCCCAACACCAATCCCGTCCGGTCTCAATTTATTATCTCCATATGGTTATCCAAGATAACACTGTATTCAACCATTCTGAGTCACCACCTATAACTCGCGGATGACAGGAAATCACCCGACTTCTACCGATCTAGTTAAGCAAGGCTAAGCAGATAATCGCACTTGAACCTAACAGTTAATGCAACAACGGTATAAGACAACGCCTATAACTTAATGCATCAAACAAGTAAAGGACTCAAGTTAGATATTTTGCAAACCACAGGGAGAATGCTCCGGGGCTTGCCTTTCAGGAAAGAGCTTGGCTAATGGTCGGGACACTCAGGAAGATCAACCTCAGGATCCTCTTCTACTGCTATCCCTTGCACCAAGGCTTCCTGCTGGCCTTCCTCTCCTCGTACTCCGGGAACTACCGTTTCGAGCTCTGACGATCCTGTATGATGCATGGTGCGTATGAATACCACGAATATATAGTAAATACAAGGTACATGCTGATGGTGAATGAATGCTCAGTTGAAGATAATTGACATGATTTTAAAACATGTATGATAAGCACATGTCATCTGCATTCTCTTCTACAATCAAATCTTATATAAACCTCACATTACAATTTACTTACACATTAAAAGGAATTATAAACAACTATTGTTTTGCACATTATTCTCTACTGAACCAAAAACAATAACAGATTTCACTTATCACAAATATCAGAAAAAACATTATTATACACATGAAATAATGACTTAAAGCATTATTAATTATTAAAAGAAGTCAGGGCAGAACTACAACATAACTTTAGATTACTCAGAAAATTCTATAAAAATTACAAAAGTTTAAGCATGCCTAATGTAGACTACCATAAAATTTTTAGGTCAAAACAGTAAGTACTTTATTCTACACAAAAATGACAAGGCAGCACAATTTAACGGGCATAAAATACTTTGTAATAGAAAAATATCAAACAACAGATCTCAGAATATTCTTAGCTTTAGATTAGAATCAAAACACTCTTCAAAAAGTTTCATGCATAAATCACTTATATATTATTTATTATGAATTATTTATCATCTAATTGAAATAAGCACCATAATTAAACAGGCCAATATTTACATATGACATAGCCTTTCAACATTTTTTACAGATAGAGCATGATATAAGAAGACTAACAAACTTAGATTCACATTTTTCTGAGCAACAGAGAATTACTTATGCATTTTCAAAGATAAAGGCATTTAATAGGGATAAATAAATCTATACAGAAAAGTACCACAAAAATCATATTTCATATTTTTTATGCATAGATCTACTCACAAGAAAAATACTGCAATTTGAACCAACTCATTTGGACTAAAAATGAGTGAGATATGATTTTTCAAAGCTTTTACCAAAAATCTGGAAAACAGATTCTTTAAAACGAAATAGAAAACAGTTTTGCACCGGGAACCCTAGACTTTCCAGTAATTAACTGAACCCTAAAAAGAAACTCTCTGTGTCTGGCAGTTTTGCACTTAAGTCCAAAAAAGAACATAAATGACGCACGCGGTCCACGCCGAGGGGAAAGGTCGCCGGCGGTCGGCAATCTCGCTGGCGGCGAGGTCTTGGGCCAAACTACAGCCACCATTCGACTCAACTCAACGTTTGCGAACCCAACGGTGTACAAGATGAAGGCTATTAGTGCGGTTTTGACCGACGGCCATGCGCGACGGCGGACGGCGGCGAGGGTCGGCGGTGCGCAGGCCACCACAGGCCACGGCGGGTCGCAAGGACTAGCCTACCGGGTACAGCAGGCCAAGGAGACTCGGATTAACCAGAAAATGTGAAGAGATGTTGGCCAGAACGACGACGCTGATGCATGCCAGCGAGCGGCGGCGCGACCCGCGACGGCGGTCGGCCAAAATCCGACGAACCCTAACCCTAATCGATCCCATAAACTACACCAACTGTTTTACTCATGCAGGCGACCATGATGCGCAAGATAAAGGAGGGAGAAAGGGGTTGCTGGTCATGGCAGACCGCGCGGTGGTCGAGACGGCCATGGACGGCGAAGGGGGAAATGGTCGATTCGACCTCAACCTTAGGTCATTGGGGCAGAGAGTGTGCGCATGGTGTGCCTCGCACCACGGCGGAGCTACTGGCGAGCTCTGGGAAGAAAATGGCAGGGCTGTGAGGTGCGGTGACGATGCTAGCTTTGGGCGGCGGCAATGGCGGCTTCGAGCTCACTCGAGCTTTGGCGAAGGGAAATGAGGCAAGGAGGGGGCGTCTGGTGGTGGTGGGTGGAGATTGAAGGCAAGAGGCGTGGTCGGGACGCATTGAAGTGAGCCAACGGCCGAAGGGCCGGGCCATGGCGTTGGGCTTCGGCGTGCGCGTGGCACGCGGGCAGGCGATGCGGGACCGGGGCGAGGGACGCGTGGGCGAGCGGTGGGGCCAGTCCGAGTGCGGAGGCGAGCGGCGCTCGGATGGGGAGGCCAAACAGCGGGCAGCGGCGTCGCCTGGCGTACGGACGCCACGCGGCCGGCGTCGGCACGGACACCGTTGGCGCGAGGAAGAAGAAGAGAGGGAAGAAGGAGGCCGACGGGTGGGTCCCACTGCGCCAAGATTCGTGCAGAACTGATTTACTCAATATTTCAAAAATTAAGCCAAATTTGAAGAATCTTTTAAAAGATGAAATGTTTCTCTCAAAGAGTAGAACATTTCACTTTTAAACATCAAAGCCTAATTCTGCCTAGAATTTGAAATTTAAAAATAGGGATTTAAAATCCATTTAAAATTAAAATAAAAACATTTTTATAAACTGTTTTTGATATTTTTGACCCACTTCCAAGCCTTTTCATGAAATGCTCCAAAAATAAGTTTTGCTCCAAATAATTTTCTCTACAAACTTCATTTAACACTCAGCCCCAAACAAGCAATCTATCACATAGCTCTAGTTTAAATCAAAGCAAGCACATATTTTATTTTATTATTTTATGTAAACAATGACTATACAAAAAGATGATTATGCTCATGATATACAAGATAATGCATGCTTAACACCATGGGTGTTACAGTTAAGTTCTTATTTTATATCGCAGGCTGGAACTTCAGCAGAGGGATACATGTGCCCGTCCACACAAGGTAATACATCAGTATCTGTATTTTAGTGGTTGCATAGGTATAAAGTACTCCCTCCATTCCATTATGTCTAGATATAAATAGTAAAAACTATGAATCTAGAAAAAACAAAATGACATAATTTGGAATAATAGATGGAGTATTTCACTGCCTCTAATCTGGTCATGTCCTCATGACCATGCGCATATGTGAAATTACAAATGACTTTGTTAGTAAGCAGCGTTAATATGGCGATCTACCATATTAGTTATGCCCTGGCTGGTTGACACCTGTTGCTTATATCAACGTCACTGAATGACTGAATTGCTATTGATGTGCTGTCAGCCACCTGATTCTGGTCAAGCTGAAACCAGAGGAGTAGAGGACGCCGGCGGGTGGTTGCGTGTGCTGTGTCAGCACAACACACTTGTATCATAACTCATAGTTGTACAGCCATTATATTGGAGCAACCCAACTCAACCAAGGCATAAAACCATGCTTAGAACTAATGATATCCAAATATATCCAGTTTGTTGAGAAGTCATCCCTAAAGCATCTGATCAACAGGGGATATATAGTCCAGGCATGCACAGCTGTTGTTTACTTGAAGCAGACGAGTACGTCAGCTTTGGTCTTCAGAGACTGTCTTGATGCTGTATAATACTGGTACGTTCTACTTGTGAATTGTGATACTTTATATATCCGATTTTCCAGTTTTGTATTGCAGGATGCACGGAGTCGAGTAGGTTGGTGGGGTGGAATCTCTACGTGCGCCTCGCAAAAAAAAAAAAAAAAAAGAATCTCTACGTGCTGACTGCGTCGCACGTCTGTTTGTCTATTCTTCTCTCTGAGAGATTGCAGGTCCAGGTTTCTCACGGCTGCTGAGGCTGAAGCTGACTCCGGAGGCTGGAGGACTTATAGTTTAAGCGTTTTCGCAGCAAGTGTGACACATGCGCTCAACATAAATATTTCAGCACAGTGTTGGGCTCTCCGCAAGGCCATGTGAAGCTTAGAAAGGCCACTCTTGCAAGGATAATCAAGCTTTGGTTAATTTTCAGTGGTACAATAGCTTATGGATGAAACGTGAAGGCACGTCGAAGCTTGGACCAGATACCATTGCTGACCTGCCTTGTTAGGATGCCCGTGCATGAAGGTTATATTATTTAAGGTATGTACGTCTAACTAACTTAGGTAATTAATGTATAGCCGTCCAGTGTACCACTAGGGCACTAGTGCTCGTGTTTAGCTGTATGCAAGTTGGTAATTGCACCAATAATTTCCATTAACACCATTTTCTTCTAGGTTACAGTGCAGAAGAATGATGAGCGTAATTCATGGCTAATTGCACATTTGATGCGTATCTTCCTCCAACCATATTTAAACTGTTTGGAACTCAGAATTGACAATTTGAGCACATTTTGTCTTTCAGGAAGCCGAATAACCAGATTGGTACTCAAATATTACAGAAAGGTGGTCTCTTTGGTGGTTACCTGCTACACATAGGAGGTACAGGAGTATATGACACCATTTTGTAGCCATTTTCACACTAGCATAGCTAGTCCCCATCCGTTCAAAATTGTAAGTCGTTTTAGCTTTGTTCTAAATCAAACTTGTTTCTAACTTTGATCAAGTTTATACAAAGATGCGCAAACATCTATTACATCAATCAAACTATATTTATTAGATACATTATGAAATATATTTTGACATGGGTTCATTCGAGATTGTAGATGTCATCAATATATTTTCTTTTATAAACTTGGTAGTCTGTGCCTGCATGATAATGAAAATTTTCCTATATGCATGCATATGTATCGATCTTTATTTCTTCTATATACTGCACATGGGCTTGGATATTATGTATGGTGCCACGTGAAGAGGATCCATCTGTGGAGGATTATGTGTGTAATTAGTGGCTCTCTCTTCAGTGTAACATGGGAAACCCATATTCCGCGGCGGCTCTCAAGCTGCCTGTCACTAATTACTGCTGTTGCCTTAATAAGCTGAACTGAACAGATAATTATGCAAGCATATGTCTGTAACCCTATGTAGCAGCATATGTGTCATGCCATCCGTGGCTGTCCTCTTTGTAGCTAACATAGCAGTGTTTATTTCACCGTGTATGCCAACTCAAGACCTTACTGGTTAGAGGATTACACCAACTTGCTGTCTTAAGCTCCAGAGGTTAGTAGCACCTGGTAGCTTCTTCAGAACTCTCTCTATGTACCTTCTTCAGAACTCTCTCTATATAAGTGGCTGCCGGCCTACACGTCTCATGCATAGCCAGATCGAGCTAGGCATCCCAGCTAGCTACCAAGAACGTAAGCCCTAGCGGTTTACTCCTTGTCTATCTCCTAAACACGATCACACACTGCTCTCACGCTCAGTGACACGAAGCTAGATAGCTAGCTAACTCAGTCCATCGGCATCGAGGGATTAGTTAGATGGCTCAGGCGGCAAGCAAGCGCAGTGCTTTGTTCCGGCCAGTGATGTACGATGACGAGCCTTCCTCCATGTCCCTCGAGCTATCCGGGTGCCACGGCGTTGTCGTGGATGGTGATGAGGCCGATGGCGGCTCTGCGGCGGCAGCCCTCTCGCTGCAGATCGCCTTCGACGACGAAAATTTCAAGGGCGGGTGTGATGGTGCCTCGGCTGATTACTACAGCAGCTGGGCTGCCTACGGCAGCTCGGGCACCACCTCCAGCCCCAGCTCGTCGGTGCTCAGCTTCGAGCAGGCCGGCAGCAGCGGACAGCATCACGCCTATGGCGAAGATGGGTACGCGCTCTGGATGGACCCGGCCGCTGGCATGGTCGAGCATCCAGCACAGCAGCAGCATGGATCTGGTTGCAACTTTGGACTCATCGTCAGCCCAGGCAGCTCACCTGATGATGCTGGCCTACACATCCAAGAGCCGAGCACCGTCCAGCTGCCGACCAAATCGCCGCACAAGCGTGCACGTCGCCTGGTAATTAACTATCTAGTCCATATTAACTCATCTCCAAAAATCAAGGCTAACTCATGCATGGTTATAAATAAGGATGGATCAAATTAGCCATGATGTGGACACTGGATTCAAGCGTGTAGTAACATGATATTGAATTTGAAGCAGGATGGTGAGGTGCAAGCTGCAGCGGCGAAGAAACAGTGTGGTGGCGGGGCCAGGAAGAGCAAGGCCAAGGGCGCTCCTGCTCCTACCAAGGACCCTCAAAGCGTTGCTGCAAAGGTTCGAAGAGAGAAGATTGCTGAAAAGCTCAAGGTCCTGCAAGAACTTGTGCCCAATGGCACCAAGGTACGATAATCCATATTCACTCTCGCTATATATTGTAGTTTTCAGTTAACTAGTCAGTATCTATCTGTTAATAATTTGGGTGGAAATGGGTCTTGTGTAGGTGGACTTGGTCACCATGCTAGAGAAGGCGATCACCTATGTCAAGTTTCTCCAGCTGCAAGTGAAGGTACGTGATGATGACGATACGTACAATGATTCAAGTTATCATGTAGCCTGGTCTGTGCTTTTGGCTACCTTCTGCATCGGATGGCATCGAGCTTTCTTTGTCTGATCTGATAGATGCATGCTGCATGCAGGTATTGGCTGCCGATGAGTTCTGGCCTGCACAAGGAGGCAAGGCACCAGAGCTCTCTCAGGTGAAGGACGCCTTGGATGCCATCCTGGCATCCCAGCAGTACCCTAAATAACGAGCTCATGCACTGCTTCGTTTTAGTTTCTCTAGATGCCTAAGATGAAGATGTTAATTACGAGATCATCCATGCGTGGTGTATGGTTGGCGAAGAAACAGATCAGCAAACATAGTAGAGGACAACTCTGAAGAGAGTTTTTTTTTTTTTTAAATAACTGAGTGACGGTTAAGTTATTGCCTGAAGTTAATTTAGCGGTGAATTCAGTTGTATACTAGTATGGTCGATTCTTTTTTTTCTCTCAATCCTTTTTTCAAGATAATCACATCTTGTTTTGTATGACAGTTACGTTATCTGAAAATATTGGACCACTTGATTAGCGAAAATGTTCATACATGACTGTCTCGCATTGCGTGGCCAAACTATTAATCACGGTAAGCTAAAAGTTACCATCATACATGTCAAGTTACTGCAATCAGCAACAATCCAATCACTAAGCCTTAAGGCTTAAACGAAGATGATGTCAGATACATGCTGTGAAGTGAAGAACTAGTGTGACACATCGTCAAACAGTCGTCTTAACAACACTTTCCTTTTACTTTGCATACGCCGCCCGCCTAGCTCCACCAGCTCCACGGACCTGGAGGCGCCGGGGGTTGTCGGACGTTTCTTGCGCATCGCTCCGCACCTGCTGCAAGATGGCCGCAGTGCTCAGGCACCGCCGATGCCGCACAGGGAGGATTGGTGGGCTGCCTTCGCTGTGGCAGAGTTGGCCGCGACCGCTCCTGCGGCGGCTGAGCCCACGGCCTTGGCTGCCCCAGAAGCGCTGGAGCTGGGGACAGGGCTTGCGGCGGCCGGGACTTCAGGTGGTGAGGCTTGTCTCGAGGATGATGTGCCACCGACCCGGGACTGGTGGTCAGAGTTAGTGGAGGCGGAGTTCATGGGGCCAGCTGCGTCAGCCGTGCAGCCCGATGCCCAGGCTCTGTCGCCTGTCGGCGCGCGCGTACTGTCCGCACCGAGAGAAGTCGTTCGATTCAGGAGGAGATTGAGGCCGCCGTGTGCCTCCCGATGCGCACGCCTGTGCCGCGGCTGCGCCGTGCGCGCACTCCCGTCTCCATTCAGTCCTTGAGGCGGAGCAGCAGAATCGCGGCACGGCCGCGTGCTGCCAACGCCACTAGGCAGGCGCAGATACTGCTCCTCAAGAAGCTAGGGGTGCAGGTAGCGGAGAATGCTGTGGATGCGGAGGTTGAAAGCAAATTCAAGAAGGCATTCTGTGGTAATCTCACAGAGAGGAAGAAGCAAGTCATGCAGATTCTCCTCAATGGGGACGTTGACCTCTCGGCCATGAGCTGGAGGAGTTGGCTTAGCGTGTTTCAACGCTGCTGCTGTTTGTCGCCAATTGGTGTACCAATGTCAGCAAACCAATGTGTCCTTGTCTGGAATGTTCGCGGTCTCAACGACCGGGCTCGTCGCAATGTGGTTCGCGAGCTGCTTCCAAATTACATGCCCTCTCTTGTGTGCCTCCAGGAAACTAAGCTCCCCACTAGGCACTGCATTTGACTATTCTGGCGGGATTCTTCTCGCCTGGCAGAGGGAGCGATGGCGGGCGTCCAACATCACCAGGGGGCGCTTCTCGTTGTCGGCTTTGTTGTCCGAGAACGGCGCTTCTAATGCCCCTTGGCGAATGACGGTGGTGTACGGCCCACAGCTTGACCAAGACAAGGTGGAGTTCCTGAATGAGTTGCTCCAGTTCAGGCAAACGTTCCAGGAACCGTGGTTTCTTTGTGGAGATTTCAACATGGTTTATCGTGCTCAAGTCAAAAGCAACGACAGGTTAGACAGGAGATGCATGAGGAGGTTCAGATCGTTCCTGAACCAAGCACAGTTGGAGGAGATCAACTTGATCGGGAGACGCTTCACTTGGTCTAACGAAAGGGAAACCCCAACCTTGGAGCTTTTGGACAGAATGTTTGCGACCATCTCCCGAAGAACCTTTCCACTGATTGCTCTGATCACTGCCCTCTGCTCCTTCAGCTGCATGTTGTCGTGGGTTGCCGGAGAAGGTTTCGCTTTGAACCTTTCTGGCCCAAATTCCCAGGGTTCCAGGTGGTGGCGGCGGCTGTATCCGTTCAGGCTGCTTGATGCCAAGATCAGGAATGTGACCAAGGAGCTCACCAGCTGGAGTAACAAGAAGGTTGGCAGTGTGCGACTACAGCTCGCGCTTGTACGTGAGGTGATCCTTTGTCTCGACGAGGAGCAGGAAAGGAGACAGCTGCAGCCATGGGAGGTATCGTTGCGGCGCTCGCTCAAGGTGCGCGTCCTCGGTCTTGCTTCCCTGTCCAGGACCATCGCGCGACAGAGGTCACGACAGCTGTTCTTGGCGGAGGGGGACGCCAACACGCGGTTCTATCACCTTCAGGCCTGCCATCGGCGTAGACAGAACAGGATTGAGTCACTGCAAGTGGGTGGCGTTGCGATCGTCCAGGATCAAGCCATGGCCGAGGCTCCAACTTCGAGCGATCCAGGAGAAATGATTTCGCGGCGATTGCTGTGCCGTCTCTGGACCTTGCGGCGCTTGATGGGCTCTTTTCTGAAGAAGAGGTATGGGCTGTCATTAAGGAACTGCCGAACGACAAAGCGCCGGGTCCTGATGGGCTAACAGGGCTCTTCTACAAGATGACGTGGGCCACCATCAAACCTGATATCATGAACGCATTCAACGCGTTCTGGTCTCAGGACTCCGGGAGTTTCAACCACCTAAATGACGCGTTCATGATCCTGTTAAAAAAGAAAGATGCGCCGACTGAGATCAGGGACTACATGCCCATCAGCCTGATTCACAGCTTTGGTAAGCTAGTCACAAAATGCATGGCGTCTCGCCTCTCAACCGTGCTGAATCAGCTCGTCATGCCCAACCAGAGCCCGCCTTCATCAAGGGGCGCAGCATTCATGATAATTTTAGGAATGTGCGCCTGGCATGCGTGGAGATCCATCGGAGGCGTACAAGCTGCATACTCCTAAAAATAGATATTGCCAAGGCTTTTGACACGGTTACTTGGACCTTCCTCCTTGAGCTGCTCCAGCATTTGGGATTTGGACGAAGGTGGAGAAACTGGGTTTCTGCGATCCTTTCCACCTCCAGTACGAGGATTCTCCTAAATGGTCACCGAGGCAGAAGGATATGTCATGCGCGTGGTCTCAGGCAGGGAGACCCGCTCTCCCCGATGCTGTTCGTTCTGGTGATGGAGGTGCTCAACCACCTCCTGCGATGGCTTGAGCTTAGAGCCTCTTTGTGTCGCCGTCCGAGGAAGACTTGCAGACTGTGCGGGCGGCGCTAAATGTGTTTGGTCTGGCGTCCGGTCTATTTGCCAACCTGGAGAAGAGCGTGGCCACGCCGATGCACTGTTCCGAAGATGATGTAGCCACGGTGCTGAGCATCCTCTCCTGCCGGATTGAGGAGTTCCCGTGCCGCTACCTGGGTATACCACTGTCGGTTTATAAATTAAAGAGATCCGAGGAGCAGCCGTTGATTGACAAGGTAGCTACAAAAATACCAGGATGGAAGGGAAACTTGCTGAATATGGCGGGGCGGAGGGCCTTAGTCAAGGCGGCGTTGTCAGCCATACCCATTCATATATACGTCCATCGCTCTTTGCTTATCGCCTTGGGCAATTGAATCCATTGACAAACTACGCAGAGGCTTCATCTGGGCTGGATCGGCCTCGGTGACTGGGGGGAAATGCAAGGTCACTTGGCCGGTGGTATGCAGGCCGCGAGAGCTTGGAGGCCTTGGCATCTCGGACCTACGTACAACCGTAATTGCTTTGAGGGTGCGCTGGGTTTGGAAGGACAGGATGGAGGGACGCCGGCCACGGACAAAGGAGAAGACGACGCTGGCCATCTTCCAGGGGGGCCACAGTCTTCAGTCTTGGCAACGGTGAGTCCGCGTTCTTTTGGACTGACAAGTGGCTAGACGGTATGAGCATACAGAACCTGGCGCCCACTGTGTTTGCATCTGTCCCGGCTAGGAAGAAAAAGACCATGGTGGCTCAGGCTCTGGCTAACAATGATTGGGTGCGGCACATCTCGGGCCTCTTAACGATGCAGATCATTGTTGAGTTGGAAAGGATTTGTGACCGGTTGGAAGGTGTCGTGCTCTCGCAGCAACCTGATACCTTCACTTGGGGTCTGACGCCTGATGGCAGTTACTCGTCGGCGTCGACTTATGGAGCCATGTTCTTCGGTTCGTCGCAGCCGGTCGGCGCCAAACACATTTGGAAAACCTCGGCCCCGCCCAAGGTGCGATTCTTCTTTTGGCTGGTAATGCACCAACGTTGCTGGACGGCAGAGCAGAGATGCAGACACGGCCTGCAGGAATCCAATCTATGCGTCTTGTGCGACCAGGAACCAGAAACCATTGATCACATCCTCCTCGGTTGTTGCTTCTCCAGAGAAGTGTGGCATGGATGCTTGAACATGCTGCACTTGCAAGGATGGATCGTGGTCGCGGAGGAGCCTGCACTGCACTGGTGGCTCTCAAGTCGAAAGCTGCTGCCTAAGGTACTCTGACCGGCCTTTGACTCGCTATTCTTCCTAATTGGGTGGACGCTTTGGAAGCAACGAGATGAGCGGACTTTTGACGGGACGCCGACCACTGCACACCAGCTTACGGTCCTGATCATGGACGAAGCAAGGAGGTGGGTTTTGGCGGGCTTCAGGAAGCTAAGCGTGCTCTTGGACATGGTTGCCTGATGTGTTCAGTCTTAGTTGCAAAATTAGACAGCATGTAGTCCTTGTCGTGTATCCAGTAGATTAGGGACTGGCTTACGGTAACCACGTGCTACCGTTCCCAGGGTTTGTAGTTGTTTCAAAAACTCTTTTATGCTTAATGAAAAATACGCCGAAAGGTGTCATCTAAATAATCTGCATCGTCCTTGCATTGGTATTCCAGATGAATGAATTATACTTTCAGGTTTAACAATGAAGGTGAAATACAACAACTCACCCTATAAATGAAATAATAATAGTAACTAAATCAATTTTCCGTTCATGATCGTGTGAGGGTAATTGTTGAAAGTCATCCCAAATCCCAGTTGACGAGACCAGGAAGCTTCATGAGTGCTGCACTGTTTTACGTATCATTTAGGTGGTTGGACAGAGAAAGAAGCTTGTACGCATGGCAGTGATACTACTTTTATTTTTAAATTACATGTAGTTCTATTTTTTCTAGAAATATAATTTGCAACCGAGATAAAGTATTTTCTAAATATATAAATAGTAAAACCTATGTATCTAGAAAGCCAGAACGACTTATCATTTAAAACAGGGAGGGTACATTCTTTCCGCAAGGAGATCTAGATTAATTGACTTCTACATGTGATTTGCACGTACTGAGCTTGTAAAATACGAATGCAGTATGGCTCCACGACTGTCTGTCAGATGCCTTAATTGGGAGAGGCGGGGGCATGCATCATAGATTACACAGGACCATGTGTTCTGTCACCAGTGATTTTCTGTTGCAATATTGATAGCGTGGCATCTATATGATCGGGGATCACCCGGGAACTTGTGTTTTTCTCCAAGTCAAACAATTTAGTAATGCAACTGGAATGGTAATTTAAGAGTGATTCGGAGGACGACAAAAGATGATGTACAATGATGAAGAACACCTCCTTTTCTGGCTGATGGGCATTTCATCGGCCAAAGCTGAACATTTTTAGAATATGAGATCATGGGTTACGACGAAGGTTGAACTCATGGCAACTGCTGAACTTCTACTACAGTAATATATCTTTGAGAAAGACTAGGGCAAACTTTGCTAAATCTAGGATGCTGAAGATATAATGGTGCACAATTGAATGGGTATAACGTTAAAAGAAGAAAACATTAGAAACCATCTCAGTTGCCCACTAGACCACATTAATTAGAAACAACCTACATGTACAGGTAAGTGCCACTTTAAAGGACGTGCAGATTTGCAAAAACTAGAGAAGAAGCGATAGCTCATAGCTCGTTTGGTAGAGAAAAGAGAATGACATTGAGCATTCTGTTCACCCAAGGTTCAACCACCTTCCCCTAAAGGCCTTAACCCTGAGCGCCAGAGCTCCTGCCTCCTAGTGTTATTTCCAAGTTGAAATAAAAGACAATAAAAAACACAATAAGATATGCAATTTGCACAATCTTTTTGTCTTTCTCAACCACATGGCTGCAGGTACCAAAAACAATCAAAATGTTGAATAAAAAAATAATTTTACTTGGGTACTGAACAAAAACTATATGTGTACATGACACTGCATGATATCACATCATTAGATGCTTGGCATGTGGAAACTGACTGTCATTAACATCCCCGTTAGTAGGATACGATAAACAATGTTGTGAGGTGTTACTATAATCCCTAAAATCATATGATTATGGTCAGTAAATGAGAGAGATCTTAGCTGTGTCATGCAAATGGTCGGTGTCTGAAGCACATGATGCAAGTAGTCCTATCACTCATTCACACGTAAAAAATGATTAAATGAAGGGAAATCATAATGTGGTCCTAGGTCTACAAGCTTCTAAACCAAAGTCCCATCAGAAGCAGATCATGCTGTAACTTCATTACTTTAATTGTTGACAATGGGATCTACATTTTAGAAGTCAAACAAATCAGGATCAAGATATTCGTGAAACCATGAATGATCATGGGACAATGAATCTTGAAAGATCAGTTTTCGGAAATTGGTGTGATGCGGGTGAATAATTTTTTTTCAAGGACACGCTTTTGTATGTATTTCATTAAGAAGAGGATTAGAGTATAATTCTTCAAAAAGATTAGAGTATGCGGGTGAATAATAAGATGAGTCTTTTGCTTTTGAGGTTATATGCTTAAAGTGACAATGGTGTGAATCCAGAAGGAATCAGTAAACATGGGGCGTATCGTGTGCACCTATGTGAGCATTAAATGCACTAGTTCATTGAGACAGCATTCCAGCAGAATAAAATCCAAGGATTCTTCAACACCATCTAGTATTGTATTGTATTTTCACTTTCAGTCCCATGCGACTATTGAGCGCAACTCTTAAACTAATACCACCGAGGCACCCTTGTCATTAAAAACTGGGATTAACTAAACAAGGACGTGACGAGCACGACTACTTGCCTTCCAAAGTTCCCTTTGCTTTCTCCTCTGTTAGCAAATTGCAACAGAAAATAATTGAGGAAAATAACATGAATTTAATGCAGATGTGTGACAAAATTATACTAGCACTATGGTAGCAAATGATCAAATAAACCAACAAAATGACAAAACAGCTCCATAATCGCTCATTATATTGCATTGAATTACTATTTTCTACTGCTGCTAATTTGAGCACCCACTATGGTAGTGCGGTGTTAACTCAATAGGTATTAAAAACTAAAGTAACCTGCAAAAAACATCAGAATGTGCTACACGGCTAGAGACACAGAACTGCTAGTGTACCATTGAAACGTCAAGATTAAGCAAAACTACCTTTTGGCATGAAGGCATGGCCTCTTCAAGAAACATAAATAAATTGCAGCTACATGGTCGGTCACTACTACAATGAATACAAGATTCTGACCCTGGGATTTTGCATAGAGACAACAATAGAAGTTCGGCATTCACAAGTTCTAAGGACTATTTACATGAGCACCTAAAAGAACAAATAAAAAAGAAACCAAAGAACTATTCTGGGGTTCATGATTGCTGAATATGCATTTAGCTGTGAAGAAGGCTTGAACCACCGATATCATGAGGAGCAGCAGATTCAACCAATCTCTCAAAATTTATGACGTTGACTGAAAATTGAACTGGTACCCACTTTGCATCCATGACTTTATACACATTATAGCCTGCATGCTACTAAGAGGAAGGCAGTACTGCTGCTTGTGGATGTTGTCCCCTTTACTTGTGAACAGTTCTTCAGGATCCAATGAGGTCCCCTGAATTGCAAAAAAGTCTCGGGCCATCAGGGAGAGGCGCGGATAGCGGGAGGAATGACCCCTCCACCATTCAAAGGCATCAGTGGAAATCAGTGCAGGGGGCTCTGCGAGATACTGCGAGAGCTCATCATCAGCAGTGGTCATGCTCAGCCGACGCCGTTTGCGAATAATCTCTTCAGCAAAAGAGAATGCGCCAGCATCCTCCATGGTGTCCTGAGTGCCATGACCATTTCCAACAGCTTGGAAGGTGCTGCTGTAGTCCCGGACAAAATGGTTCCTTGAATCTTCCAAGTTGCTCATGGAGTTCAGGGTTTCAGGGATGAGCTCTTTCTTGATCCTTGGATCTAGAATTGCGGCTGTGAAGGTATAGATGTTGTAAGCTTCAGATGTGAACTTTCGAGCTGTTTTGGACATGTCATCAGCAATGTCCTTGAGCCATTCTTGGTGGCTGCTGTCATGACACATCTTTATCAACTCAAATACATGGTCCACGAAGAAGATCAGCCCAAGAGTTGGCAGCTTGCAATTACAAAGGTTGGTAGTAGTTTTGAAGAATGGTTCAAGGTATGAGTGCAACAAATCAATCTCTGACTTCTCTGCAGTAGTCAGAACCCAATTCCTTGGCCCAAAGAGCTCTTCAACCTTCTTGATGGTGTTCTCTATTGCATTAGGAGCCTAAAAAGGGTATACAGAACTGAAGAGTTAAACAACAGAGCATCAGCATGGTACAAATGTACAGGGGTTTGCTATGGTACTCCCATTACTTTTGAGAAGGTAAGATCTGAAATAAATCTAGACCCATAATTTTTACAACACAAAATAATTAATAATTAAAATATTTAGAAAAACAGAAAACAAAAACCAGGTAATCCCACCCACCTCCCTAATCTACTCAGTGTGCATACATCACGCGCATACATTCCTTCCTAAAGTTGCTCGGCATGCATGCTTCAAGTGCACCATGTTGATGTGCATCATGAGTTGGAGGCTATACAGTTTCTGTTCACACAGCACACATATGAGTCTATCATGTTACAAGGTCAAAGTTGTATACCAATTATGATAGGTTTTTTTCAGCGGGTTCATCATGTATACAATGTTATGTTTATAATTTTTTTTGTCTTAAATTGGTAAAATTTACACAAAAACATACAAATCACCGTCCATATATGTCACCATACAAAAGGTACATGTTATATAAGTTAACATACACAGTGGTTGTCAAAAAGTATATACATGTCACGTAAATCATGTTAGTATACAGAAAGATCAGCCACATCTTTAAAATAATATGTCACGTCATAAAATAAAAAATTATATAAATATGTATTTCACTTAGGAGGTAATAAATGATAATGACCATACGATCTAATTAAATGAAAGGCTCACAGTTATTTAGGAGTACAATAGCAAACCCCAAATGTACATGAATGGACTATACATTACCTTCTTTACCACATCAAGCATATTATAATCGCTGTTCCAATTTGCTGAATGGTCAAAGGGGAGTTTCCATGAGCCTTCTTGATAAACTTCACTCCAGTGCTTAAAATCCTCCATCATCTCCTGATTTGAATTGATATGAAGAATAAACTCACGGATCTTGAACAAAGTTTGTTTCACAATTTCCAGTCCTGCTTCAATGATGGCCTTCAGTGTTTTAGCAGCACAAGGAATGTAACGAAAGGGGAGTTTACGGGAATTAAGCTCCTGAGCGAGCTCATGACAAGCATCTATTGAACACTGGCTGTTATTGTGTGTGCAAGCAAGGATTCTTAGTCAATGTTATACATCACCAAAACATCCATTAGAACTTGAAAAACCTCAGAACCAGTGGATGGGTACGGAATTCTACACACATCAAGTAAAACTTTCTGTGAGACCCAGTTTTCATCAATCCAATGGCATTTGAAAGACATGTATACAATGTTCTTGTACGAAGTCCAAAAGTCCAGAGTAATAGAGAGCTGTGAACTGATACACTGCAGGGTTTCCTTGACGTCCTCCTTCATACTTCTGAAGACTTCAAGGATAATTTCTTGAACCTTTTGTTTTGGCCAGAGCCTGACAGACGAGCTCAGGTACTTGCAGCTATCAATAAGCATATTATCTTCGAGAGTGGAAGGTGGAAAGGAGGCACTGATAAGCCACCTAAGAAGTAACCAGTTGACATGGTCAACATCAACTGTTGCTTTCGTTTTAGGTTGAGACTGTAGTTTAGGTTGAGCTTGATCTTGAACTTGAGCTTGAACTTGAACTTGAGGCTGAGCTTGGGCCCGAGCTCGCACAGGAACATGAGGTTTCTTGTTTCTATTAAGCATGGTATCCTCTATGGTACTCGGGGTAGTTAAGCTGACGCCCTCAGGAAGTTGGTGATAACCAGGGTGGCGGTTATTAAGATGCTTTCCCAAATTCCCTGCACACAGCCATGCGAAAGCATATTAGTGCATATGGTGATCTAGCTATGGATAGGAGCCCTTGGAGGCTAGCCATCCACGTAACTGAACCATGACTTCTATGTGTTGCTCTGTGACTAATCTCTTCTGGGTTTCATCTCTAGCCTACCCCGACTTGCTTGGGACAAAAGGCTATGTTGTTTTTGTTGTTGTTGTTGTTGTATACGGTAACTAGTAGCTCCCAAAAAATCCTATTTGGTGCTTATTCTAATCATATAAAATAAAATATTTTCTTTCCTATGTGTTTGCCTAGAAGTAGGCAATGCAGAAATGCTCTGAGTGATCTTTAGGCCAGCTAAAGTGCTGAAAACAAAAGTGAATGCTGCAAGTACAGTAAACCCTGTCTATGCAACTAGGCCTCTTGCAATACAATTTCCCACCAGGGCTGAAGCTTTGTTATGTGATCAGGGTTGGCCAACCCCCAACAACTCAGCGACCACCTCTCGTGCAATACGAAGTTTGTCCAGCCAAGACCTCAGCCAAAAAATAGCTTGAACCACCCAGGAGACAATAGCTCAGTTTGTGGAAATGCAGCAGTAGCACAGCTGAAGCCCAAAATGCTTGGCCTCTGATAGATCAGCGATTCCTCTCCCTGACTATCCCATCCACCAGTCCGACACTATTCTGCGTCGTTCTCAGCTTCTCGCCTCCCGTCATCAGGCGCGCACCACTCATCTTAAATGCATCATCATGGCGGCTAGCAGCGACTCAGGAGGATTCCTTAATCGCCGATTCATGAATAAGATATGATTATCTTTTTCAGCATTTTAGTTATATAGAAGTAAAGACCAAATAGCATTACATCATATTTGGTTGCTACCTCTAGCAAATTAAGAGCTTCTTACCATGCTCTTCCTCATTCCCGCAAGTTTGAGTTTGCCTTTTGTCTCCTTTTTAATGTTTGCTTTTTGAAAGCATAATTTAATGAGTCGGAGGCTAGAAGTTTAGAACCGAAATAATGACTGGAAAAGAGTATTGACATATGGAGATATCAGAACAAAAAAAATACTTTTCTAAGCAAAAATATGTGTCGCTTGCCCCACGTAGCGTTTAAACGTTGTGTAAGTGGGCTACACCAACCGTTTATGCGGACAGTGATCTAGTTATTTTGGAGGTGGGAAGGGTAGTGCAACCGGTATTTTGGTGATGTGAGGATGACTATATTGATGATTGCTTAAATTAGGTGTGTTTTAATGAGATAAACTCTAAATAGCTTACTATTATTACTTCCAATCCTAAGACTTCTTTTGAGGCTTTCAAATCATAGAATTTGCTAGGGTTGGCTAAGTCATATCCCTTGATTTCCATTCAACACAACACAAGGAAGTATTATACTCCAGTATCATGTTCATCATCATCATAGGCTAAAAGTAAGTACTGTGTGTTTGAATAGACCCTGCAGATGAAAACATGTCATGGTCACAAACACCTGACAAGTGACATCACCTCCTTACTCTCACTGTCTCACCCAAGAGTTGAGAGCTCAAATAAACACTGTAAACAGCACTGAATCAGCCATAGAAAATGTGGTGTGCTGGTAACACAACTGACACACACACACTTACCCGTGGCAGTGGTCATGCAGTAGCTCTTCCTGCAGAGCCTGCAGACGCGTGATTTGCCGTCGGGCGCTGTGTCGAAGAACTTGAGGTAGAGTGACTTCATGGGCTTCTTCCTGGCCTTGCCCTCCTGGCCCGGGGAGGAGGAGGAGGAGCCGGCGGCCAGGCCAGCCACGACCGGCTCGACGCCCGGCAGCAGCGTCATGTCGGTGAGCGTCGAGTTCCCCATGCCCTTGTGTCCGCTTCTGAAAGGAACGCAAGGCGCCATGGCAGGCAGGATCAGTCAGAATCGACGAGCAACTCGCCTAGTATGATGAATCCTTCAGAACTAATTGTGCATGGCGCGTTTATACAACTGTGAGATTGACAGATTTTAGCAGCAAAAAGATTTCCTCGACAACAATTCGATGTGATCAGCCAGATTCGATGTAAAGAATCGAAGAGTTTCTATCTTAGAACCGGCAAAATCGCAAAATGATTCTGGCTATTTCTCGCTCTGCGACTGCGACGCGACTCGCGAGGCCCAAGCGAGGAGAGGGCAAGAAGAATGGCGGGCAGTACCTGAGATTGATCGGGGAGAAAGCTCGGGGAGCGAGCCGATCCGTGGACTGGGAGGGGCGCAAAGGCGCCGGCGAGGGGGGTGCGGGCGGGAGCCGAGCCGCCGCTCGAGATGGGAGACGACACAGGTCAGGGGAGCCGACGAGGGGGAGGGGAAATGAGGGGGTGACGACTGACGAGCCGGTGACGGCGCCGATCCAGCGAGCGAGCGAGCTAGGGTTTGGCCGATTTGGGTTTCGAGGCTGCGAGCGATCGAGCCCGAGCCTTCCTCGTGTTTTTTTTTTTTTTTTTTGAGGGAGCCTTCTTGTGATTCTGACTGAATCGAACAGCGCGGAGCGGCTCGGTGGGCGGCCGCGAGCCAGCCGCCGGCTCCCTCTTGGGCTACTGGGCTGCGCTGGGCTGGGCTTACTCATTCGGGAGCCAATTTACACTTCCAGCTGGCCAACTCAGTTTCGTTTCATATTTTTTTACCACTGCTTTCGAGCCGAAGTTTTCTTGGTCGTTACTCTGGTTTTTTTTTATTGGCTGACGATCCAGCCAATTTACCGCTCTCACACACAAATCATGCACAAAGGGCTCCATTATGTTAACCTTCAAAGTTCCTTTATCCGACTTTCTTCATCTCTCTTTTCCCCGTGTCGATCTTCTACCATTTTCCCGAGTTTTTTTATGCCACCATTTTCCCGAGTTTGGGAACCTGCCAATAGGTAGAAGCATATCTCTAGTACCCAGTTCACCGCCAGCCTTGGTTCGACTGGGGATTTCCCATGCCTTCGATTAGTCCTGGAGTTCCATAAGGAAAGCTAGCGTGGAGGATGGTGGGCGAGGAAGAAAGACGACAAGATGCCAGACGTTTCGCTGTTGCAGTTTGAAGTATCGTTTGTTGCTATTGTGTTGCTGGTTCTCTCAGTAGTAGATGTTTTGCGGGTCTGGTTTGTAGTAGTCGATTCTTTGGGCAACAGTATCTGGGTCATCCTCTTGCGCTGGTGGGTCAAGCGCAGTCTGTGTTTGTCTAAAAAAAACTTTCGTCCTCTCATGCGCTGGAGGTCAAGCGCTGCTTCTAGGTGTGTCTTTCTTTTACTTGCTTCCTGAAACATTTACAGATGCTTGTATTTCTATTTTCTTCTTGAAAATGGAAATGAGGAGTCCCCGGTTCTAAAAAAAATAATGATCACATGCCACATAAGATCACTTCTTTGCAACAAGAGCTATCCAAAAAGTCCATTATCCAAGTCTCCAGGTTTTGATACCCGTGAGAGATTTGAGATTTTCCACACACAAAAACACAAAAATGAAGGCATACCTACATTTAAAAAAAAACATGTGACCACATGTATTTCATTAAGCAGAAGCAGATAGTTTTTCCGAGCCCTTACGTAGTAAGTCGAACATTACCGACACCACACGCACCCACACCACTAATGAAACGGCCTCGATTTTCACGAAGAAAAATGCACAGAGTCAAAGTGTAATATGACCATTTAAATCACATTACCCTATAACAGTTGATAATCATAATCTATACCTCGAACAAAAGAGTGCAATAGAGAGGTTTACAATAACTTATTACATCGCCTCTTGATGAAATCAGAGTTCATGCAGCATAAAGTAAAAGCTTGAAGGTGCGAAAGCTATCAACGTCCATCCACTTGAGCGTAGGCACGAAACCCTCAATCATCATACTCCTCAGACGAGTACTCACTCCTAGAACCTGTGTGCCAAAGTATCAATACGATATGTACTGGCCACTCCCACCCTAAGCATTGCTTTGTGGAAATTGGATGCAAATCATGGATATATCAAAAGAACCTATAAAGGCTGGGGTTTTCTATGCAAGCGATCAAGTATATAAGTAATATAATAATCAAGTTTTATACAATTACCCATACCCACACCATCCATCACCATCCACCTCTGAATCACCATCCCAACTCCTCCAACACCATCTCAGACTCATGTCGGCAAGCCAACTCCCTCTCGGCTTGCCTCAGCGGCCCGCAGCCCTCAACCTAGCTCACGGCCAGAAATCACACTCAGGGGGAAGGTAGAACACTCCACTCTCTAATCCGGTGAGCAAAACACAGGAAAGGTCCATAGCCAAAGAATTGGCATATGTATCGATCGATCAACCATACACTCTGCAGAGGTTTCACTATTCCACAAGATAGCCATCATCGGTGCTGATCATCACCTAAGCAGATTCCGAGCGCCTACTGCCATAGAACGATGCCACTCTACCATCCAGCTATGGATCACTGAAACTGTGAAGAGAGCATGTATCTTCTCCCGAAGAGGATGCCATGCCATGTACCCGCTCCCAAAGAGGGTGCCATGATCATCTTGGTAGGGTGTTAGCTCCATCTCATGCATGTACCTTCCTAACACTACCCGCCTAGCAGTAGTGGCATCGATCTATCCAGCGGTTTGGCCGTCTCCCCCCATGGGAAGCGAGTGGAAAGTAAGAGATTCCTATGATCTGGTTACCAGCGCAGCAGTTCCTAGGTGTGACCAAGCCGGGATGTCTTCATCAGGGTTCCCATTTAACGTGCTACCACGGCACGCTCCTCCTGGCTTCCACCCCTCAGAGGCTTCCACCCAGGATTCTCCATCACATCTAAGTTAGTCCGCCACAGACTGTTCATCATGGGAATGTCCAGATCCATCCCTCGGCAAGACTTGCCCCAAAAGCTCGCCGTAGATCCCAGCTCAATCGACTCAACCCTCTCCCTACACCCTGCCGTAAGATCCACCCCAAACCCGGATACATCACCATCAGCTCACATCTCATCTAATCCAACACACACACCAAGCTTGGCACCCTCCAGGCCCTCCCGGGGTTCATCACTTCGCATCAAAATGTAAGCGAGTGAAGTATATATATATATAAAGTAGATAAGCATGTGGCTAACATAACAGCGGGTAAGCAAGTGATAGGTTACAACAAGGTAAGGCTTATCAAGTAAAAATCTACCATGCATTCCTAGCACAGGCGATCCATTATATTGCAATAAAAGTAAAGCACTAGCATCACTAGATTTGCCATGTGTAATGGGATCTACGAGGTTGGGTGAGATGTGGCACCTTCGCTGTTGTCGTCTCCTGACCTTCCCTGATACTCGGAGTCCTCCTCAGACCGGTCCTCGCTCGACCCTGTAACCGATATAATGGTCGCGGGAGCGACCCTATAGCCCTATAGATTAGCACAAAGAACCAATAACATCAAAAAGATTCAAATGCACTCAAACATGGTAAAAATAGCTAGAGCTAATTTATAGAAAATTTGGATACTTGGATCACAATTTTCGAAGCTCGTATGAATTAGTTATGATTTTTTGAACATTTAACCATATTCTGAAAAAGAAAAGGGCTGGATTATTCTGGTGCTGACATGTGGCAGCTGGGGATTGAGCCACGTGTCATGTGCAGGTCCAACGGTAACAGTCCAGGTGCTGACGTGGATGATGACGTCACGCTGACGTCAGCAATGACAGGTGGGACCAGGGTGACGTCACATGTTGACATCATCGTCGACTCGGTCAACGGTCAACTAGGCCCCCATTGGGTCGATAACGGGTCGTTACTGGGCTGGATATGAGCTGGGCTCGGCCTGCCACATGGCGTGCTCTGGTGCCACCATGTCATCATCACAGATCCGAACGGGCTCTGTCCACAGCTCGGGTCCATGGTGCACCGGTTCTGGGTGGGGTCCGTCTGCAGCGACTCAGGTCCTTGTGAGTCGGGTGCATCTATCTACTCTTCAGTCCACACGGTCCACGGACCAACCATCGGTGCACCGGCGCTTGCTGGGTCCACCCGCAGTGACCCCGATCTCATGGACCGCATCCACCTTCCTCTTGTCGAATCGATCCCCTCCGGTGTCTCCTCTGCTCGATGACGGGGCTCGTAGGCGGCGACCAAACCCCCGATTCCCAGTGCTCTAGAGCCCTTCGGCTTCATCTTCTTGCTCTTCGACTTCGGCTCGTCGTGGCATACACGGAGGTGGTCTTCAAGTTAGCAGCTTGGCCCCCAGCGGAGCTATCCACGGTGAACAACGGCCCGACGGCGATGGTGCAAGGCAGCAGCTCGTTCGCGACCCCATCCAAAGCAAGACAGAGCTCAGGGGTGCAATTGGGGTCTCGCAGCACCTCCCCGATGCGCCGGCGGCGACCATATTCCACAGCGGAGCCCACGCGGGTAGCAACTCCCACGGCGGAGCTCCGCGTGGCCATGGTGCTCGGCACGGCACCCAGAGAGGCTCCACGGCTCCCATCTTCTCCATGTCTCGAAGCAGCACGTCCCGGCGGAGCTTGGCAAAGCATCCTTGTCCTTCGAGGCAGCCGGAGGCAACGAGGAATGGCGTTGAATGGCGGCGTTCCAGAGTGGCATGACGGTGGCATGGTCGTGCGTCGACGGTCCTCCGGTGCGCGTCCCAATAGCTAGCATGCGCACGATGCTCAGCTCGGTGAGGCGGTTGCAGATCCGTTGTCGATGAAGCTAGGTACCTTCAGCTGGCCGGCAAGGAAGCTTCGCCGCGGCGGCGCTCGGCGCGTGAAGAAGGTCAGGGTGGCATGGCTGTTCCGGTGTCCTCCTGACACTGTGGAAGCACAGGGCTTGGCTGGTCATCGTGTGTGCGTGCATGTGTGTCCAAGCAAGCCGATAGAGGCCTCAGCCTACGCGCTCTTGCAGCAGAGCACCATGACCAGCAGCAGAGGACGGAGGTTGAAAGAGGAGTCATGGCGGCGCTCACCAGCGTTTGATGAAGGAAATGGAGGCACGGTACACGTCCAAGCAGCAACGGCTCGTGGTACAGCTCCGGCTCCTCGACTCCGACGGCTACGCAGCAGCACGGCTCCGGTACGGCGGCGTCCTTCCCCGCCCCCTTTCTTCTCCCTCCTCCCCTTCTTCTCCGATTTGGTGCTTGGCAAGGCAAATTGGGAACCACCAGAGCGACAACGGCGGCTGGGAAGCCCTAGAGCTCCGGGGCCTTGTTTTATAGAGGGTCGGCAGAGGTAGGTGTCCGGCGGGCGGTGAGTGATCGAGGGAGCTTGAACAAACGGTCAGGGAAAGGTCCAGGTCAGCGGTGAGAGCTCGGCTGGGTCCAGGGCGTCAGCGAGAGAAGGCTGGCTGGTGCCGGGTGAGGCTAAGCTTTACAGCGGCAGAGTTTCACCGCGGCGGCAGCGCATGTGTGCGCGCGCGGGAGGAAAAGATCCTCATGGCCACGAGTGTTTTGTGCAGGGCTGTCGGCTCCCGGTCAGTCCAGGTGGCGTGCGCGGGGTCTGTTGATGCAACGCGGCAGTGGATCATGCGGCGGAAAAGCAAGCGTGGCGGTCACGCGGGCACGCTCGGCGCAGGGAAAAAGCAAGGAGGTCCGGGGGACCTCAGGGGGGAAGGTATGACAGGCGGGTCCCACCGCAGGGTCGGCCAGTCAGCGGTTGTGGCCTTCTCCTGTCACGTTGCGGGAGCGGGCGGCTTGTTGGGCCCCGTGGGCCATTGCGGCCGGGAGAGAAATGAGAGGGAGAAGGAAGGCAGGTTGGGCCGGGGCTGGGCTGGCTCCCTTCGCGGGCCAGATAGGCCTTTCCTTTTTTTCTTCTTTATATCTTTTCTCTTTTTATTTTTGTTTTTCAAATACTTTAATAAGTATAGACTTATATATTATTTGACTTGTTGCAAAGTAGTTCTCTTGTGGACATACATGGTCCTTGCTAGGTTGGGTATTATTCCCATAGGTTGGATATTTATTTATTATATAAATAAATATTATTGGTATTTATTAAGCATTTCATAAACTCAAATAAAATCCAAATCACATGGTAAATTTAAAATGCAACACGATGCATTGCACATGAGCTAGGGTTTACAGGGTAAGGTGGTGTTATGCATGTGCAACATGTGTGAAAACTTTCTACATGACACATCATCACTCAGGGTTTTTGAGAAAAATTCTGTAGCTCGGATTTTTGGGCACAACTAAGCACACGAGGTTGTAACTGCATAGCCGGATTTTGCTTCCAAGAGCGCGCACGCATCATTACAAGCCAATTCTCCTTGCCTCCAATGCACTAAGGCGCCGAAACCTAGCCGCCGCCCAAAGACTGGCCTCCTCCAAGATCACTGAGAGCAGCACAGTAGGCGATCTCGACGGCCCACTAAACGTTCGCGCGCTTCTTTCCTTCCATAGCGTCCACCCCACCAACAAGAGAAGCACATCAAAAGGCTACCTACATTGTGCCAAAGCATGATAAGTCGACTCCACACCATGGAACACAGTCACACACAAGGCATAATAACTAGGGCTCTGCCGCCGTGCAACTGCAAGTTACGAGTGGGCCACTGAACATGGCACCCCAAAACTAGAGGCGTAATGTGTTCCCTTGTTCTTATCTGCATTTTTAAAGAGTCATTCAGCAGTGTTTTTCTCTCACAACAAATCAGCATCAGTTAGCCAGAAACGATCTAGCGAACGAGGTAGTAAAATGCAATTAAGCGGTACTATGGTTAGCAATTTAGCATGTCACACTCAAATCGAATATACCCCCTCTATTTTAACTAATAGTTCATTTTAAATTTGACTTAATTTAAATTTTGCTACCTTCAGTCAAATTTATTTCAGGATAAACTAACATATGCAGCTTCAATAGTTTCTTTAAATATACTACATGAGATCTGTTTTTCTTAGTTTACGTATTTGGACTTATAGGTGTTAGTAAAACTTTTTTCTAAAAACATGGTTAGAGTTTAAAATAAGGTTTGACTTAGGATAAAACCAAAGGGAAGGGTATAATTTGTAACAAATACAGTAGCTATCTACAATGGCGAAATACAGCTATTTTGAGTTGTGATGGGGTATTAGATGACACAAGTGGGACTAAGAGGATGGAGGGATGGACACGTCTAGAAAAGATGATGTCTCATGTTGAAACTCATCATTTTGTTTCGACCACCGTTAGGCGCGGCCCACAGCCGTCAGGAACTAACATGGCTGCTGTCTGTGTTGCCTGATCTGGCCGCCCAAGGACAAGTGTAGGTTTAGTCCATCTTTGGTGATGTTTAAGTCTATGATGAGAACACTTTTCTAAAGAAGATGACTGGAGAGGTAACAAGGTTCAGTCCAACTTTGGTCGGATTCAACTCTATAACACTTTCCTAAAGAAGGTGACCAAGGATAACAGGGACATAGGTCGATCAGAAGTATACAAACTTTGACATCAGAACCAGTAGTCCTCTTAACTTCGCTCATTCTTCGTTTCAGAAAACAAAATGACTCCTCTGGTTTTCAGAAAACCAACCTGTCGATTCACTAATACAGGTACAGGTCTTTCCCGGAGTTTATACCCTTCCTCTCTACATTCTGCCGCTATCATTACAGTTATGTCAATACGCAGATTTGAATTGCTGTCCCATTGGATCCTGATGTGTAATTGTGTAGGCATGCCCGTAGTGTATATGTAATATCTACTAGCCGTCAGGGAGACGGACAGGATCAGCTCAGCCTGCTGTGCGGTTCCCCCGACAGAAACAGAGGAGCTCCGTCGTCGTCTTCTCCATAATCGCACCGCCGCAGCGGCAGGCATCACTTTCTCCGCTTCGATCTTCGCCATATCACGCCAAGGGGAAGCGTGAACATCGGGAACGGGATCTTTGGCGGTGGTATGCTGCAAAACAAACAAACAAAAATGTTTCTCGACTGATAAGTCAGTGGCGTTGTTGGCAGTCAGATAGCCAGACAATAACTCAAATTGAAAACTATCTTTATCAGCATACTGCTTTCTTCTGAAGTTTTATTTAATAATGGATGAATGATCAAGCACGAAAGCTGTGGCATTTGGAATTAGTGATATGAAAGTGAGTTACGGCGTACTATTATCCTAGCATATCGACACACGAAAAGGGCGCGATACGTCAGGGCAGGCACCCTGAACGCCTGAACGAATTGTTCACGCGGAAACAAAGGTGTTGTGAGTAGACTCTGAAGAACACTTTTGCATTGTGTATATATTTTTCATTCAAATTCAAATCGTCAAAGCGGGCCAACTCCATTTGGATTTTGGAGGCGCCTAGGCATAATTTATCATAAATTTCAAACCGCACGATGTCCAAGTTACCTAATCTCGATCAGAGCCCCAGGAATCCAAGGATGTCATGAGCAGCTGAACCAACCCATTGCTCATTGCCCATTGCCCCACCCGTTGTTTTCTATTCTGATTTCTGAAGAAATGAAACCCGATGCATGCTAGTAGTTGCTAGCCAACAAACCGAACCAACAGGCTACTAGAAAGACCCGATTTATTTTTGTTATTTGCGACGTTCAAAGTGCAGACAGGTGGCGTGCTTACTGCAAGCTGACGGTCTCGATCTGGGTGAGCTCGGCGTTCAAGAAGCCACCCCGCGCCGTGGCGTGCTGCCGAACGGCGAGCACCCTGCAGCCCAGGCTCCGGACTCTGCTGTACTGGCTCGGCGCCCTGCACCGTAAAGAAAGCAACGAAAAGATTCAGGCAAATTGGTTGGATGGAGCTGCACGCTGAGAGTTCAGAACACAAAACGAAATTTCATCACGAAAGCGAACAGGCCACCTCCATCGGATTCGATCACGAAAGTTCTGAACAGAAACGAATTCATCACCTGTATAGGAAGCTCTTGTCGTGGAGGCCGACGACGAGCGTGGTGGCGCCGAGCTTGTTCACCGTGGCCACCACCGTCTCCCCGAGCTCCCCCTCCGTCACCACGATCTCCACCTTGGCCTGCAACCGCACCACTATCCTTATTATCTTCTGGGTCGTCAGCCGTCGAACACGCGACCGACGCTAAACAAGAACAGCGGCGCTTTCGCCGCCGGCGCGGGACAACGACAGCAGTCGACGGCGCAACAGCAACATCACGATCACGCCGGCCAATTGATTGCGTTGGGTGCCAAGCCCCGAAATCCACAATTGTGACACCTGCTACTTTTGTTTCTTTGCTCGCGATGAGTCGTGAGTCGTGGTGACGATCGAGAGACCACGTACCTCTGCGATGCCGTTGCAGAGGTCCTTGAACGCGAGCGCGAGCTGGAACCCGCCGAGGCGGAGGCGGCGGCGCTTCCGGCGCGACCGCGCGGGCGGGCAGACGTGGAGCAGCGTGATGGAGTCGCTGCCGCGGATGAAGTTGCCGACGGCCCACTGCAGCGCCGACCGCGCGGCGGCCGCGTCCTCCACGACCACCACCACCCGTTGGCTCTCCATACATATAGCTAGCGCTAGCCTAACGCCCGCCGCCTCCGGCGTCCGGCCGGCCTTCCGGAAGTCAGGATTGATGGAGCCAAAGCCAACAACCTCCTCCTGCTCCTTTGAGCTACCAACCAACTTCCGTTGAGGTTCTTGGCTGATTATCCATGCGGCCGGTTGATTCCCTTGTGGTTGGGACAAAATTGAGCTCGGGTCTTTCTTGACCTCCTTCCTTTCTTGCTCGGCACTCGTAGGTTAGGTTATCTCTGGGATGAACTAGTTAAAGCTGTACACAAACTAGACACTACTAGGTGATCGACTAGGTGAGCAGCTTAGGCAGCTAACAGCTAATGGCGACACTGTGGGGGATTAGAGTTAGAGCAGAGGATCGGAGGTGTGGCTACTGGCTAGCAAGAGTTAAGAAACGACGTTGATGAGGCTGGCATGCTGGCAATGGCAAGGGGACCAGACCAGAAGAGGAGGTGATACGTGATAGAGAAACCAAGGTAGTAGGAGGAAGAAGTTGCAGAGTATACTGGTAAGGCGGTAGGTCCCCTCCTCCCTGTCTTGTTAACTTCCTGATACAGATCCTAATCCCAACTACTATTCTACACGAATTGAGATCGACTGGGTGGTGACCTGTATGTCCGTGTCATGCCAAAGTGTATTCATGGCACGGAGAGCACAATCTTGCATTATTGATTGGCTGTTACTGCTTGGATGGATGCTTATCATTTGCTCCTTGTCTGTAACCTGAGCCCTGTTGGCTTATGGTATATTGTTGCAGTGTGTGTGGGCTTGCGTTGCGTGGCGTATGGTCCTGCGTCCTTTTACTCGCCGCTGTGCACGCGACGCAACACAGTACAGGGGTCATGCTCAAAACACAGTACTCACGGTTGTGTTTACCAGTCACAGTCACGCGATAGAGGTGCGCAGTGGATTAAGGCGTCGGTTTTGGTATCTTGTTGCCTCATGTTACCAGCAACAGGCAGCAAATCGCGGCTATTTTTCGTGTGACCTTCAGGGAAGCCAGGCCAAGAAACTGTCAGAACATCACTTGGGTGTGATAGCGTCAGATGCATGACCTGGTCGGATTCGGTTTCGTCTCAACTCAAGTTTTCTTTTTCATATTTAATATATTATAGATGACAATAGGAGTATACTGCAGTGCAATTGTAAATGTACTGTTGTAGAGTTGGCTAGTGTAGCAGTTGGGTTCATTAGGTGGAGTCGCTTGAAAGAAATGTGCGTAGATGGTAGTGGCTCATGTCATGCTACAGATATATATTCAAAAAATATAATATAATATGTAAGACATACATGCTTGCGTTGCTACTTCTCAATAGCTTTTTTTTAGATATAGATACAGTAAGATATAGTAATTGGCTTTATCTGTTTATAGCTTGTTGGCTGACATCGTTGGAAAACGCTCTGAAAAAGCACTCCCTCTCAACAACTATGCCCATCTCTGTATTTTATTTATAATGGAATCCTTGACCTATACAAAAGAGAGAGAGAAAAAAAAAACGCGTCTTCATGCAACAGCTGGCATCGGCTCGGGCCATACGGCACGTATTCGGTGTGATGGTGTTGTTATTTGTGAGACAAAATGGAACCTTGGAACAGGAGCCAGCACAGCAGTAGGGCAAAATAGCAACAACCCACACAGTGCCATCTCTATCGATCAGCCAAGGCTTCTCAGTTCAATTCTTTCTTAACCAGACTGATTCCATCTCAAGTAAATAAAATAGTTACAACCACTATTAAGCACACGCATGATGGCTGATGCACGTTGCATGATCCCGGTCACGCTAAATGACAGAGAGAGCAACAAGGATGGTATAGAACCAAGAGTGCCATGCCATGGCCATTGGCACACGCAGCTTTTTCGCATTGGAGCGCTGCGCTGGTGTTTTCGTTGGTGCTTTTGTCCTGCTCCGCACGTGTGCGCTCGCCGCGACGCCATCCATGGCTGGTGTCATCTGCGCTGCATCCACCCGTGGCCGTGGCTGGACTTGGACCACCGGAGGAACCTACCACCGACCACAAACGCCATTCGTGCCCGCCACGCCGACGCCCTCACTTCCTGACCTCCTGTTGCAGATTTTTACGGTTCGGTCAGCCGGTTCCCTCCCTCGCCGCTGGACTCAGGCTGTCATCAGACGTCAGATGCAGGCACGTCAAGTTCGGTCGGTGCTGCCTACGGGACTACGGATTACGGAAGCACTGAAAATCACCACTAGCCTGGTCGCCAACAATTGATTTCGTTTTACTGTCAAAAGGCCGGCCAAATATTTTGACCGGATTTAGGCATAGCCCAAGAGGTCAGCAGCATCTTTGGTGCGTGACAAGACCAAAAAAAAAAAGTAATAAAGAAGACATTTTCTGCTGTGTACGTGCACGCGGCTTGCTTTCTCGTGCCCGGTGCTTTGTGCACGTGAACTTTCAACCTTTCCGTGGCGGCAAAAGTTGGCCGCCGAAATCCCAAAGGCCCCAACAAGTGGACGGAACAGCCGAGTTCTAGGCAAGATCCAACTTCGGCTGGCTCGTAGCGCCGACATTGGGCAAAGTCGGCCCCGGCACCGGAGCCCCTAGTCTCGCATTATGCTCGGGACATGGCCCCTAGCAACAGGACTTGCCATGGTGTCTCCCCCTCGTTCGTTTGCAGAATCCTGTGGCACCCAGCAACAAACTCTAACCCACCCATTTCGCGCCGAACATGGGTAGTGGTCGCCTTATCCAACAGGCAGGCAAGCAGCATCCATTCCTGTGGAGCATAAGAGGTTGGCACACCAAACCCTACACGCCAAATGAATATCATAGCTCCACAAAAGAGGAAAGAACAACTAACCCATGGGCCCAAACTTTTTAGCATACTGCATCGTTCGTTGCATTCAACAAAACCTCTGGATTCTTCGGGGGTTGAAAGATACAGCAAAAATAAGAATACATGTTATACCGAGAGCAGCATTTCATCATAATAAGCTAGTAAAGACGAACTGAAACAGCACCAATCTTTTCTGTTCATGATACAATTGAAGACTCAAGATAAACGGTAAAACTTTCAAAGTTACACTACCACCAATACAAAACAGACAACACGACTAAACTCTGTGAAAGGAAAAAGTTACTGAGCTAAGCCTGGCGCTGCATGCCTGCATTGAGATTGGCCTATACAACTAAATCCCAAGAGCAAGGTATGCAGCACATCAAGGGCCACAAGCTTATACCTATCAAGCATCAGCTGCTCGTCTACTGGTAACTCTCCTACAGAACACGGGTGTGCCTCGTCAATGACCAGGCAATACGTCTTGTCTGGACAAGGCACACCCAAGTGACATGGTGATAAAGTTCAGTTTATTTGTTGAATAGCAAGGGATGCATTATGCATGTGGTAAAAGACTGCAACACCCGCAAGTATGGTTGCCAGCACATTTCTGCTATCAATCTCTTCCATAGCCCCGGTGAGCATAAGAATTTCCAGGGCCACCTGTCCCTGCATTCCCATAGCCACCCGTCCCAGTGTTTCCATAGCCTCTGCCACCATAATACGAACCACGAGAACGCCCACCGCCACGATAACCTCGGCCGCCACCACGATATGGCTGCCTGTGCCTTGGAAATTCGCCAAACGTCTGCACACCAATAACAATGAGTAAAGCAGTGACAGTGTAAACTAAAGAACTAAGGTGGTTCCTGTACCTCTGTGTCTACTCTACGCCGTTCAGAAGGTCTGCCCCTTCCATTTGGCCCTCCACGTCCAAATGTTCCACTAGAGAGGGAATCAAAAAAGTCATCCTTGACATAAACAGGCTGCATTAAAGTCAAGACAAGTCAAGTTTCCTTGCAAAGAAAAAACCACCAGTACGTCTGAAACAATGATGAAAGAGCATCAAACCTTAACAGCTAGCTCTGGATTGTCGGTTTCCTCAATCTCCAGGTCTTCATCAAACACATCATCTCCCACATCACCATCCTTGTCCCTTGACTGAGATTTCTTTCCAAGATGACCCCAGACTTCATCTTTGTTAAACTTCTCATTCATGGCCGTGAAATCAAATTCTTCAGTGAATGCTGTTACAGACTGTGAAAACTGCAAAACGAAGATACAAACATCAACAAATCTGACATCAAACTATTCAAATATTATTCAATCCGAGCATCATTTCCCAAGTCCCAAGGTATACAAACACTCCATTGCATTTTACAAAGCATAGTCTGACATGGCATGGTCTCCCAATTGACACTTTAACCATTCATTTCTTATATTATACTTCTATTATTATAAACTTATGACCATTAGATGGTACACTTTACAAATCTAACTGTATCAAGTATTTTAAAAGATTGTTGGCTAAGTTATTAGTCAAAACATCGATATGTGTGTTCACCTTATAAACTGGACCAGAGGGAGTAAAACAAAGATATGATGCAAGAGGCACTTGCACAAGAAATATCTGAAAGTACACTGTGAAGATTCATAGAGTTTGTCCTTGGAGTATCATGTGGACCCACATCTCTTTGACCCAGAATCAGCTTATGCTTATCAAACAGCAGACTCAAAGAGGAGAAGAAATTTTGTATGCAGTCAAAACCAGGACCTTCCCACTATGTCACAAGAAATTTTTGGTACATGGACATAAGGATCACAAACCACAGCATATGAGTAGTAGTCACATGCTACAAGTCATCTAAGAAACAACAGCGCACCCAAAGCACACATGCTCAGGTACACACTGATGGGGTCAGCGTGCAACTTATCATGAGTCACAGATGTCATTTTCCAACTCACAAATTGTTTATAGTGTTACTCACTTAACAAGCAATTTCACAATAGTTTGCCCAAAAGACCTTTTATGTGCATTGTAAATTGTGAAATGTGCGTACTCAGTACTCACTAATACACTGAAGCAGGAAACCATTCCAAAGTGTTATGTACAGCAAATTTGTACTTCCTCTGTTCCAAATTGTAAGCCACTCCGGCTTTTGGATACATATCTTTTATTATGTATCTATACATAATGGATATCTAGGTTCGCATAAAAAGCTGTGTATCTAGAGAAACCAGAACGACTTACAATTTGGAATGGAGGGAAAACATATTAAGTTGCCAACAATAAATTACTATTACCAAATTGAAAAATTATTATAGTTGGCATATTTGTCAAATTTCCAGCTTTAGAGTTGACAAAAACAAAATAAAGCTGCCTAGGGTCGTCAGAATATTATCTCTTCTAAAAATATGATAGAATTATTCCATTCAGACAAATATTGAAGAGCAAAAGGTAGGGACATGAACCATGTGACAAGGGTTCAATTAACATTCCTTGTCATTAAATATGATCGAATAAGAAAAAGGAAGTGGATATTATCAGCATACCGCACTGCCTCTACCCCTTCCACGGCCCCTAAAGTTGTGGTTGTTGTGCGAACCAGATCCATTGTACTGAAATCAAAGTGAGTGACAATTTAATGAAAAACATACTAGATAAATGCAAAGACAAATATGACTAGAAAGAACTTTCTTCAAAGGAAATATGAAGAATTAATTTCACAACATGGTATTTCAAAATCAAAAGCAAGAAAAGGTATGAAAGAAAGCAAGGGAAACTAATCATTCAATAAAAAACATCATGGCTAGTGAGGTGTATGCAGAATTGGCAAAAAAAGAATAATAATCCATGCTACCCTGCATAGTTTTTGGAAACCTGCAACCTCACCTTATCTTGTAGATAAACTTTATATATAGTTAAAAAATTTATATGCCTATGCATATATCATCAGAAAAATCTAGTATGCTAGTGGTTTTCATTAGATCAAGTCAGAACAAAAAAGGAAGTAACAACCAGCAGCACAATTTTCGTAGTTCACAAATTCAAAATTAAAAAGATTGTGGCTCAGTACATCAGGTGAGAATAACTCTAAATCAAAACATGTACTAAAACATCTGCACATGGCTAAAAAAACCTAACTACTGATTTCAATTGAAAAAACTCTCCTTTGCCTCTGCAAGTACAAAGACATGAGTAGAAAAGCAAATACCTTGTGAGGTGTCTGTTTCGGCAATGGTAATATAGGCTCCTTATTTTCAGGCAGAGCCCGTGATGGTGGATCTGGTAGCAAAGGGTCAGGTAGTAACGGTTCTGCAACCTTATCCTTAGGCTCAACTGGCTTGACTTCTTTGCTAGCCACCTGTAACGGTGCCTGCATGGAGTGCGATGATGAAAGCAAGGATGATGTGTTCTGTAATAGTTGACCCGATGGTGCCAACAAAGGCACAGGCTTCTCCACTTGGGGTGAGCTAGATGGGGCAATAGTTGAAGAAACAGATTGGGATACAGTTTGGTATGCCAATGTTGAGCCTGGAAGAGCAGTAGCCTTGTTGCTACCAAATGAAGTTAAGTTCTGTGACACTGTTGCACTAGTTTCAGCCACAGTAGTTGGCTGGCTTGGAAAAGGAAAAGTTGCACCAAGAGACGTTGCAGGAGGAGTAAACAACGATCCCATGTTCGGCAAAAGAGGTTTTGAGCTTTCTGGAGCTAATAAGGTCGCAGAAGCAGGTGCTGTTGTAGCAGGCAGGATACTTGACGAAGGACCTTGACTAGTAATAGGTGGCATCAATGAGGGTTGAAGTTCTGACAGCTTTTGCGGACCAGATGGCAAAGAAGGATTTAGTCCTGGATATTGGAGATTCTGGGGAACCGACAGTCCCGGTGTTGGTTGAAGCAAAGGAGGTTGCTGCAAATGAGGTGGCAGCCCACTTGAAGGCGCATAGTATCCTTGCCAGTACATTGAGGGAACCGACAGTGTCGAAGCATTTCCTGCTGGAGGCGCCACTGATGAGCCCCACGGAGCATTTCCTGCTGGGGGTGCCATTGTAGAGCCCCACGGAGCATTCCCTGGTTGGTACAGAGGGAGATTACTCTGAAAAGTTGGCCTCTGAAGCCCATATTGAACTGCCTGGGAGCTGAGGTCTGGTAAAACTGCACCCCCAGCTGCAGGCAAACTTGACGATGTTGATGCTGGTTGAGAATAATGTGACTGCAGAACAGTGTTTGTGAGCTAAGCAGCCATGAAGGGACAGCAAACAGGTTATCTATTTTATACTGGTATATGGTGTTACCTGGATTATGGCAGGATCGTTGTGCAGGGAAGCTGCTTGTGGTGGCGGCGGTGGTGGTGGTGATGACTTAACTTGCAAATCCTGCAGAATTATTGGAACCCAGGTAAATTATGATGTTAAATAAAAGTATACATATATACATATTCAAATATGTGCACTGAAAACATGAGATAGATGCATTCATGCATCAAGACATATAAGGCAAAATAATCAATGGAAATCATAAAGTTTAGAGAAGGAAATTACAAAATAGAAACTTTAAATAAGTACATGACAACTTGGTTATATATGCATTTATGGATTGCACACATATTGAACTAAAGTATTAAGAACTAACTACAGCATAGATTTGTCCGCTTATTTCCTGAATTGGATACATATATATGAAATATAAACATATACAGAGTCCTCAAAAAACAAGTTGAGGTTGGTCAGAGATAAAACATAACAACAGGCACAACAAAGAGTGCATGATGCATGACATAAATAGAATTAGCAATAGGAAAATAAGAAAAGATTAATTTCCTAGGTCGCTTTGGGATTTTGGCACATGGCACATGCAAGAGGATATAAAGACTAAACAAATACCTCAATGTGTCCTCGAGGGCAATATTACTGTAGGCAAGCAACCAATTCAACAAACATGTGCTTAGCGACTTTACAGCAAATCAGTAATCTTATATTCTGATAATTCTAATGCTATAAACACATAAAAAGGACACAAATACAATAATTTGTGAAAGATAAACATGGATACAACGTGTGGGTTTGGCTTAGTTTAGTGAGAAGATAATTCTACTATTGCTTTTGCATCCACCAGACCCTCAAACTGATGAGCCAAAGTGCATAATTTATACACAAAATGTATTGGCAATTAAGCAGAGACAAGGCACCAAACATGAATGAACCATCAACAGTGTGCACTGAACAACACAATTGTGGAAACTGAAAGTAACATCACATCTGGAGCCCATAGATGGTTCCATATACCTTGATATCAGTTCCCCGAAAGAGGATGTACTCGTAAACTTTGTCGCTAGCAGGAATCTGCATTCCGTCTTTCTTCCGCCCTTCGGTCCCAAAGGACCGCACTACAAAACAAGGAATTGACAGGTGTAGGTCATAACAGCGGCATCTGAAGTAAAGCAATAAGTAATAAGCTATAAGGCCTAAGGCAGACACGTCTCAGTTCGAAAACCGAAGTTTCACTGATTCAGGCATGAAGGACATAACAATAACTGGTGACAAATCTAGTCCAGGAGCAAGTGAGGTGGGTAAAATAGTTCAACACTGGAAATATTCTAATCTAAGTCCCCTTAATCTCTGAGACCCTGACATTGGTAGGAGGACAAGGATTCGCCTCGCCAGGTGAACCCGAGAGCAACAAATCTTGGTTTAGAACACTCGCATCTGGGGAAAATGACACCAGTGGGTGCGGAGCGAGCGCGCTGGAGAAGGGGAGAGCAAATTACCATTGCGGAGGCCGATGCTGGACTCCTCGGTGTTGATGTTATAGAGGACGCCCTCGTACCTGATCTCGCTCTTGGAGGTCAGGCTGATGAGGCTCCCGATGTACGACTCCGCGGACCCGGGCGCCCCGCAGCCGCTGCCGGAGCCGGAGGCGGAAGCCGCGGCAGGCGGCCGCGGGGCCGAGGCGAAGGAGGAGGAGGACGTCGCCGACGGTGGCGCTTCCGCCGCCATGGCCGCCGCGGGATCCCGAGGCGAGCGAGGCTAGGGCTAGGGATGCGAGGTGGTCCGGTGCTGGGGAGGGAGAGGGGGAGGACGAAACCCTAGCGAGCGGGCGGTCAGATGCTCAGATCCCGTTGGTGCTCTCCTCGAGCTCTCTATTAAAACGGGCTTGGGATGGATATGGCCGGGAGGTTTCTTTTTTTAAAAATCAGTACCGCTTTATTCGTGTATGATAGTAATAGTAATAGTTACAAATTCATTTGGAGAAAACAGCAGCCAAACATGCCGCCGTATAGATTCATAAATTGAGCTTTTAGCTAATTTGTGTGCATCACTATCAGAGTTTCTATTTTTATAGACAACCTTCACCGATGCGAAGCCTGCCATATCTGTCTATCTCTCTGATGATGTGCCCACAGGAACTCATCTTCGGGCCCTGCATATTCTTCATTATGTTCGTGCAGTCGGTGGCAATCCTGACCTTCCGAAGCATAAGGTCACTCGCGAGAGCTAGACCTTCTCTGCATGCCAATGCTCCCGCCGTCTCTGGGTCTGAAATTCCTTCCATCACAACTGCAGATGCTTCCAAAAAGGTGAAAACCAAGCCTGATCATGACCGCCTTTAGATAGCCCCATTCCACTCGGTCATAGGCTTTCCTCATATCCAGCTTAAGAGCACATGGCTCGCTTCTTCTTCATAAAGTGTAGGCACTCATAAGATGTAATAATATTGTCTGTAATCAGACGCCCTGGCACGAAGGCTGACTGCTCCTCGGAGACAATTTCAGGTAGACTAGCCTTTAGCCTATTTACCATCACTTTAGAGGCAATTTTATAAATAACATTGCATAAACTTATCGGCCTAAACTGGCCCAGCTCCTCCGGGCTCTCCACTTTTGGTATAAGTACTATGCATGTTTTGTTAATCACTGATGGATCATCCTCTCCTTTCAAGATGCGGAGGACAATTTTGGTGATCTCGTCACCACAAAGCTCCCAATGGTGCTGGAAGAAATGCGCCGGTAATCCATCCGGCCCTGGCGCCTTTGTCAGAAACATAACATTTGAAATAACGCACACTTTATCTCCTCCTTCTCAAAAGGTGCTAACAGATTCTCGTTCATTGCCATTGTAACTTTGGTAGGGACTGTTTCCAAGACTTGGTCCATGCCTGTTGTGCCCTCTGTACTATACAGCGTCTTATAGAAATCAGTCGCCATAACTCCCATCTCCCCTTCATTCTCAACAAGATGGCCATCCGAAGCTCTGTTTGGATCAAAAATTTTCTATTCAGAAATTGAGAAAATTGCATACGCAGTACTTATGGCATCCATAAAGTTAAAACACTACTTTCAAGCACACAAAATAAGAGTGCCAACAAATCAACCCCTCAAAAAAGTGCTACAAGGCTACAAGTCTTCAGGGAGATTGGAAAAATGGGCTGCTGAATTGTCCCAATACTTCATCAAATTTGAGAAAAGAACAGCAATCAAATCTCAAGTATTGGCTGACTTCATAGTAGATTGGACACACTCAAAGTACAATCAAGAAAGAATGCAGCAACCAGAATGGATAATCTATTGCGACGGCGCTTGGGGCTTCACTGGCGCAGGAGCAGCAGCAATCATAACCTCACCTTCTGAAATCAAACTCAAATACGCAGCAAGACTAGACTTTCAATGCACCAACAACATTGTAGAATATGAGGCAGTATTATTGGGACTTCACAAAGCAAGAGCAATGGGAATCCAAAAGCTAATAATCAAGATAGATTCTCAAGTTGTGGCTGGGCATATAGAGAAAAATTACAAAGCAAGAGATCCAGAACTAGCAAAGTATCTCCAGTTATTGAGGGATCAAGAAAAACACTTTGCTGGATTCACAGTGAAAAGTATCTCAAGAAATAACAACACAGATGCAGACGAAATTGCAAAAGCCGCCGCTCAAAAGTCAAAGTTACCACCAAAAGTATTCTTCCAAACTATCCCCGAAGCCTCAACAAAAACAAAGTTGAACAACCTAAAGAAGTACACATCATAGAAAGCGAAGACTGGAGAGCTCCAATTATGGCATTCCTGAAAGGATTTTATAAGCCAGAAAACGAAGTTGATGAAGTAAGAATAAAGCAAAAGACTAGAAGCTACAAAATTATCAACGAAGAACTGTACAAGGAAGGAGTTTGCCAACCGCTACTAAAGTGCATCTCAAGAGAAGATGGGAAAAACCTGTTGAAAGAAATACATGAAGGAATCTATGGATGTCACGCCGGGGCTAGATCAATAGTTGGGAAAGCCTTCAGACAAGGGTTTTTCTAGCCAACTGCCCAAAATGATAGCAACGAAATCATTCGGACTTGTCACAATTTCCAAATGGCATGAAGTAAAGTCAATGCACCAGGAATAAACCTACAACCAATCGAACCAACTTGTCCACTAGCAAGATGGGGAATCGACATAGTTGAAAAGTTACATCCGGCTCAAGGCAACTACCAATACGTAATAGTTGCAGTCGAATATTTCACCAAGTGGATCGAGGCGAAGCCAATCACAAATATGTCTTCTCATATAATGAAAAAATTTCTATGGAAAAACATCATATGCAGATTTGGAGTTCTAAGACACATCACAGTAGACAATGGAACTCAATTTGATAGCGAAGACTTCATAAAATACTGCCATTCAATGGGAATAAAATGGGTCGACGAATTACTAAGAGTTATCTGGTCTCACAACACATCAAAGCCAAGGCTAACAGATTTTTCTCCATTCAAGTTACTTTACGGAGATGAAGCAATGACCCCCGAAGAAATAAAATATGAAGGTCCATGAACAAATATTCAAATGATCACAGAAGAGGATCAAGTAACAAGCAAAGATTTACTCGAAGAAGAAAGAAATGAAGCACTTGAGAATATCAAGAAGTACCAACTTAAATCACAGAAGTGGTACAACAAAAAAGTCAAGTCAAGAGAGTTAGCACCAGGAGATTTCATCCTGAAAAGAAAAAGAGATGAAGACACAGTGGAAAAATTCCAATAAAAGCGGGAAGGTCCTTTCATCATCACAAGAACAAACAAAGAAGGTGTGTATTATCTAGCAAATCTGAAAGGTGAGGAACTCAGTCACACTTGGAATATACAAGCACTCCACAAGTATTATCCATAAGCAAGATTGCAAGATTAGTCTACTTTTCAGAAGAATTAGAAGTAGAAATTCTCTATATAAGCAAATTTACATTCTTGAATGTATAACTGAGCTGCACTCTTTTTCCACTCAGGGGAAACCCTTCGCAGGGTGAGTGGTTTTTTAATGAGGCAGTCTCTTTGTAAACCTCATAAAATATAAATGAGAAAGTAGTTTCCCCAAAGATATGTCTCTACATTGCACAGCTAAAAGTATAAAATGTCGAAGAGTATATCCAATATATACTCTCATATCGGCAAAATTTTTGCAAAACTAAGTTAGCATCAATATTTTATTAAATCTAAAAAATTCTAACTGATCCAACTCAAATTTGCTAAGGCAAATTTTTTGACTATGTTTCACTAAGGTGAAATGTTTTCAGCTTCTAAGGAAGCGTACGTGCCCACTTCGTACGAAAAAGAAGGGACGACGTTTCAAAATTTGCTAAGGCAAATTTTTTGACTATGTTTCACTAAGGTGAAAGGTTTTCAGCTTCTAAGGAAGCGTACGCGTCCACTTCGCACGAAAAAGAAGGGACGACGTTTCAAAATTTGCTAAGGCAAATTTTCCGACTATGTTTCACTAAGGTGAAATGTTTTCAGCTTCTAAGGAAGCGTACGCGTCCACTTCGTATGAAAAAGAAGGGACTGCGTTTTTTGCTAAGGCAAATTTTTTGATTGTGCTTCACTAAGGTGAAATGTTTTCAGCTTCTAAGGAAGCGTATGCGTCCACTTCGCACGAAAAAGAAAGGACAACGTTTCAAAATATACTAAGGCAAATTTTTCGACTATGTTTCACTAAGGTAAAATGTTTTCAGCTTCTAAGGAAGTGTACGCGTCCACTTCGTACGAAAAAAAAGAGACGGCGTTTCAAAATTTGCTAAGGCAAATTTTTTGACTATGCTTCACTAAGGTGAAATATTTTTAGCTTCTAAGGAAGCGTACGCGTCCACTTCGCACGAAAAAGAAGGGACGGCGTTTCAAAATTTGCTAAGGCAAATTTTTCAACTATGTTTCACTAAGGTGAAATGTTTTCAGCTTCTAAGGAAGCGTACGCGTCCACTTCGCACGAAAAAGAAGGGACGATGTTTTAAAATTTGCTAAGGCAAATTTTTTGACTGTGTTTCACTAAGGTGAAATGTTTTTAGCTCCTAAGCGAAGTGCACACGTCCACCTCGAATGAAAAAGAAGGGACGGCATTTCAAAATTTGCAAAGGCAAATTTCTTGACCTCTTTTCTCCAAGAAGAAAATATTTTAAACCTCCAAGCGAAGTACATGCGTCTACTTCGAACGAAAAAGAAGGGATAACACTTCAAAATTTGCTAAGGTAAAGTTCTCGATTACATGTTTCTAAACAAAGTACATACGCAATTTAATTCAAAGCATTTATTCTATACCCATTCATACAAGCGAAGGAAAACTAACAAGATGTCTACAATACAACCTACCCAATTACAAAATATAATTCACAAAATTAGTCATCTTGAGAACTAACTACTTCGGCAGCATCACCGAGTATGTCGCTCACAACTTCGTTTATAATTTTGTTTGTTTCACGATGTAAATAGTCCTCACAAACACTCGCCGGCGAAGTGCTTGACTTAGATGACCGTAAGAAGAAGAGGTTAGAAAACAAGAGCAACCGCAGAAGAAAAGCAAACTTCACACGTCAATTCTTTACCTGTGCAAAACCCGTGAAATCAAAAACTCGACAATTAGGAGGCCTGATGTTACGACATCATTTATTCACGTCTATAGAAGATCTGTAAGATAGAATCACCAAAAAAGTTTAAGTTCAAAATAACAAGAGCAAAACTTACGAGCAAGGAAATCATCGACATCACAGCCTTCACACTGTGCGCGAAAATCATAAAACTCGGCAGGCTCGAAAACGAAGTAATCTTTACACATTAACAGTGGAACGATGTCTTCGACATCCTGCGTAGGCTCAGCATGAGGAACCTGTACAGGATAGACAAATAGTCAAACAGTTTCCAAACGTATATCTTACAAGGACCATAACTTAGAGCCATTGTATCTTAAAACCTCTCATCTCACAAAATAAAAAAACAGCTAGAGCCTAAGGATGGCCGCCACTAACATTGCTGGGCCCGGCACCGCTTCGACCTCTAGCATCAACCTCCCTCTTTGCGGCTTCCTCTGCCTTCCTCCGAGCAGCCTCTGCTTCCTTCGCAATTTGCTAATATAAAAAAGAGAGAAAAGTTAGATATAAAACACAATAGAAAACAAAAACAACTAAGTGTAAAATTTACCTTCTGTAACTTCTCTCTAGCTTTATCAAAGCAATGGGCCCGACCACCCGACCTCCAATACCGCTCAAGATACTTGTTACACAATATTTGTGTAGCCTTCATCACATTGGTAAGTTTATTCATAGAAGAAAACTTGTAGTTGGCATCACAAAGTTGCGCAAACAAAGGATCTTGACTTTGTTTCATCAAATGAAACAAAGCACGAGTAGAATAATATACCCCAATATCAATTGTGGTCTCAGTAACTCGAAACAAATCTTCGTATTGGCGACAAAGCCAACTGAAGAAGCTATCACGATCACCAAGCTCCCAATATTTTTCCTCAGGGCAAGCTCTAAACTTGTCATAGCATTCAAAACAAAGCTCCCAAATCCGGTTGCAATTATCGAAGAAGGACTTGTCCTGTTCCTGCAACTTTTTCTCAACACGACGCATGCCTTCCTTCAACTTTTCATTCTCCTCCATAATCTTCTTGAGATCATCCTCTCTTTCCTCAACTCGAGCAAGAGCACTGATAAGTTTACCCTCCAAAGCGTTGTGAGCATCTACAACATCAGCTCTTTCCTTTTCTTTCTCGGCAAGTTTCTTCTTAAGATTTTCATTCTCAACTTGATAGTCGTGTTCACGAAGAGCAAAATCTTTTTCCTTCTCTTCTAAACCCATTCGCAATCCTCTCATCAAGATAGAACCTTTGTACATCATAGACAAGCCAGCATCAGCAACTTTAAGCAAAGGCTTCTTCGATATCTCAAGTTCCGCATCTAGGACAGTGAAAGCCTCATCTATACATTTTGATAGCAGAACCTCATTCTGGGGAGAAGATGGTGCATGAGAAAACATAGTTTCTGCAAGAATAGAAAACGAGAGTTAACAAATACAAGGGCACAATACTCACCAGTAGAAACACGCTCTCCCAAATTGCAATCAACCTTTTGACCAGTCTCAACATGAATAGTGAAACTCGACAAGCGCACCAACCTTTCTTCATTAACCACATCATCAAAAACCTCGTCATCACTCTCCTCAAGATTAAGAGAGTAAACTTTAGAGCCTTTCCTTGCCACTTTCAGAACACCAACTTCGTCAACCCCAACTGTTGCAGGGTCTTCAAGCGAAGTAGTCTTCCCAGCATCAACATCCTCATCATGAGATCCAGCAACAGGAACCTCAGAGCTAAATTTTGGCGAAGACGACCCAGCAGCCTTTTGAAAATCTATAACTTGAGTCTCTCTCTCAGAGACCAAGCCAACCCCCGCACCAACTTCGCCAGAACCACCGGCAAAAGCACCACGAGCTTGCAAATTCTGTAAGTTTTCGTTAAGTGGAGTAAGTAATAGTGGAGCCAAACCACTAGAAGAGAAAGTCATACAAATTTTTCTCACCTCATCCTCAACATCTTGAGAAACAGCCTCAACACCACTTCCGCCACCAGCAACAACATCAGAAACAACGTTCCCTTCAATATCCAAAGTCCGATCAAGGATAACATCAAGTTCTTCACTATCAAGAAGAACAGCACGACTGTTATTCTTCTTAACCTTCTTCGCAACAACCTTGGTTGCACCTTCAGCAGCCTTACGCTTTCCCTTCGCCTGAACAACAGTTTCCTTCTTCCGGCCTTATTTCTTCTCACGACTGTAGGCAGGAGGAGGTCTCTCATGATATTCAAACTTAGCAACCTTGAAAACCCTGTTCAAGCGCTTATACTCCAAACCAATAATCTTATCTATATTATCCTTTTCTCTCTTCACATATTTACCAAGTAAATCATCTGCCCTATTTTCGACAGACTTCACAAATTCCTCATCCGAAGCAAATGTCCTCGGGCGACAAAAATCATTGTCAGAAAACTTGTAGTTAATGCCACAAATTTGTTTTGGATAGAAGCGTGAGAAAGTCCACCCTTTCTCCAATGGCCAAACTCTGGCTACAGCATACTCTTCAACGATATCACGAGCACATTGCAGCGAAGCAGTCACCTTGAAGGCCTTTACCGCAGTCTTGAAAATCATAGTAGGAGGAAAGGGAGGAGTACACACAAATCTTTCAATAACCATTTTCGCAGCTAAAGGATACTTTTTCACCATCCTCTTTGTAACAGGATCCTTCTCCTCAACCATTGGCACCTTATGATAAAACCAGTACCTGGACCAGTCACCAACTCCCTACTTGTTCTTTGTGGCAGGAGAAATCTGAGCAGCATTACGAGCTGTCTTAAAGCTGCAGCAAGCAAAATACTTAGTAATCAAATGCCCATCAAGCATAAATGTCTTATACTGAGTATGCATCACAAGCAGCTCGCAAAAAGCAACAATGCTGTCGTTGGCTTCTAAAGATCTCACTACCCAAATAAATTGTGACAACCTAACCACTCCGTTAGGTGTCAAATGATGCATCTATATGTTGCAGGCCTTTAACACATCCTCAAGAAAATCCCGGCATGGAAACCGAAGCCCAGCAGTGAAAAAGTCACGATAAACAATACATTCATCAGGATGAGGTCGAGGGTTAGTTTCATCAGCATCAGGAATTCTGACGAGGTCACGATCAAGAACTCATAGCCTTACCATTTCATCAAGGTAGCTCTTGTCAAACAAACTTCTGCTGAAGGTCAATGTATAACCCTCATCATCCCTAATTAAATCTTCAACCGAAGCATCAATATTCTCCGAGTTTTCATCATCTGAATCCAGATGAGACTTATCTTCATCAACTTTGTCACTCTCCTAGGACCGAATCCGATCTTGCAAATCTTCAGAAGACATCTCGAACGAAGTCGTCAAACAAACTCCATTGATGCAGTTAGAAGAAAACAAGCTTAAAACACTAGTCACTTAGAAAGCGGGGAAGTGGAAAAAACTATCTCAAATTCTTCAGTCAAAGAAAAATTTTGCCAGCGTTTCCCCTCTTTCGAGATGACAGCCTTAGGGGAGGGCATCGCTATTTATAGGCACTTCTAGTCAAAGATAACAACTATCACCTAAACGGTCAAACTAGCCGTTGCATTTTCAAAAAATAATATGAACAACGGCCAACTCCAAAGTTTGGACAGCGTTTACCAAGCAAAGTTTATTTAAACTTCACGGGATTCAGACCTTTGGAGTAGGCCTTCGCCCACGAGGGGCTGCTGTTGGGGAACAACTTTGACATGAAAACCCTTTGTCCAAACTTTGGAGTACAATATAGATGTCGGATCAAGTATCATGAGATAAACATAGCGAAGAAGACATAATGACTTCGCTTGATTCTCTTCGGGCTTTGCTTCTCGATTTTCATTTCTTTAGAGTACAGGTTGACAAGCGGCTTCATCTGGAACTTGGCTTCGCTCAACAATCAGTGAAGCCAATACTTCGGATTTGACTTCGCACGACACCTAGCGAAGTCAACATTTTAACTTCGCTTGGAGAAGCGATCATAAGCTTTCGCCTAGGCGAGAAAATCACATGAAGACTGAAGTTGTTCAGAATGGGCGTGAAGGAAAGGCGAAGTATGTTCCACAGCTTCGTCAATAGACTTCCTAGCTGATTGCAAGAGATGTTTGCAATAAAGTTTTGTAATTTTCATGTAATCACAGAGTCGAGGGGCCCCTATAAATACCCCTTTGGGCTATAAAGATTGAATTCAGAATGAAATATAATTGCAACCCACACATTATTTTCACCTGAGATGTGGGTGTGATCCCTTTACCCAACACCAAGTGTTATTATCACCCTCAGCTAGCCAAGTAATTCTGGAGCGTTGTTTCCACATGATTTCCTCCCGATGGTTCAGCTCCATAATTCTTTCCACCACTTTGGTCTTGCCATATGACGGACCACCTAAGTGCAAAGGATCTAATCTTAAGCAATCCAATTCTTCTTTCAAGGATTTTAGCTCCCTTGAACATGACCAAATGTGTGGTTACTCCACTCGTTTAGATTCCCTCCAACATATGCCAATTTGTCATGTAGCTCCTGTAGGTTGTGCGCTGATCCAACCTCCTGCCAAAACTTAGCCAACCTGGAGGCAAAATCATCATGAGTCTCCCACATCACCTCATACCGAAACAGCTTCCCTTTGTTCATTCTCCTTTCTTTCTCCCCCTGCTCCCAACAAAGTAGGATGGGATCATGATCTGAAGATGCTGTGGTAAAATGGGTTACCTTTGCTGATGGAAAGCGAGAGGTCCAATCGCTGTAGCAAGTGCACGATCGAGCCTAATCTGACAGAAGGAGCCCCCTGCCACTCTCTTCTGTCCACTTCCTCCCCTCATAGCCGAGGTCATCCAAGCCACACACATCCACCATGTCCCAAAAGCCCGCAATTTGTGCATGGCTTCGTTCTTGCACTCCCATATGCTCATTTCTGTGTAAGGCTTCATTGAAATCCCCAATGCATACCCAAGGAAGATGTGATGATGCCTTGATAAATTTCAACATGTTCCATGTTTTATGGCATTCAACTGTCTGGGCTTCCCCACAAACAAATGTCAATCTCCACACCTCCCTCCCGTTCTCGGTAATAATTGCATCAATATGGTACTGTGAGTACGGTAATATCTCCACTCTAGTATTATTATTCCAAAAGATTCCAAGTCTGCCACTGCGACCTGAGCTACTAACAACAAAGGAATTATCATAGCCTAGAGTGCTTTTCAAAGACTCAACATGTGCTTTGTGAATTTGGGTCTCTAGCACACATAGCATTGTCGGGGCAAACTTCTTCGTGAACTCGTGAAGCTCTCTGACTGTCGTGGAGTTACCCATGCCATGACAGTTCCAACTCAAACAACTCATTGCTCCGGGCAGCACCCCGACTCGGAGCCCGTCGCATCTTGAATTTGGTTACTCATGTTCATCAATATCAGTGACTGTTCGCTGAACTGCTTCGTCGTCAGCAACATCACCGCCCCCATCCACTTCGCGAATCGCGAAACTCTCGATTTGTGCTTGGAAAACACAGGTACACAGCACCTGGGCTACCACCGATTGGTGCTGGACGAACGCACAGTGCTGGGCTCCTGCTCTGCTTGCCGAGCCAGAGAAAAGAAGCAGGAGGAAGCAAACAGAGGGAGATCGAGATGGGTTCGTGTGATGGGGCTGCTCATCTCCGGGCAGGCCACAACAGCCGCGCGCCACCGCCTCCTTGCTCCGCAGCCGTGCACCGCCGCCTCCCCGCGCCACCGCCCGCAGCCACGCGCCGCCGCCTCCTATCCGAAACCCTAGCTTGGTTAGGACTTGCTGAGCCCCCAACTTGCTTCTCCAACCTCGCAAGACTGGAGAAATGCACGAGAGCACGCAGATTTGTGGAAGAATTTGGGAAAACACCCACCGAAACCCTAGCAGGGAGCTAGGGATCGGACAGGCTTCGAGTCGCCTCTAGGACGCCGGAGAACGGACACGGTCGGCGGACACAGGGGAACTCTGCTCGATATGGTCGGGAGGTGATGTGGAGAGGGAAGGGGCGGTGGTTTGTTTGCGTCCGACCGGATTAGGGGCCTAGCCTGCGAATTTCTTATGCCCAAGATGATGATGATGGTCCAATCCATTGTGCAAAAGCAAAGCCCGGCAGCAGAAATGAACGAGCAGACGTGGAGTTAGGAATTTTCCCCACTTTCAGTCTCAATGTCACATTTCCAATGTCGAAGACACAATTCATTTTATTGCTTTGTGATTGGTCGGTCACAAAATTGATGACTATGTCAAACCTTCGAAAGTTCTAGTTCAGTAATCAAACCTTTGAAGGTTTATACATGAGTTCCTTTGGATCAACATTAACATAGGTGTTGTTCCTTTGGATTAACATTAACTTAGGTGTTGTTTGTTTGAGAAGCAAGAACGGTTATGCATGTTATCTTTCATGATACATTGACTGGCATGTTTGCAGACTGTAGAGTTATGAGGAGTGTCAAAGTGGAGTGGATCGAATGACATCTGCAAAGGAGCGGTAACAATTGTACACTAGCCCACGTCGGATATTGTCGTGATTGATTGCAGTTTAGTCCAATCAAACGTAAAGTAACGCTAAGCCCTGTGAATTTATTAGGGACTTAAAACAGTAAACAAAATGACACCTCAAATGTGGAAATAGCTTTTTAGATTAATGTAGAAAAAGGTAAAAGCATGAGTATAAAAAATACTATAGGAGCGGTTAGTTTCCATTAATATGTTGTCTAGACTTGTCTCGCCCTATTGGGCTCGAATAGAGGGAAAAACTTACTCAAATAGGTAAGCTATTTTGGCTTTCATACAAGCAAAGAAAATCTCGCTTGCACAGGTTTCAATACACTCTAGCAAAGGGACTAAACGCTCAACTTTGATTGAAATTTCCATTGAGCTAGGCAGCACATTGACTAGCTAAAGAATCAAACATGCCCTATACGACATGTTGGTTGGAATAAGCAACTACTCCCACAATATGAGAATAGTGAGACTCTTGCTAAGCAGGCTAAGGAAAAAAGCTTGATAAGATGAGCAAGGAAGAAAAAGTGCATTTCATTTCAATCTGACTCTAAGAACCACTATTAGATGTTTCACCATGTTGAATCAATCGTTCACCTTCGTCACACTACAAGTTTTTTAGATTAATGTAGAAAAAGGTAAAAGAATGAGTATAAAAAAATAGTTGTCTAGACTTGTCGCGCCCTATTGGGCTCGAATAGAGGGGAAAGCTTACTCAAATAGGTAAGCTATTTTGGCTCTCATACAGGTAAAGAAAATCCTGCTTGCACATGTTTCAATACGCTCTAGCAAAGGGACTAAACACTCAAACCTTGATTGAAACTTCCATTGAGCTAGGCAGCACATTTTGACTAGCTAAAGAATCAAACATGCCCTATATGGCGTGTTGGTTGGATGAAATAAGCAACTACTCCCACAATATGAGAATAGCGAAACTCGTGCTAAGCTTGATAAGATGAGGAAGAAAAGGTGCATTTCATTTCAATTTGACTTGAATCAATCGTTCACCTTCGTCACACTACAAGTTAATTTTTTTAAAAAAAAACTTGTTTACTAAGTTTTTTTATTTGGAACTAAAAATTTCAGAACTCTACTCAACCTTAAAATTTCATGCCTCTTTTTTCTCGGAGATGTAAAATTAAATTGTTTGGATACCATCTTGCCTACCACCCGGATGATTCTGCGTCGGTCGGTTGTGTGAACCAAACAAGCTGTAAGTCCCGATGTCCGTCAATTCTGGATGTCTTTACCACAATAGTTCATTTTTCTGTTATTATCAAATCGGCAATAGGTTAGAAAATATATGTGCGGTACACCAAGGTTTGCGGCCTATGTTTTGGTTATCAACACGAAATATAGGTGATTGGCACCTGCTCTTTCATTTTTTCCCCCGGTATGTTCAGGAATCAGGACGTCGGGTTGCATCATTGGACTGGAGGCATGGCATCTGGGCATGTGGCACAGACCGGGTGGTAGTAGAGAATCCCAAGCCCCGGCTAACGAACCTGATTGGCCACCTTATCCACGCACCGGCCTCGTCACCACACTTCTGCAAAATGCTCGGCATGCCATTGCCAGCGTCAGCAAAGCAACAATGTCGCAGCGAATCCTCAACACCGCCAAGCAGACGCCAGCACCGACGCACCGGCACCACCCTTCGCCGCCACAGCCACCTCCTAAGCTCGGCCGCCGCGCCGCCGCCACGGAAATCGCCATCGCGGCCGCGCCGGTGCTCCTGAGCGTCTCGCCGGCGTCGTCCAAGGCGCAGGAAGCCGAAGCCGAAGCCGCTCCCACCGCGGACGCGCCTTCGTGCCTCGCGGAGCTGCCCGTCACCGCGAAGGCCTTCCTGAACGTGTCCATCGGCGGCGAGCCCGCGGGGCGCATCACGGTGGGCCTGTTCGGAGACGCGGCCCCGGCGGGCGCGTCCCGGTTCCTGTCCCTGGTGACGGGCGTCGGGTACCGGCGCAAGGAGTTCGTGAAGATCGTGCCGGGCTACGTGCAGCACAGCGGCGTGGTATCGTACCCGGCCATCCCCGCGGTGACGGACCGGCTGGCGGCCGAGGCGGAGGCGGTGCGCGCGAGGTGCGGGGCAGGCGGGGTCGTGCTGCACGCGGCGGCCGGCGCCGTGTCGATCGTGCTGCGGGACCCGAGCCTGCCGCCGCCCAAGCCGAAGCTGGTGGCCAGGGGCGGGAAGCTGGAGGTGGAGGAGGAGCAGGCCGGCGTGGTGCCCAACGGCACCGAGTTCGTGGTCACCACCGAGGCGGCCCCCGAGCTGGACGCGTCGGCCGTGCTGGTCGGGAGGGTGCTGGATGGCATGGACGTCGTGGCCAAGATCGCCGCCGTGCCCACCGTCAGGGACAACACCGCCTCGCCGTACTTCAGGTCGTTTGTTTTCCATTGTCGCTTCAATAACGCTCTCTCGATCGGATCCACTAATCTTACTGCCTCCGGCGAATGATGTGTGAGTACAAATGCTTGCAGAGTGGCCAAGCTGATCGGCGACAAGAGAGCAGTTGTTGCAGAGCGAGGCTTCAACCGCCCGTACACCAAGATCTTAGTCACCAACTGCGGTGTGCTCAGCTGAGTCGGCAGTAGAGTGCTCCGTCTGAACTCTGAAGGAATAATTTTGAAGGATTTGAATTTGATCGTGATTATCATACTTTTTGCCTTTTTGGTAGAGAGTGATTTACCTGGCTGCACGCACGTACTTTCGAGTGCATGAATTCATTCATTTCTCAAAAGTGATCGATATCGATTCAATCGATATCGATATCTAAAAGCTCCAAGCGCTTTTATATATGGTTTATGCATCAGTCATGTCCTCTAGTCAAACATTTGTGCGTTCGACATCACCATGCCGCGAGGGAGACAACAGGGACTCTACTCTAGAGCAGCAAGCGAACGATCTCCGACGCGATGCCCAGCTCCTCCTCCATGTCCCGGTTCACCTGCTCCAGCGGCGACGCGATCTCCCGCGCGTCGAAAGGCGCTGGCACTTCTCCGGGAACGCGCGCATGGCGGTCACAGTGTGCGCCACGCGGTCGTCGTATGCCGGCACGCGGTTCACCCTGGCCAACGCGTGCGCCGCGGCTTCGTGGCAGTCCCTGTACAGCACTGCGCACCTCGCCGCCAGGCGGCCCACCGGCGACGGCGTCTGCCCTTGCGCCCCGTGGCTGAGGTTGAGCGCGCGCAGCCTAGCGCGGAGAGCCGAATTCCTGGCGGCCGACAGCGCGATGATGGCGAGATGCCGAACCGTCGTGGCGCTGCGGCTCCGGTTTCTGTACTCGAGCAGGGAGACGCAGAGGCGCGCGTTGGACGTCCTGCCGCAGGTCTGAGCGACCAGGGGCGTGCTGGCGGATGATCCGGGGAGGAAGGAGGCGGCGGCGGCGATGCAGAGCAGAGCGGCGAGGAGAACCTTGTGGTTTCCGGGTGATGTTCTGCTCGTTGAAGCCGCCATTGCCGTGGTGGAGCTGAAGAGAACTGCGATGTGCGTGCGAGCACTTTTGTGTGCCTACGTCCTGCACTTATTGATATAGCTGTACATATACTGTCAAGAAGGATGGGAGCTCATCGAACTTATGTGGCATTGATCGTAGCGAATGTTTTTTTAACGAATGCTAATTACTTAAACGCACATCAAAATCAAGACGTATGGCATCATTAACTGAACCATAGATGAGAACAGTTGATACAATTTGCATTGGCATAAGTATGTATTCCAACGTTTCGTTGCTAGATATTTATACACTAGCAAAAATAATATAAGTGTGGTCATATGTTTTTTCTAACAAAACAAAAAGATGCTGTAATGTTTAAGGCAAATGATACCTAAAATACAATAAATGGTGGACTTTACCCTACTAGTATATACTGCTATTGAATTGAAAGGTATCCATAATATGATTATTTTTTGCTTGTTATGTAGTTTGTTTGAGGTGTGGTACGAAGGTTCAAGTTAGAATTTAGAGCTGCTCACCACTTTGTAGTCTGTGAGCTGTGACTTTAAAAAATCTTTAGTTTGTGTTAATACTATGATGTCACTGATACCCATGGGTTAAAAACGCCATGTGGAACGCCGAGACAGAGGCGAATGACACATTGATTCACCCATCATCGCCCATTTTATTACTAGTTGGAGATCTCCCCTCGGGTAGACATGTGCAATAATGAACCTCTCTTAAAGAAACGTCTATACTAGAGCAAGTATATATAATAAGATGTTGTAAGCTGGCTAAATGCTGGCGTGGAGGAGAGAAGAAAGCAGAGAGAAGAGAAGTGAGTTGTAAGCTTACAACCCATTTAGACACGGGAACCAAAAAACTATGTGAGAGAAACATATGGTTCTTGTATTAAGCATGAAGGGCTAACCACTATATGAGCAAGCTGCAAGGAACCTTGCAGCTGGCTTGTGGGCTGTATTATTATTCTTACTCTTATATGCAGAACAACTTTTTTGCTAAAACCTTGATTCTAATGTTGCATGAGAACTGGGTTGGGATAGTCTAAGTCCAAAACTGAATGTAGTTAAACATGAGAATCTAGCCCAAGCTGCTCCTAAGGACTCAGCTGCTTCTACTTTGTTGAAAAGAAAGAACTAATCTAAGAAGGACAATTTGGGAAATGAGGAAGAAAAAGCAAGGCATAACTTATTTCTCAATTAACCCCGATCTCATCTTACACGTCCTATATTGCGAGCATGTAGTTGTTTCACTACTCTTTGTAAGAAAGAATGGGAAAAGTTTCTATTTGAAGGTACACGGTGTCATGCCAGAAATATGACAACATTAACGCATTGCTCAAATTCTCGTAGATGTGTGTATGGATTCTCCTCTTCTGCTGCTAAAAATTATTCCAAGGTATAAATTTTCGTGGCAAATATGACAACATTAACTGTTGTTTCACCCAAAATTATTCCAAGGTATAAATTTTCGTGGGAAATGCAAAATGTATTAGTTAGAAATCAAACTCATCCAAAGATAACCGGTGCAAGAAGATATAAAATGTGTATGGAGGTAGAGAGTGTTTCCCTAAGGTTCTCTCGATTAATTAAAAAAACAAGGATCAAGTTCTTATTCAAGGATACTTACTTCGGGAGGCTAGTGTCATTTAACCACCAAAAGGATGAGAAGGGGGTCTACAAAACCTAGCTATTGTCCGAAAAATAATTTTCTCCAACTTGAATGGTGGACTACATTAGCTGTATATATGACCGTCACCACCTATCAGCTACCATAACTATCAATTGAGTTAGGTGCAATATCAGTATCATGTAAGTTATAATCTAGACACCATGTCTACATCACTGGACTTAGCTTCCTAATTGACAACGTGCATGATTTTCAATTGGTATAAATGTTCTAGTTATTACCACTCTCAAGTTATTCAACCACTTAATGCACTAGGCGAAGCAACATCATTAGATTCAGAAAACCAATCCCAGGGAAACGAGATGAAACAAAACATGTCTAACATATAATTTCTCAATTTCTCTTTTCCTATATTTCTCTCAATCCCTCATACTCCCCTCAATCCCACAAAAGAAGAGGATCGGCCACCATTTTCTCTCAAAGCCCTTTCTTCCTCCTCCATTGACATGAAAGCACATGCATTGAGAGTGTGGGCCAATTGGTGGCCACACCGCCAGTGCGAAAGGCATGCGGGTGCACATGTTCGACGCTCCCCCTTGCCAACCATGGGAAAAAGAACAAGAGAGAGGCATGAGAGGGACTAAAAGATAAGAGATAACTAAAATGAATCCCTTGTAGGTGGGTCCCACATACAAGGAAGATCAAGGGGTGTGATTTGATTTTTCTCAATCTACTGAGGCAATCGTGTCTTGAAATCAGAATCATTGGAAGGCTTCGGCAGATCGGTCCCCCTTCCATTGGAAGACTACGAAGTGCGAACTCACCACGAGACAATCATTGGACATGGTCAAATGTCCTCTACCGATGTCGTTGGTTGACTGAGTCAATCTGAGAGAATCACATATCCTAGGTTCTAACGATAACATCTCTCACCTCTAGGTTTACGGAGGCAGATCAAACATGGACATGGGCAGGTGAGGAATTGACCAGAAATGGGGACAAATTAGCAATGTTATTAAGAAGAAATATCCTACTTTACATATAGCTTGGTATTGTTGACATCAATGGTAGTTATAGATCAGGAGGAGAATAAGTTCCACAACCACACCGCAATACACCTGACGCGTCTTGTTCAAGTTGCTCACTACGGAGCCCACGCCGTGTTCCTTGAATGACTTCTCGTATGCATCCACCGCGCTCCTCGCATGGAACACGAACTGCAGCGCATCGTTGTACTTCCCATCCTGGAGCCGCCTTTCCCCCTAGTCGAGGTCGTAGCCTATGGCCTTGTCGTACGCCCGCGCACATTCCGCCAGCGCGTCCCCCTGGCGCGTGCCGACGTACCTCCCCTCTGTGGCGAGCTCGCTCATGGCACCCATGATGTCTCTGGCCTTGAATCCAGTGACGTCGAACGCAGTGCCAGTAAGCTGGGGCATTGTGGTGTCCTTTGGGCTCCAAAAGTAGTGGCCGAGCACCGACCGACATGTACCGGGTTGTGTTGTGAGATAGCATGCCCAGTTACCGTACAACCCAGTGGCTGCCATTGTTTTTCACAACGTACTCACGGCTAAGCTAATGGGTTGAAGCGGTCTGTTGACACTAAGAGAGAGAAACGGTACAGATGGAAGAGAAGATTTGTTATATAGGAGTATAGATGCCAGAAAAACATTGGGTTATATACTAATAATTGCATTAGATCTACATAATCTTAGATATCTGCATATATCTACACCACGATCACCTTGGTAGATAGATACAGTAGATATATTGTATTTATTTATTAGTATACGCATCTACTATATATCTACTACATTCGTTATTTTACCATGCAGCTGAATATTATTAATTGACCTATTGCATTTATTAGTAATATCTCTAACCTTAAAAACTGTGTGATACTAAGAAATGCAATAGATATGCAGAATCATAAATATATATGGAAAAAGCTTTGGGTTTGACTTTGGTCTCCAGTGATTGAAAATATTCTCAATCTTTAAGTTACTGTTGCATTCATTAGGTACATTTTTTTATTATAACATTTTCAAAATTATAGTATAAAAATAACCCTTTTAGACGCGTCAACGGTACCAATGTAGAAACACTACCACCCATCCACCACGGTGCCTCAAGCTATAGGCCATTACGAAGCAAGAGTTACTTGCCATGCCACTCAATCTATACACACAGCATGGTCGCAAATAGAGCTAGATGCAATACCTTCTTCCACTATGTTAGAAGACGCTATTATATGGACCATTACAGCCTGTTATGATGGAGCCGACTACAATTGTTTTTCACTACCGAATCAAGAGTTACGAGAATCTATTCAGTGAAGGAACCTTTCACCACCAGTTTAAACCACCACTCGTAAGTGGTGATTGGTGTTATAAAATTGTTGGCTCAAGCTATAATAGTTAGAGCCTCTAATAGTTATATAGCTGCCTCTGCATGAGCCGAAGGGGAGAGGGAGATTGAGAGAGAGGAGAGAAAAGAAATATGACCTACAATATGTATGTAGACCTATTGTGCCAAGACGTAGGGTGGGATCTGTCTTGAGCCACATAGGAAGAGGTCTATGGACCATGCCACCATGGTGGCCTCCGTCTCGCCCGTGCATGTGACGCTACGATACTGTCACGCAAAGGATCAGAATATGTGAATTTTTTTTAGAATCGATCATTATTAAAATATTGATTGAAAAGAAACTAGAAAAACCGTGAAGGGCTGTCCGCATGGGCGCCGATTGTTTGCTTTGCCGTGGCATTTTCCTCCGCCGTCGTCACTATCGGCGTGCATTAGACACTAGCACAGCCGGGTACGGCCTAGATATGGCAAGCCTGTCAAGCTGTCACTGTCCGCTCAGACTGGGACGCTCAAGCTCAACCATTTCGCCGGATGCCGACAAGCTTCTCCTTCCTCGACGTGCCACCGGAACACCGGATGCCGAATAAAACTACCTTCGATTGAGCCTTCATATGCCACGCATGGTCACACACTTACACTCGTCCCCGACCCTGTCTGTCTCCTTATCTTTGGCCAGCACCGCCGCACTGGCCGCGGGTGCAAGGTTCTCAGCGGAGTGCAGAAATCATGGTTGATGCTAGCCGTGGTGGCCGTGCTCGCGTTGGCGGCGGCGGGCGACGTTCCATGCTCCCGCTGCTTCTTCTGCTTTCCGTCGGTGCCCAGGCGTCCGACGACGGCGAGGCAGAGGAGAAGGTTGCGGCGGCATGGACGGGCGGGCTGAGCCGGCGGAGCTTTCCCAAGGGGTTCGTGTTTGGGACGGCGGCGTCGGCGTACCAGGTGGAGGGCATGGCGCTCAAGGACGGCCGCGGGCCAAGCATATGGGACGCCTTCATCAAGATCCCCGGTGAGCATTCCATTCCATTGGCGCTAACTGATCGAACTATTTACTGAAACGCTCGTATGGATTATTTGATATTAAAAGGGCATCTATCAATCGTTGATTCCATTGGTTTGTCATGGCATAATTCAATCATCGCAATGCCGGCCGGGTTTCAGGCGAGATCGCAAACAACGCCACCGCGGACGTCACTGTTGACGAGTACCATCGCTACAAGGTGATAAAAGTGACGCCCGGATATTGATTTTGGTGCTTTCAGTAGACTTCTTTTTCGTTTGTGTTGTTTTAACTTTTAATTCAAGTTTCACACTTTCATACTTTCATTAAGCGAATCTTAAAAATCATATAACAGAATAAATCCAACCAGAAGATGTTTGGTTTGACGGACATCTATTTGGGCCAGGCTTCTATGTGCGTGTAAATCGGCCCACTCAACCTGACTGTCCAGAAACAAAACCGGATTTCGTTTCGGGCCAGCCTGGCTCATGCAATGCGCGCTCACGTCCCCTGGCCCGCGAGCACCTACTACCCAGATACCGTCCTGTTCGCTTGGTCGTTTCTGGCTGGTTGGTTCTGGCTTCTGCTGACTTTTGTGAGAGAAAAATACTGTTGAATGGCTGACTGGTTTGGCTGATAAGTTCAAACGAACAGGCTGACAATCCTGGCTCCAAGACCAATCACACCCTAGAGGTTGATAGAATAATAACGTAGACGAGTCAAAATGTATAGTCGTTCGCTTTCATAAAGTTGCACAACATTGTAGGTTTTTATTCCTATTCTGATGCTATAAGTCCAAGCTTAGAAAGTTCATAAACTGCAGCCATCAATTGCTAAAGCTTTTCCATACATTTAGAAAGAAACGTTTTATCATCCATATTTGAAAGCAAACTAAATTCATTCTCGATGTAGGAGGACGTGGATATCATGAAAAAGATGGAGTTTGATGCTTACCGATTTTCAATCTCTTGGTCAAGAATATTCCCGAGTACTGTCCCTCATTGCTCATCTGGAGCTATGTTTTTCTTAATTTAGATTTGTTCTCTACTGCTGGTGCTAACAATGAACTAATTTGTGGCGATGAAACCTTTGTATATAATTTAGATGGAGCTGGAAAAGTGAATTGGAAAGGAGTGGCATACTATAACAGGTTGATAAACTACATGTTGAAGATAGGTATATGGATAGATGATGGTGCTAGAAATGCTTTTCTTTTAATTTGAACTTTGGCACTTTTTTCAAGTTTCAGGCTGAAATTTACTCTGCTTCTCAGGCATTACACCTTATGCAAATCTGTATCACTACGACTTACCAGAGGCACTAGAGGTCCAATATGGTGGGCTGTTGAACAGAAAAGTGGTGTAAGTAAGTTTGACTTTAATTTAAACTGAAAAAATGTAATGCCTGTAGATTAACATACCGAATCATGCAGGAAATCATTTGCAGACTATGCCGATTTCTGCTTCAAGACATTTGGTGACAGGGTAAAGAACTGGATGACATTTAACGAACCAAGGGTCGTTGCAGCCCTAGGATATGACGATGGTAGATTCGCACCTGGAAGGTGCACAAAATGCAAGGCTGGAAACTCCGCTACCGAGCCTTACATCGTTGCTTTTTTCTTTTTTTTCGAGATCACGACTTGGGCATGTTTTTTATTAAGAGAAGAGAGTTTGTTACAATTCTGGTAATCCACAGATTACCCAACCCCCCACACAAGCACACGTGGTTGTGATTACAAGTAAACTCATCCGCTAAACAGAAAAAGCAAAAGCAGGTGGCTTAACGGCGCGCCTCCAAGGCTGCCACTCGCCTGTAGCCGGCAGCCACCCATAGCGAAGCCTCGTCCAGAATTTCTTGTGCCAATGTTGGTGCCGTTCCTTGTGCTCCGCCAAAGGTTCTTGAGTTCCTCTCCTTCCACAGCCTCCATCCAATGAGAAAGGCAATTGAGTCGAAAGCTTGACGTATGCCTTACATCGTTGCTCATCACCTCATTCTTTCCCATGCTGCTGCAGTTCAGAGATACCGGCAAAAGTATCAGGTAAAATAGTTGTAAAGAATTGGTGTATATCAGAAACGCAAGGTCGTTTAAGCTCTTCATGGTAACTTGTACTATCTCTTTGTTAAAGACTAATAACAAGTGCTAAATATTATTGAGTTATAAAGCAGTAGCATTTAGAACTGCTCCTAAATTTTCTTTGTGCACAAACTTCCAAATATTCAGCTTATACAAAAGGGAAGGATTGGAATTCTTCTAGACTTCGTCTGGTATGAGGCCCTCACAAATTCTACAGCTGACCAAGCTGCGGCTGAAAGATCAAGAGACTTCCATGTAGGATGGTAATTTCACTTCATCCGTTTGCGACTAGAATCTCACTTCAAACATACCATTTTCACTGAACCTGCGCGCTATATTTGGATTTAGTTGACGACTTGACGCCGCTCTGTTGCTTTCTGATCATATTGCTGTTTAATATGGAACAAAGTAGAGCAATAGGCACCATCTTGAACCGTGTTTAACCAGAGATGTTAACCTTTTGTTTTGCTTACCTCCATCCCAAACATTCGGTTCCGTGCTCATCTTGTTTCATTTCAACTCATGGCCATTTTCATTGATCCATAGAGGATCCAGATCCTCTTGTATCACCTCTGAACATCCGGACCTTAAAATTGTTTCAGGTTTCTTCACCCAATCATCTACGGTGAATATCCCAAATCAGTTCAAAAAATCGTGAAGGAAAGGCTTCCAAAGTTCACAGCAGATGAGGTCAACATAGTTAAAGGCTCCATCGACTACGTTGGAGTCAACCAGTATACTGCTTATTATGTTCGTGATCAACAGCCAAATGCAACAACTCTGCTTAGGTACTCGTCTGATTGGCATGCTGAATTTGTTTGTAAGTCTGCTTACCTCCATTGACTTCTAAGTGCCTGAGCGCTGCAAAAACAAAGTGAAAGCAGCTCTTTGATAACCTGTTTTGAAAGGAGCAATGTGTATTTTTTTTCTAAAAAAAAATCTAAGAACATTCCTAATTCTCTGCATCTACTGGTGCTGCAGATGAGCGCAACGGTGTGCCAATCGGACCAAGGGTATATTGATCATTTGTGTTTGAGTTATACTATGTAATCCTATAACCGTATTCTTTTCTGAAGCAACTAAGCTCCACTGCAGGCAAATTCAGATTGGCTTTACATCGTGCCTTGGGGACTGTATAAAGCTGTCACTTACGTCAAGGAGAAGTTTGGCAATCCCACAATGTTTCTCTCTGAAAACGGTAAAGCTCCTTGACCTGCTTTCCCTTGCCTTTGTCTTGCCACAACAAGTATAACAAGATGACCAAAACCGTGAGAGTGGATCCGATCGACGACAGGCATGGATGACCCAGGCAACGTCACGGTCGCCCAGGGCGTGCACGACGCGACGAGGGTCGCCTACTACCGGAGCTACATCACCAAGCTGAAGGAGGCCATCGACGGCGGCGCCAACTGCGTGGGCTACTTCGCCTGGTCCCTGCTCGACAACTTCGAGTGGAAGCTGGGTTACACGTCCAGGTTCGGCCTCGTCTACGTCGATTTCAAGACGCTCCGGCGGTACCCCAAGAGCTCAGCGTACTGGTTCAGGGACGTCATCACCGGCAAACACTGATCACTGTCTGCTGGGTACTTTGTCAGTCAGTTTCCCATGGGGGTGCATAAAGTCAAAAATAATGTAACGTTAACGTTAACTGCCGTTCTCGTGAAATTAAAACCCGTTTCAGTTTCATTTCAGTTTAGCTGCCATCCATGAATTGTGGTCAATGGTGATGAATGCTGTAGTGACGAACTCCCATCCTAGCTGCTGTGTCCCCTGTATATAACAGGCACGAGACATACGCAGCATTTGCACAAGAACAAGTATCAAATCTTCCAATCCCAACAATGGCGATGGCAAAGAGCAGGGCGTCACTAGCAGCAAGCCTCAAGAACATCTCGGCGGTGGCGCTGCTACTCTGCGCCGCCGCCGTGGCGGCCTCGTTCCTCCCGTTCTCCTCCGCCGGCGTGTCCCTCGTCTCCCTCACCTGCCGCAAGACGGCGCACGAGCGCCTGTGCATCACCACCCTCGCGCCCGACAGGCGGAGCGACGCGGCTGGGTCGGTCCAGGAGCTCGCCGGCATCGCGCTGACGGCGGCCAGGAACGCCACGCGGGGCGCCGTGAGGCGCGCCACGGTCCTGCTGAGCTCCCGGGTCCCGACGGTGCTGGAGCGCGAACACCTGGCGCAGTGCCGCGCTCTGTACTTGGAGTGCCTCCGCGTGACGACGAGGACGATAGGCCTGGTGACCGTGGCGAGCTACGACGAGGCGGCCCGCGCCGCGGGCGCCCTCCACTGGTACCCGGAGAAGTGCCAGAGCCTCTTGTACAAGCAGAGCGTCGAGTCGGCCATGGAGCGGACGAACAAGAAGGTGGAGGAGAAGCTGATCGCCTCGACGGATCTCGTTCACTTGCTGCTTGTTAGGCGCGGAGCAGAGAAACCAAACCTAACTATGGTGTGTAGGTGATGCTGCACCGTGCTCCTTGCACGACTTGCTTACCACAGGCAGATACCTGTGGTTTTATCCAAACATATCTCTTAACTTATATCTATATATAAAATTATTTCTGCTGAATCAGTTCTGTTGATTCTTGATTGGGTACTCGGTTCGTGATCAGAAGTTGGTCAAATAGTGACAAAGGCATGACAGGACAATGCAACTTTAGGATGAAGCGCGTCTTTCAGCTGGAGAAGATCAATACTATTTGGTTCAAAGTAGCTAGTCTATACAAGCTCTTTCTGGCTTTTATCTTTGCTGTTCTGTAAAACTCTTAAATGCTGTGTATTTGCGTTTCTTATGGAATGGAAATGGGGTTCCCGCGTGGAAAAAATATATAATTATTTATATATCTAATATCTTATCTTACTATTACTAATTGGAGGCTTCAACGGAGGTTCTACATTAATTCTCACCAGACGTGTTAGAAAAAAGATAAATATTAGAAATTCTCACAATAATTAGAAAGATCTGGCCATCAATTTGACCGCCATCAATTATAATAGCCATTGGATCTATTTAGTATTTTTTCCTTACTATTACTAATTGGAGACTTTAACGGAGGCTCTACATTAATTCTCACCAGACGTGTTAGAAAAAAAGATAAATGTTAAAAATTCTCACAATAATTAGAAAGATCTGGCCATTAATTTGACCGCCATCAATTGTAATAGCCATTGGATCTATTTAGTTTTTTTCCCTAAAATTACCCACCAGCCATTACTAAAATCACGCATAACAATAGATCTAATTGTCCTCCCATCCTAATTCACGTGGTAAGCCTCGCCGTCCCCCATCGCAGCCGCCGGCCATACTCACACATGCAACTTCAACCGAAGAGGGATCGACCTTCCAATCCTAGACTATACTACGTCAGTCTTCCGTGATCAGTCACGTCAATCTTGCTTGGGTTTCTCTCCTTGGAAGCCCCTGTGATCGATGGAAGACTCCACATGTGTGCACCAGGGGGCTGCTGGCGTTCCAATCTGAATTCCGGGCACAACCTTCTACCTGTGCACATACAGGTAAACTAATAATAGTCATCTATATATTATCTGTTACTCTATGGGTAGATGACTATCTGCATGGCCTTTGATTAGTGGCAACTTTCAAGTTGTTTGATTCATCTCCTCATGGACGCAAGAGGGTCATGAAGATGCTGAAGGAGCAGCTCGGTCCGTGCAGGAACGGGCCAGAGTCCGAGGCAGTAGATTTCTTCGTTTTTGTGATCCACAAGTTTTAGAAGCTAGAGATCATGTCGATTGGACTGAGCGTGATTCTCGTGTTTCTGAAAAATAACCCTAAAGCTTCACAGAACTAACAATAAGCAAATTGTTATGTTCAGACTTTTCAGACCACAAATTGAAACCGTTATCATCGTATTAATTTCTTTTTGTTTTTGTGTGTTTTCAGGAGGAGCATGAAAATGTCTAAAAAAGAAGGGTAGATCGAGACTTTGAAATCAAGTGGGAAGAATATTTAATATTCACTATGTCCATTGCTACTACGTTTGTGCATTGCTGCTATCAACAGATGGCAAAACATCAATTCCTACTACTATGTCCATTGCAGCTAGGTTTGTATGTTGTAGGGTATATTACAAACGAATGCAATGTTACCATTCTGTTTCATCTAAATTTGTAAATTAATATATACATGCACCATGCTGGTCTAGAAGCTTCCAGCTAGGCTTGCTGTGTGAATATGCCGTACCATCATATTCTAGCTGGATTGTGTAATCATTAACATATGTTTATTTTCACTTTTAAGTTTCCTATATAATTGATCTCTTATTTGAGTTGGATCTACAGGTTTCATATATAAACAAGTAACCGAGATAGAAGACTTGTAAACTGAATTATTATGTTCTGAACAAACCGGTGGTGGTAGCAGACAACCCTGAAGCTAAACCTGGTGTCATTTATCAAAGCATGGGTGGAGTTACAGGCATGCTGCTCTTGCTGCACGCACGAGCTTTCGCGAATGGTGCGATCTGTGCCTACATTGTTGGCATGTCACTACTGAGCTGTAGGTATGCTACTTTGCATTGCTCGCTCATACTATCATGCATCCGTGCCAATATCTACTCTGCAGTTTGGATCATACATATATGCAAATTAAAGGGAGTAAAGAACAAATACATCCCATGTTTATACAAAAATCATTACATGTTTGTTATTAATAAGATTGAACGAGGGAAATAGATGATAATACGAGACAACCTATATATTTGGAAAACAGGTGTGTCAGAAGGAAGAGCAAATAAAGAATGCTAATCTCCATATATTGCTATATATTTTTTTTAATCTATATATTGCTATATTTTGTTAGCACATTGGAGCAAAGTTCGTTATTTAAAAATAGATTATGTAATACTTTCCAATCAACGAATAAATTATTTAAATTTCATTGCCAATATGTTATTTATTAATGATATCCATGTCCAGTCAAAAACATGTTACTAAAGTATGTTATTAGTATGAATTTTTAGAAATAGTATATAACCAAATACATTGAAAAATGATTAATTTTGGGAGTTCTCACAATAATCATAAGCATCTAGCCTTTCATTTGGTAGACTCTAATCATCATCGCTAACAATAAATATTGGATATATTTGTTTTATAAAAATATCCACACCTACCATTATGAAGAATGCTTAAAGAAACTCTCTAATTTTGCTTATGAACTTCGTACATTTGTCAATATAAAAAATAATTTAAAATTTAATCAACTAAATTTGTATCTAAATTACCCACTTCCTCGATTGTAAAAGATAATTCAAACTAACTCCCTAACTTTGCATCTCAATTATACAACTCTATTATCATATAAGATAATTTAAAATAACCATTTGGAAAGATAATACAAAGCAACCCAACCATTTATATTAAAACTATATGCAATTATGAAGTAAAATATAATATAAACAAAAAAGTTGTCAGGAAAATAATTTAATATCCACAAAGTATGTCCTATATACTCTCAAGTATAGACTTCTACAGTGTCCAATTAGAAGTAAGCGTGTTTATTTGTTCCAACATGTCGACGATGTCAATTAGCATAAATATTTATTTTAATACTTTATCATGTATTTAAAAATATTTATAAAAAAGGAATGTACAAATGCTCCCTTAGCAAACCACACTAAAAATTAACTTTAGTCTATATTAACATTAATAATCTTTAATATATAATAAGTTCCATTAGTTGTTCTTTTGAGTACCGTTATAAAATTTGGTTGAAATAAAATGTCTTATCAATATTGATATTTTTTTAAGCACTATGTATTTATAAGCAGTGCTATTACAAATAAAAATATGTGATAGTGTCGTGGTACTTGGTGAAACAACTAAACACGTGGATAAAAAGAATTGCAATACGTAGACTAAAAGTTAAATTTAAAATATAGGTTCACAGTAGAACTCAAAGGTATGAAATAATAACATAAAACATAATCTTACGTTTCCACTATAACAAATCCTAAGGATTGTAAATAGAGGTCTCCAATGAATAGCTTCCATGCTAATTCTTATATGAGGCCTGCAAGAAAAAAGATATTATCTAGAACTTATCACAAAAAATTACAAGCATGCGGCCACCAATTGTGTAGTAATAATAACAATAGGATCTATGTTATTTCTAAATAAGTTATCCACCTCTATGAATGTGTAAGTCAATGTAAGGTAAACCAGAATCTTTATTTAAATTACCCACTTATGCCATCAGATACATCATACATAATATATGGACTCCCTTAAATTTACATTTAAATTACCACTTCTCACAATATAAATGTATATAAAAAATTATCAATATATTGTATTGCAAAAATATATATTTTACCATAAAGCATAGATATGTTCTACATTGTGAACAAATGTAAACGACAATACAATAAAAGTTATCTCTTATAAGATTGTAACCCGTGCGAGAGCACGTGTTGCTGGACTAGTAAAAATTAAGAAAAATTCTCTACTCCACTTTTTCATTAGTCAGCCCATCTACATACCGTGGTCTGCATCTTACTCTTGCCATCTGTTCAGCCATATTTATTTCGAACAGAACGTTTAGCCACGGTGTGAAGTCCAAGCGGCCCTCGGGGTCTGCCCGGTGGCGCGTTTTTTTTTTTTTTTTTTTTGTTTTGTTTTGGTGAATTTGCTTATAGGGCGAGCTTGCCGTGTTTGAGACGTAGACGACGATGGCTTTCTTTTCTTGTTTCGCATGAAAACCGAAGATATATACAACCAGAGAAAGGCACCGCAGACGGATCGGGACTAGTTAGGAAACAGCCGTAAGCCTATTCGAACAGATCGATCTGCTGTTCGATCGATCGTGAATTCGGGATGGCGTCGCCGGCGACTACTCAAGCAACCGAAGCGTCGTCGACCGGTCACATGGATCGTCTTAACGACGATTTGGTGGCCGAGATCATGTTTCGTCTCCCATCCACCTCCGTGCTCACCTGCCGTGCCGTCTGCAGGGCATGGCGGCGCATCACCACCAGCCCCGGCTTCCTCGCCGCCGACGCCAACCGCCGCCCCTTGGAGCTCATCCTCAGAGCCCCAGGAAGCGCGCTGTACACCGTCCCGCTGGCCAGCCTCGACGACGAGACGAAACAGCCACGCCTTCTAGCCCTCCAGTACTCCGAGTACGCCCCTCATCCGTGCGAGGATGGCCTGGGCTTGCTGGGTTCATGCGACGGGCTCCTGCTGTTCGAGAGAGGCCGTCGTGGTTTGACTTTCTTGGTCTGCAACCCGGTGAGCCGGCGATGGCTCATGCTGCCTCGTCCGCCTGGCATGCTGCTGCCCTGCGGCTTGTACGTTCACAGGCCGTCAGGGGAGCATCGGCTCCTATACCTTGCCAACGACGACAACGACGAGACGGCCGCGGCGAGGAGAACGGCGTCGCACTACGTTCTGCCCCTCGGTGCTTCCCGTGCCCGCCGGCTTGGACCAGCGGCCACAGTCGTCCGGATTTTCAACATGTTCCCCGAGGCCTACCTCAGTTACCGGGGAAATCTTCACTGGCTGTGTCATCCCGATGTGTTCGACATCCAAGATTTTGGCGTTCTACACTGAGTCCGAGACTTTCCGGCACATATCTCGCCCTCCGCTGGCGGATCCCTACAACGAGCAGCCCTTCCTGCTGGAGACAGATGGTTTCTGACAGTGGCGTCGATCCTCCGTGATGGTACCATGGACATGGACCTGTGGGCGCTGCAGGATTACGACGACGACACTAGTTGGACACGGCGCCTCCGGGTCAGCATTCCCTCGCCTGCAAGCTGGGTGACGAACGCTGGCGTCCTGGGGCAGAATGTGATCCTTCTGAAATCATTTTCTGTGGCCGTGTTGTACGATCTGACAGAGAAGAAGGTGTTAAAGCAGATCAACTTTGCTAATTGTACCAACAGCACTACTGTCGTTCCTTGTCCGTGTTTCGGGATCGTGTTGAGCGGCATGCCTTCTTCGCTCAATAAGACCCCAATCAGTCATGGATTCTGGAATTTATTTTTTTCCTTTTCTCATCTAGTGACTAAGTGACTAACCACTATCAAATTTCTTCGTTTGTGTATTTATGGATCGTACGATATATAATAAAATTATTGCCTACGCATGGGCTGGCCATAATAAGAGTTTAAGCATAGCGCATCTCGAGTCTTTCCGAAATTTACTCTCTAAAGCTATTATTTAGAATCGTTTGAGTAAAAAGCGTTTTCTCTATCTTTGTATCTTCCAATAACTTATCTATATCTTTTTGTGCACTTTAGAGAGCTATCATCAATCACTCCTAACTGCAGTCGGGAGGAGGAATTGTCAGATGGAGAGTGAATATAGATTCCCGCCATACAATGATTGGCTCTTCACAGGTAACACATGGCCCACATATCACTGTCACATAGTTTTTTGGTTTGTGTGGCTAAGCGACTATGAGCTTACAACCCGCTTCCCCCCTCTCTCCTCTTTTCTCCTTCACGTCGTTATTTAACCAGCTTATAACCTCTTATTATACTTGTTTTAACTGCAATGGCTTATTTTGCTTACGCAAAAGTGGGCTGTGCTTCTTCTTAGGTCAATTTAATTGTAGGTTTCGTGTGCAAGTTCCAAGCCAGGGGATGTTTGGATTGAAGGAACATTTCCTTTCGTTAAGATTGTTTTCTTTCGATTGAAATACTGTTGGTAGCCTACAATCTCGAAGGAAAATAAATATCCACTCCCAATCCTTTCATTTCATTCACGAAGTTCGAGGTGGCCTGCTACATTACTCGTCTGGTGGAAAGTTTATTTGTTCGGCGACAGGGTGTGAGCAAGACTGCCATTTGCACGTTAAAAGAAGCATTAATGAGCTATATGTGTTTACTTCACGTGTTGTTCCAAAATTCTTGCTTTCCAAACACCCATTTATGTTTATTTTCTATATTTTTACAACTATATTCCTCTTAACGTTTTGTTTTTTCTTCATTCCTTTTTTTTTTCAATTCCTTCGTTGTAAACATGTCCACTATATTTTATAAACAATAAATAAAAGTTTCATCTCTATTAAACTTTCTCTACTCTCCTAAAATTTATATCATCTCTCTTCATGGTACATTGAATTGCATAGGAAGAAACTAAATGGGGTAATTTTTAAAGTTGATTTCGAGAAAGCATATGACAAAGTGAAATGGACTTTCCTCGAGCAAACACTAAGGATGAAAGGGTTCGCACCTTTGTGGTGCCGATGGGTCCAACAATCCGTCTCCGGTGGTAGCGTTGCTGTGAAAGTAAATAATAATATCGGCCGTTATTTTTAAACCAAAAAAGGCTTACGGCAAGGTGATCCTCTTTCACCTATTCTCTTTAATCTAGTTGCGGATATGTTAGCCATATTCATCAATAGGGCCAAAGAGGATGGTCAAATTCAAGGCCTTATCCCCCATTTGGTGGATGGAGGACTCTCCATTTTGCAATACGCCGATGACACTATACTTTTCATGGAGCATGATTTAGAATAAGCAAAGAACATGAAAATTATTTTGTGTACCTTTGAGCAACTCTCTGGTTTGAAAATTAACTTCCACAAGAGTGAACTTTTTTGCTATGGTGAGGCAAAGGAGCACATGGAATAGTATTCACAAATCTTTGGATGTGGAATGGGAAATCTTCCTTTTAGATACTTGGGTATGCCAATGAATCACAAAAGGCTCAATAATAAAGACTGAAAAATGGTTGAAGATCGTTTTAAAAAAAATTGAGTAGTTGAAAGGGTAAACTTTTATCTTATGGCAGTCGCTTAGTTTTGATAAACTCAGTGCTGAGTACCTTAGCCATGTTTATGATGTCCTTTTTTGAAGTACCAAAAGGCATTCTTAAAAAATTAGATTTCTATAGGTCAGCTTTTTTCTGGCAAAGTGCAAAAAGTACAGATTACTAAAATGAAAAATTCTTTGTTTACCAAAGGACCAAGGAGGTTTTTGTATCATGAATCTTAAAATCCAGAATGTTTGCTTACTTAGCCAATGGTTATACAAATTAATAAATAAAGATGGTGTTTGGCAGGATATTCTTAGGAAGAAATACCTAAAAAATAAAACTATTGGTGAAGTTCGTTGGAAATTAGGAGATTCACACTTTTGGTCAGGCCTTAGAAGGCAAAAGACCAGTTCCTTGATCTCTCTGTTTTTACCATTCACAATAGGAGTCAAACAAGGTTTTGGGAGGACAAGTGGCTTGGAAACTTCACTCTCAAAGAGCATTTATACAATATTACGAGGAAAAAACATATATCAGTAGCCAATGCTTTTGCATCCACACCCCTTAACATTTCTTTTAGAATATCTCTAGTGGGGGAAAAGTTACTTAAATGGAATGAATTAGTGGCTAAAATTGCATTTGTGCAGTTGGATGATCAACAAGATTCCATTAAGTGAAGTCTTACAAGAGAAGGATCTTTCACAATGCAATTAATGTACAAACACTTAGTTAATCAAATTGCTATGTCTTCAGACAAGTTATTATGGAAGTTAAAGGTACCACTTAAAATCAGGATGTTTATTTGGTTCCTGATGAAAGGGGTAATTTTAACCAAAGACAATTTAAAAAAGAGAAAATAGAAAGGAGATGATAGATGTTGTTTTTGTGACAACAAGAAAACTATCTAGCATTTGTTTTTTGATTGTCATGTGGCTAGATTTGTTTGAAGAGTCAGCCAAGTGGTTTTTAATCTAGAACCACCAAAAAATATATCCGAATTATTTAGGTTGTGGGATGTTTAAAGAGACCAACACTTGCACGCTCTGATTTGTATGGGGGCAAGTGCAATCTTGTGGTCTATTTGGCTATTTAGAAATGAAGGGATTTTTGATAAAAAACGATTATACTCTTATTTGCAGGTTGTTTTCAGGGCAACTTATTGGACTCATTTGTAAAATGCCCTGTAGAAGAGGAATGACAAACCTTATTTGAAGTGGGCATGCCGCATGATGGACACTGTGGCAATAGAAATTTTCACCAAGCATGGATGGTCGTCGCTGAAAAGGCTTAGCGCTTAGCGTTTAATCAATTTTCTTTTTGTTTGGTTTTGCTTTTTGAGAGCTTAAAAAATAGAAGAGGATGGATCGTAATAAGAATTAGTTGAGTGAAAAACTCTTGCAGAGACCGGAATAAAAAAATTTTTCTAAAAAAATCATGAAATTTCGTTAAAATTGGCCTTAGGTGATAGACTTTGACAAGATTGACGATGGCCAGGGAAGTGTTGGAAAGGATAAAGAATTTAAACCTTTATTTTGCCTGTTATAGATTTTTGTTTGAGCAACTTTTTCCTGTCGTTATAGCTTTTTTTTGCCCACTTCTCCAACGGTCCAGCCCATTTACTATTGAGATTTGATAGTAATCCATTTTTATTTAAAAAAAGAATCGTTCGAACCTGACAGCGGGGCCCCAAACTTCCGTAACCGACTCGGGCACTGGGGTCGGTGACACACCCACTGGCCGACGGGCCACCCCTGTCAAAAGACCAAAACACCCACGCCCCCCAAAAAACAAAGACCAAAATCCCTTCCCCCGCTCCTTCTCCCGCTTGCGCTCCATTCCTCGCGCCCGCGGCCCGCTGCCAATCCCGCCGCGCGCTGCTCCCCCGACCTGCCCTCCGCCACGAAACCCTAGCGATGGTGATCGTAGGCGCTCGAGCGCTACTATGCCCCACCACTATCACCATGTGCCCTCAGCGCCACCTCCTCGCAGCCGCGACGGCTGCGCGAGGCGGCAACAACTCCGGCGGCGGGGGCTCGCGGATCGACCTCATCAGACTTTGGCGAGAGGACGGGGAGACTGATGTCGGGAGACTCCTCAAGCGCGTAGCCACCATTCGGGACTGCGATGGCGCTTTCCACCGCCTGGCGTGGTCTCGGGGCGAGGCGAGCTCGGTGTACCGCCTCGGCTTGCTCGCCGGCGGCCTCGACGGCGGCTCAGTTCGTATCTGGGACCCTTCGCGTCTCCTCTCTCTCCGTGGTGGATGTTTGCTCTGCTCCGTTTCAAATCTCCGTACGTAGTTTGCTCTGCTCCGTTTCAAATCATCTCCGTACGTAGTTTGCTCTGCTCCGTTTCAAATCTCCGATTCTAATGTTATTTTTGAGATAAACAAACGTTCGGATTTCCTTTATACTACTAGTAGTGGGGCGCGCTCTTTCGTGCGCCCGTGTCGGTTATGCATGGTATAAATACTACACGGGTTGATTATAGCCACCTCTGTCATATTTGTACAGACTGTACACGAAACAGCTATACAATAGTGGATACTGATTTACATAATTATATACATGTGTACATCAATTTGTAGATACTGAGCGGTGTCAGCGTTAGTCATTAGTACTCTGGTTTTAGCTTCGGCTTCTGTGCATGGAATTGTATCTTATGTAGGTGTGCCTGATAGTCCATCTTACTCATTTGATATGTCAATCCAGTTCCAGCGGTTGCTTCCTAGTGTTGGCGTCTCAGTTTCTAACTTTGTTGACATGTAAAATTTCTGCAAGTGTAGCCATCAAGTGTATTAGGATATACAAAATAAACGGTCATAGCTATGATAGTTGTAGAGGACCCGGTGATGTACCATGTTATTTTCGTAGTATTGAGATATCTTCTCAACATTGAGGCAGTATTCTTTTACGACAATGATAAGGCGGTCCATTAGAACACATAGATGATCTGAATTTTATATAAGTAGCTGCCTCTTTGTGGGCTAGCCCTCTTGCATCTCACCAATTGCTAATGACTACATGAATGTTCATGCAGTGAACCAGATGTTGATACAACCAAGGCAAAATTGTATGGTGGGAGAAGGAGCTCATGGTCAGAAGAAGATGGCTCTATGTCTTCAGCATCCCTCAGTTTTATCATGAATGGTTTTGATGGAATGTAAGACATAGATCTCCTGAAACTTAAAAACTCAATTTCAACCATACTGCAGGTTCATTTAGTTGTTTTTTAATGACCACACAGGCCCAAATCAGTAACTGTTGTGGACATAAAACCCCCACCAGTCGAATTCCAAGATAAAATGTAAGTTTTTTCGAACTTATGTTGTATGTTGTACTTTTCTTTTGGACCTTTTCCTTTCTTTTGCGTCCTAGTGCTGCAACACTAGTATACTTGATGATTAATTGCGGTTTTTGTGAAACAGTGAGAAAGTAGCTGCTGGAATGGTAAAAGAACTAGACCCTGTTATCAAAAAACCATATTTCTCAACACAGGAAACTAGAACATGATGCCAAATGTGACTCAAAGGAATGGGAACTCATTCCAAGTGAGGAGATTGTTAGCAATGATACCAAGGTTGAATCCAAGGACTGGGAATTTGTTCCAAGCGAAGAGATCACTAGCAATGATATGTGGAATGGGTTAATTCTGAAACTAGACAAACTAACTGGACCTGTGAGTTATTTGTTCAGCTCATTTCTAGCTTTTCTAATCATTAGATAGTAGATAGTTTTGTTCATAGTTCTTTTGCTTGCAGGTGATGGGATTGGCATTCAACAACCAATATCCAAACATGTTAGCTTCTGCTGCGTATGGTGAAATGCTAAACATTCACAATGTGGACTGCCCAAATGAGGTTGGTAACATATATATAAATTACAAAAAAAGTACAAATCTGTTAGACACCTCGTTAATCTGCTTTATTTTAGCTTGCTACCCGTGGATCTAAAGAATTGGAGACGCAGATGATGTTTTTGGAATGGCATCCTTTTTTGCCGGCTATTCTTGCAAGTACCTGTGATATCGGTCACACAAGTAAGAGGTCTCTGTACTCTATTTATCTCAGCTGTAATTATAGTGTCTGTTTAAACTCTAACCGATATGTTTTCCATGATGCAGAGATGTGGGATCTAAGGGAAAAATCTTGGAAGTGTAGATATAAGCAGGATGAGAGAAGGAAGTGCATATGTAGTGAAGTTCACTGGAATCCAAGTAACCCTTGGATGTTAGCAGCTGCTTCAAAAGATAGCTTCCCTATCAAGGTAATCATCAATTCGTAGCTTTTTCCCATCTGTGTGCGCACACACTGATCCCATATGTTCGTAAGTTCGTTTCACAAGCTATGCAAACTGTCCCCCACAGCTATAGTACTATCGGACACTTTTAACTACTGATGGCTATCAGACTATCACAGTGGCCAACTCTATACTGATTGGAACTATGGGGAATTCTATGTTGGTGATGACCTTGACAGGGATTAGTATTGTGTCCGACAGTTCTTATATACTTTTGGTAACAGATTCCCAACAGCATGATAATGTCAGTGAACTGCCAGAATCTCATTAGACTCCGTTAGACCAAAATAGGAGGGAAATATGGCTTACCAACAGCAGTGTTGAGTCTCTGATAGTGTGTAAACTGTCATCATTTGCTTAGCACTACTAGACCAATAGCCAACAGCAACTGTATATTATTGGCTGTTATTCTGTCATCTCATTACATAAAACAGTAATCAAATCTGATATGCCACCAGCCCACCATTATCTTGGTAGTAGTATCACATTTCCAATTACTTCAGTCACAATGTGATCAAAATAGGCTTCAACAAACCAAAGTGATATGTAGTATCTATCTTTATAGTGTAAGGTATCTATGATTGAGTAAAACAACTCTTGCTACTTGACAATCTGTAGTTTTATGCCAATAAGATAATTGTGCTAAGATCTTGATGTCATTAATGGCACCATTCATGTGGACAGGTGATCTTGCTGCATGTGAAACACCAGTTTCTGTGCTTGAGGATGCTTATCAAAAGAAGAGGAAACAAAATCAAGTTGAATATCAATGATAACTGAAACAAATAAGCATGAAAGTAGTTCCATATTTTAGGGTGAGAATGTCACTAAAAAGTTTTCAATCGAGGATGAAATTAGCAAGTTCTCAGTTTTACAAAATGAGAATGGCAATAAGAACATGTAGCATCAGGATTAGGAATTAAGAACATGTAGCATCAGGATGAAATCAAGCAAGCAAAATTTTTCTGACTAGTCCTGATACAAGTTCAAGCACATCCAACTAGGAAGATCAGATATTTGCGTGTAGGTGGGTTTAAGTTACTTTACCTGGATTGGGTTGCGAGGATGCAGTAGGGCATCTATGTTTATTGGTATGATCGATGCCATAGTCTATCATGATCTTCTTTAGAAATAAGACACTGGTTTCATAGTATTTGTATTGTAGGCATTAAGAAAAGGCAAGGAAAAAAACTGAAGGACACGCTCAACTCCATAGGGGTTGGGGGTTTATCTTGACCTGCGTGAGCAGGTTATCTTTCTTAACAAAATACCAGGATATTTGTAATCAATTTCCTGGTTCATCGCTTTCATTTTCATTTTCTCTCTCCGAGGGGAGACGTGCCCTCTCCACCTGTACATAAACTTCTACTCCTCTCTTAATTGAAAGGCAGAGCTCCTGCCATTACGTTCAAAAAAAAAAAATACCAGGAGGTTGTCGTATCCCTGTAGGTTGAGTTTTTAGTAGAAGATGGCGCAAATGTCCCATCATCCTACTGATCACAGCTTGCACATTGTAAAAAGCTGATGTACTTTACAAGTGATCCAGAGTTAAGGGCAAGGTACCAACTAGTATCTTGATCAGAAAATCAAGCTGACATAATTTTTTTGTTCTGCAGATCTGGGATACCAGGCACAGCCAGGAGGCGTTGTTTGAATTTGGAACAAGAAAAGGTATAATCTCACATTTGTGCTGCCTTCTACTTTTTTTTGTCTTGTTAAAAACTGGGACTTTATACTGGTCTTTCTCTCCCATTACAATGCCAGCTATACAAGTTGGTACGACAATACTCCCAACAGTACACACTGGTCCCATACCTAAGATCCCTGTTTCACAAGTAGCATTGCCAGGTTAAACTTTTTTTTTTGTGTGTGTGTGTGTGTGTGAGAGTAACTAGGTTACACTCACACCAGAGTATCTAACAGTACATTTGCGGAAGCCATTAGCAATCAAGGCCTTGGCTTCATGGAGGAATACTGTTGTTGCTGAACAGTCATCATGCATCCCCTTATATCCTGATGATTACTCCCTACCCTCTGTGGCCATCACCTGCCTTATAAGATCCATCAACTATAGATTTTAGCCAGTTGTGGTTGGGTGATAAACTGATAACCACCTCACTTTTGCTTCTTTGAATAGGTGCAGGTAATCCATCGTGTAACATTGCACTGGGTTGACCTTAAAAAAACATTGCACTGGGTATACTAGCTGCTCACTGGATAGTGCACATTCATCTTCTCGCACCTCTTTCTATGCTCCCACGATCACCATAGGGAGACAAGGTGTTTGTATAGTGGCATTGACCACATGATAGTCATTCTTTTCTGTCAAGCATGCAGGCATACGGGTTCTTACCTCCTGACTCCAGTGCTCTCCAGTACTCCTTAGCTTTCTTGCACTTAAGAAATATAGATGAGCACCACCCTCATCCAGATGGCTACATAGGCAACAACTTTTATCATCTATCTGTATGCCTATTGCCATAAAACATTTTCACCCTTCTAGGACAGGGAGGCTGCCATATGGTTAGCCAGTGCCTGTCTCCTGAGCTGGACACACTGATTCTAGGCACACTGCTATAATCACTGTCTCTTCCCTCCTTGATAATTGGTTCCTGTCTCAGCAATTTGTAGGCCAAGATCTTTATCATTTCTAACATTTTAGTGATCCCAAGCACTTACTTACCTTGTCTGTCCCCTTCTGCCGTGTTAGGACTGAACATTATCGATGACTTTTCAGTGTTAATGAGCTTACCAGAACTCTCATATAGTTGCAGTTCTTCAAATTACCAGACTCCAAAGACCTTGTTTTCATCTCATCTGTGAAAAATGGCGGACAAATGAGTATTTTTGGCACCTCTCAGTGTTATAGAGCAGAGCCTTTGCACAATATCTTCTTTAGTTTAGTCTGACATTTCACCGTTGTATCGAATTTAATGATTGGATCCACTGATGGCAAAAACCCATTTTATCTATCATGGCACTTATTTAAAGCCCAATCTTTCTTGTGGTAAAACTGTTCTTAATTTTGTGACTTGATTTATCGGCGTGGCCTCATTTTCATGGTCTCCATGCTGTCAGATTATTACCACAGATATTGATGGGACAACTGACTGCTGGAAGCTGGACAAGAACTGGGTATGCTGGAAGCTTGACAAGAACTGGGTATGTACATAAAAAAATATCAAATATCAATAATATATCCATAATTTTGTTATTATGCATTAATGGTTCTTCCTGTATCTTTTTTATTTTCAGAAACCAAGTCGTTGGTCTACGTCACTGTCTGGAGCTTGTGAGGCGCAGTGGTGCCAGTCTGAATCTACCTTGATCTCTGTTTCTACTAAGAATCTTATGCTGTACAAAATGCCAGCTGACGGATGCTCTTGGCCATCGTGGGAAGAAATGAGGATGAAGGATTCTCCTGGGAAAGCAGTGCTAGTTTGACGTGGCCCAGAAATTTGAGTTCGATGGCCTTGGAGGAAAACCAGAAACTTAGATTCATGGATTAGTGTTATTGTGTGTAGTAACACCCATATAGTTTTGTAGATTAGTTGGAAACGATACCATTTCGGCATTGGCTTCTCTGAAGCAATGGGATAGTTATACTGGTGTACGTTCGAGGCTCATACGACATAGAGGAGTTAAGTCCATATTAGCGAGATAGTTTATACATGATTGTGTAGAGATGGAGAGCCGTTCCGTTCCGTTCCGTGTAGAGATGGAGAGTTATACAGTTACAGGTTCGAGTAAGTCCATATAGCGAGATAGTTCATACATGGCTGTGTAAAGCTGGAGAGTTATACTGTTACAGGTTCGAGGCACTTGAGCATATGCGTTTTTTTTGAACGTACTGTATGCTTGTTTTCTCGATAATGACTGTTACACGATACAAATGCCTTTTCGATATGACGAGTCCCAGTTTTTGTTATATCATTATATGGTAATCAGTTTATCAATAGATCTGTTTGAAATGGTTTGGGTTTATTTTTAAAGTCGGTGTTTCGAATGGGGCAAGTTTGGAAGCCTTGTGATTCTTCACTTGGAAATGACTTCTGATTGTATTTTCATGCGCACAACAAACCTTTTGTAAATCTTTTCCCTTGGAAAACTTGTGTTTGGTTCATATGAATTACTTCTCAACCCTGAAAAAAAGAGAATGGATTTCGCAAAAAAAAAAGAAAAAAAGAGAATGGAGACGCAATAGCCAAATCTCTACTTTGTGAGAAGGGATTGTGAAATCAAATCCAATGCCCAATTCGATCTTCTGAACATAATGAGCCAGTATTTGTTCATCTTTTGCCCAATTCGATCTTTTGAACAAAATTCGAATGAGTAAAGCTGAGCTCCTATGTACTCCCTCCATTTTAGAACAAGTGTCATTATCACTTTTCGAGAAACAAATACCGATAATTATATATTAAAATATATAAATATTTATTCTAAATAATTAATTTCATCAAAAAATCTTATTGTCTAGTTTTTTAACAAATTTATTTAAAAATATAAATATTATATATATTTTTACAAATTAAGTCAAACTTATAAAAAAAACCCAAAAGAGGCTTATTTTGAGCCGAAGGAGTACCAGCTAGCCCCGTGCCCCCGTTCAGCTGGCGTTGGCCACCGGAGCAGTGGAGCTCCCTGGACTGTGGACTCAGTCATGACTTTGCGGGAGTGGTCCATCAGTCATTCACACGTACTCCCTCCGACGGACGACGTACTCCCTCCGACGGACGACAAGACGGAGGGAGTACGTAATATAAATCATTTTTATCGTGCCTAAAGTTTCACTTCGTCAGTCAGCCCGCGTCGTGCGATCTTTTCACCACGCGCCGACATGCGGCCCCTGCGCACGCGACTGATGCGCGAGCACCTCCGTGGATGCACACCTGGACCGGGCCGCCACGTACGTATTTATTAAAAGGCTCCTTTGCTGGGCCTCCATGGGATTTACAAACAGGCTATTCACAGAGTTAGCCCTCTTTTTTTGCATCGAAATATGGAAAACAAGCAAGGCTTCGGAATTAAGTTTTTCGAGATTTGTTTCCATCGAAATTTAAAGAGGCTGCCTGATTTGAGTTATTTTCAGGCGATGAACAATGTCCATTAGATCTTAATCTAACCATTTAGAAAATCAGTTAATCCTTGATTTTAAGCATTTGGACTATAGGAAACGTGAAATTGAATGCGCTTCTCTTAGAAATCCTCAATATAATCATTGTGTTTCGGTGCATTTTTTGCTTTTTGGCCTCATCCTATATGCCAATACGCACGATGAGGAGTACTTTGGAAAAGTCGTGGATCCACTGGTACTACATACTCCGTACGCAGTACAGTTGCCGCGAGGGGATGGTAGTGTGCGGCCGGCCGGTCCGGGTCCGGCAAGTCATGTGAGATCCTGACAGAGGCATGCATGGCGACGTACAAACGTTCCATTCCCTGACCTCACCATATGCAGTGGCGAATTTAGGATTCTATATCAGGGTATGCTCTCAAAAAATTCCATACGCAATACAATTCGCTAATAAGTTTTAAATGCATGGACTAAGTAGAAACCATATCCATTAAATACAATATAAATAGTTTCAAAAGACATACTTATAATTCAAATATATGTATAATAGAGCACCAGAGACTTAAAATATTATTTTAGTAATGATTTTATTTGATGCTTTCGAAAGGACGTAAATGTCATTGGTAATGATTTTATTCGCCACATGCCGAAACCGCCAAAACTCAAGGCGACGAAGTCCAACCGTTCGCTGCGTATTGGCGATTTGGCGTCGCTGGCATAGGCCGTGTCCGCGTGGGCCTGATGGCTTGCTTGCGCTCATGGAGTTAGCCTGCCTGCCGGTTTGCCTGCTCGTGCCTCGCTTAGAATCGTGAATGAGGGACTTTTTCTTTTTTTATATAAATACATATATGTACTCCACTTCACGCCAGGAGTTTGTCAGTTTTCGTGCCATCTTATTCGATCATTCGTCTTATTTAAATTTTTTTTATAAATATAATTTATTTTGTTATGACTTCTTTTATCAATAAAGATACTTAAATATTAATTAATTTATTTTATTATTTATATACATATTTTAAATAAGATAGATGGTCAAACATGAAGTCTAAAAGTCAAACTTCATAGGACAGAGGAAGTATGGCGCAGCATATACAACATACCCTGTACACTGACCATCTGCCACCTCGCCGCGACGCCGACGCCCACCGGCCACCGGATGGAATTGTACGTCGCTCTCGCCCCGGACGCCAAACTCGTTCACCAGCACATGGATCGATCTTATTAACACCGGTAAGGCGGTAAGCACGTAGTACGTGTACTGAGTGTACCAGGCCGATCAGTAATCAGCGCTTTCGTTCAGCAGTGATGTTAAGAGGGTGATTAGATATGGGCAGGGCAGCCGTAGTGCAAACGAAAGCCATGACATAGTGCGAAACAAACGAATTCAGCTTTAGGTGTGTTGTACTGTCAGTTACCCCGGCTCCTTTCGGGGCACCCCAAAGCAAGCTGTGTACCCCTGGACCCCACGTCCCCACCCCACCAATGTCGTTGGAACGTGCAGAGTCTTTGTTTTTGAATTTTCATTTCAGGCTCAGTGGGACGACTTGGATTGCTTATTACTGATAAACGCCTGCAGTGGCAGTGCAGAACTCAAGCTGACAGAAGAATCACTCGCCCGGCCGGCCGGCGAGCACAGAATGCGTTGTGCTAGTACTGTGGTGGGCCTTTCACGAACAATAAGTAAATAAGTTACTGTACTATATAGTATATAGTATGGAGGAGCATCATGAACGTGGAGTAAGTAAAGCATGCAGATGCAGGGCAAGAACAGAACAGAACAGAACAGAAGAAGGTTCTAAGCCGCGGCCCCGCACAGCACACTGTAACAGTGAAAAGAGCGCGCGTACAGGTAAGTATACACAACGCCGTGTTATACTACCACAAGCAGCAGCAGTAGCAGTGTGTTACTCGTATAAAGGCTAGAAGCAGCGGTGTTGTAAAAAAAAAAAAAAAGGCTAGAAGCAGCGGTGGCCGGTGCCACTCGGTGAAAGGAGCTTCCAGCTTTGGCAATGGCAGGGGAGGGAGAGAGGGAGCGGGTGCCACGCGGTCCGCGGTCGGCGGCGGCGGGATCCACTCCTCTAACCCCGATCGGGCCCGTTCCATGGCTCCACGCCCCTCCACTCCGCTCTGTTGCCGTGTTGCATGAATGGTGATGGGCCAGGCGGCGGCTGCCATGCCATGCAAATTTGCAAAAATCTTGGATCGATCAGGTCCCCCACGGCATTGCACACCGATCAGGATCAGGAGGTCCCCCACCCATGATTGCCCTTCCAGCAACCTCCATCGAGGTCGGCCAGGGCGGTGGCACGGGACCCCGCTCCGCTCCGCCGCGCAGCGCCGTTGCCCCAATCACATGCGCCGCTCATGTCATGCACCCCTCCTCCCTACGGCCTAGTACGCTCGCCGCCTGTGTTGGCTGTCCTATTATGCATTCCCATCGTCCGTCCGTCCATGCTTGCAGTGAAGCTGGGGGCGCGCCCGTCGCGGTGGGATGGTCCCGTCGCCACCACCCTGCTGCCTCCTGCTGCTGCTAGGCGCTAGGTACCCCCATCGAGTTGCCGCCGATGCCAATGCAAGGCAAGGCTCGCTGCTCCACTCGCTAGCGGAGCAAAAGCGCCGGGCCATCCCATCCCATCCCCACCCCATATCCGATCCGATCCGATGCGATGCGATCTGAGGCCACCGCCGCCGCCGTAGCAGCAGCTAGCGCATTTGCAGGTGTCGCTTTGCGTCTCGCATTCACACAATTTCCTCTCGCCATCTACCGTTGCCTCCTCACCTCATCCATGTCCATGTCCTTGCTGTCGCTGCATTCGGCCGGCCAGGGCCATATCTTCTTTATCCCTCCCCTTTTCGGCAGTTCTCCTCGCTCGTTTCATTTCATTCCACCAATACCGTTGGTTGTTGCGTGGTGGGATTCATCATTCACTGCCCTGGGACAGTTACCCACACTCCACAAGTCCATCCACGTACAGAAACGTTCCTCGCCGACGTCGCCGAGCTAGTGCAAGCCTGCTGCATGTCTGTACAGTACAGTACCTTGTACTGCCACTACCGTGCGTGACTGCTTCCTACTGCTGCTACTCATGGCGCCGATTCCGCGTTTGTTCTTCTGCTGCCGCGCGTTTCAGAGGAACTACAGTAGCAGCACTGTCTGCACACATACTGTATGATTGATCCATGGAAGCTTCGTACGTTCAGAGGATCAGTGCTTGCTTGGGTTCGTTACCTCCTCTTTCTGCTTTCAGTAGGCAGAGGCAGGAATGGAATGCCATGCCATGCCCGGGCGCATCGCAGACCACGACGACTCGTCTCCCTCCACCTCAACTCGATCGGATCGGTGCAAAGAACGAAGAAGAAAAAACCTCACAGGGGGGCAAGGACAGCAACACTTATTGCATGATGATCCAAGTGACCTCAACTCTGAAACTCTGAAGCGAGTGTGATCCAACCACCCTGGCCGCTGCAATGCAACCTATGCAAGGCGGCGGTGGGTGAATCTCGTTCGCCCTTGCGGTGTGGTGGGTCATCAGATCACGAATAAAAAAACGGTCCAGCACGTACTACGTGATATGCCACCGCGTGGTTTGCAACAGAGCTCAGAAGAATCGGCACCCAAAACTAACATTCGGTTTGTATGACACAGTAAGTATGTGAAATTCTTCTATATAGAAAATAAGAAAGGTGACGAGCAGGAAGGAGAGCTTTACCTATCCCTCTTTTTTGTTTTTCCTCTCTATGAACTTTGCAGTGACTTATATGCAAGCAGAAAGTGATACGTGCAAAAGACGGCTGCGGCTGGGCTCGGCCCACCGCCCTCCCTCTTTTGTTTCGTCTTTCTGTCCTCGCTGCGCGGCAAGACCCACGAGCCCCACCAGGCCCAGCTCAGCACATCAACAGAACAGACCACACACATGCTGCTACTGGTACACTACCCATCAAGAGTCGATCATTTTCTTCGGCGAAGGAAAAAAGAAAAAAGAAAAAGAAAACATGAAATCCACGAGACAGAGTCTAATCATACTCATACACCACTGCTGCAAACAACGGGACTCTGCTGGGCTGGGCGCCGTAAAGTACAACTAAACTGTGTAATTAGATTTTAATTTTATCTATATTTAATACTATATATATTAATATTTTAATATAACAAAAAATCTTCTTTTTTATAGTGTCAAATGCTAAAATCCCATCGGTCCATCCATACACCTCTGGTCCTAGCAGCGTATCCCTACTCCTGGTAGCGTAGAGAGGTGAGAGAGGACGCAGACCGCAGAGCGCAGACGCTGCAGTAGCAGAGCAGTAGAGCCAACGTATAGACACGCGACAGTCCCTTTTTTGTTTTTCTTGCCATTCCGCTTGCACCCTTGCCATTCCGTCCTTTTCACCGACGT
>CM041634.1:14082808-14144436 GCA_023333625.1 Bothriochloa decipiens
TTGCCATTCCGCTTGCACCCTTGCCATTCCGTCCTTTTCACCGACGTGCCGTCGTTACGGCAAGTCCACGACGCCGTTCCTGCCGCGACATTACTACAAAATCAAGCCCCGTCTCGCAACGCAACTCTTTCTCCAACCCCAACCCTCAGCACAAGTGCACATGCACAAGCACAGCACAAGCACAACCCAGGCCAGACCGCCTTGCCTGCAGCCAGGCCAGCTGCTGCCTGCCTGCTGTCGTCTGCGGCGCGACGGCGGCCGGCCGGCCGCCCGCCCGCCTGCTCGCCCGCATCGGGATCCCCAGAGCAGTTCTTTGGCATAGGGGAATGTCCCGGGTGGTCAGCCACCTCCGTCGCCTCTGCCGCACAGCGAAATCCGCGCATTTATTTGCCACCTAGACGGGGCACACCTCCCAGCAGCGCCAGACAGAGCCAGCACCCAGCAGCAATGGCGGCTCCTGCTCCTCCTATATAGCCGGGGCCGGGCCGGGGGACGAGCGCTCGATCGATCCACTTCTGACTTCTGAGTTCTGACTTCCTTCCTGAGCGAGGAGGAGTGGTGTGCCCCTGTCCGGTTTCTTTTCGTCCGGCGATGATGAGGCCCGCTGGCGGCAGTCGCCGCGGCGGCGGCGGCGGGCTGCTGGTTCTTGGCCTCGTGCTGTCGTTCTCGGCGGCAGCGCTGCTCCGTGGCTGCGCGGGGCAGCAACAAGGGGATGACGACGGCTCGGACGGCTCCGACGCGCCGGCGGCGGCGGCGGCGACGGCCCCCATGGAGGAGAAGGAGCGCAGGGCGCTGTACGCCGCCATCGAGAGCTTCGTCGGCAAGGGGTGGAACGGCTCCGGGCTCTACCCCGACCCCTGCGGCTGGTCTCCCATCCAGGTGTGCGTGCGTCCCTGCCTCCCTGCGCTTTCCCTTTCGCATCAATCTATGCTACCGATGCTGTTTGATTTCCTGGCCCGCGTAGATGTTCATCATCAGGTTCTTCAGATACATGATAGAAGCTTTTTTCTTTCTTTGTTTTTCCGGCTTTGCTCGTCCTCGTCACATGCCCTTTCTTGGTGCTCTGCTGCTTGCCTGCTTTGAGCTCCAATCCAAAAACCGTTTGCGACATGAGAATCAAATTTGTGGTGGCCATTAGTGTCTTGTTTGAGGATGCAGGACAAGCCACCAACAATCTCTTGTCCAATAATTCTTCCATGTTATTAAAACCTTCCTCGTCTCAGTTGCAGAATTTCTGGCTTTCGGCAGCCTCTGTTTTGTCTCGCGTTCTTGACGCTCGTCCCAGTTCCTCAACTGTTGCTTCAAAGATTGGTGGCACTGTTTTGTTGCTTGCAACTGCACATTCAGTTCACTGTTGGACGAGACCTCTGCTTGATCCTCTTGTGTCTTCACATCTCAGCCTTTACTGATATAGGAGTGACGATCTGATCTCTTGGGCAGCAACTTTCCACCCACATGAAAGAAGAATCTCCCATGATTTGAAATGGCATGTTCCCCTCAAGATCTTCTCATATTGTAGTACCACTCTATTTTAGTGTATCTTGTTCCTTTTGCTCGCGGACATGTTTTTTTTTTATTCATTCATGCTATTATGTTTCTACTCCCATCTCCATAGGACTTTGCTCTACCGTAGGAGTAACAATTACTGGAATCACATGGCTATTCACCTTCACCGTACACTGAGATTTCAATTTGGTTGTTATTACTAGTAAAGTTAAGAAGGGGCCAAATTTGTAGGTGGACCTTTAAGAAATGTCACCCTCTTAGATCATCCTCGTACCTTCATGTCTGTTATTACTGCCAGTACTTACCACTCCGGGTACTGTTCATCTTGTGTTACTTTCCGTGTCTGCAAGCGAAGGACACTCATCAGATTGCAGCGTTCTTGTCTGCCTGTTAAAATTCAATTCAGTTTCTGTGGATTAACCAACTGGTTCCTTCTTGGATGCCAAAAAAAATCCGTGCAGGGGGTGTCATGTGATCTCTTCAATGGGCTGTGGTACCCAACAGTGCTGAGCATTGGCCCAGTTCTTGACAACTCGCTGCAGTGCGCGCCCGACGCCAAGTTCAGCCCGCAGCTGTTCGACCTCCGGCGCCTCCGGACGCTGTCCTTCTACAGCTGCTTCCCGGCGAGCAACCCCACGGCCATCCCGGCCTCCGGCTGGGAGAAACTGTCGGGGACGCTGGAGACGCTGGAGTTCCGCACGAACCCGGGGCTCACCGGCGGCATCCCGGCGTCGCTCGGCCGCCTGGCCAGCCTGCAGTCGCTGGTGCTCGTGGAGAACAGCAACCTGACGGGCGCCATCCCCGCCGAGCTGGGCGCGCTGTCGAGGCTCAGACGGCTGGTGCTGTCCGGGAACGGGCTGTCGGGGCCGATCCCGGCGACACTCGGTAATAACGACGGCGACGACGAGCTGTTGATCGTGGACCTGAGCAGGAACTCTCTAACCGGCTCTCTGCCTTGGTCGCTAGGTGGCCTCACGGGGCTCCTGAAGATGGACCTGAGCAACAACCAGCTGCAGGGCAGCATCCCGCCGGAGCTCGCGGGGCTGAGGAGCCTCACGCTGCTGGACCTCCGGAACAACAGCCTCACCGGCGGGCTGCCGCGGTTCTTGGTGCAGGGCCAGGGCACCATGGCGTCGCTGCAGGACCTGCTGCTGTCCAACAACCCGCAGCTGGGCGGGGCGCTGCCGCAGTCCGGATGGGAGGCGCTGGCGGCGAACCTGGCCACGCTGGACCTGTCCAACGTCGGCCTCGTGGGGCCCATCCCGGCGTCCATGTCCGCGCTGACGGGGCTCCGGTTCCTGGCGCTGGACCACAACCGCCTGACGGGCGCCGTGCCGCCCGAGCTCGCCCGGCTGCCCAGCATCGGCGCGCTGTACCTCAACGGCAACAACCTGACGGGCACGCTGGGGTTCTCGGCGGGGTTCTACCAGCGGATGGGCCGGCGGTTCGCGTCGTGGGACAACCCCGGGCTGTGCTACAACATCGCGGCCGTGGACGCGGCGCACGCGCCGTCGGGCGTGGTTGTGTGCAAGGACCTGCAGGAGCCCAGCGTGGGCTCGGACGGGGTGGTGGAGGACGGCAGGAGGAAGCCCGAGGCGAGCTCCAGCCTCGTTGCCTCGTCGTCGTCTGGCCGGTCGGATGCCAGGGTCGGTGGGCTCTGGTACCTGGTGGTGGTTCAGGGAACGGCGGCTGCGGTTCTTGGATTGATGTCCCGACTACTATAGCAAGCAGGTGCAGGTTCAGACACGGAATGGAAGAACATGGAGAAACTTGTAGTAGGAGGTAGCGTTAGCACGAACTAGTTTCTTCGTGTTCTCTGATCTTTTGGCATTTTTTTGGCTGGTGGCTTTGCTTCTGCTGTGAGCCTGCCTGGGTGTGGTGGCTCGGCTGTGACTGTGAGCCAGATTACAGTAGAGTAACTACTAGGAAGCGAGTTCTTGAATGTGTGTAGTGGTGGATAGGGTAGCTTCGTTCTCCAGGGTGTTTTTTTGTGTGTAATTAGCCTGTGTTGCCCTGTGGTGTTATGTTATGTTACACCAAGAAGTGGATATCTATTAGTAATCTATATCTGAACTCTTGGAGGCTGGAGCATGGCATTGTATTTTGCTCTCACGTTCTGCCTTGTTCGCTCGAGGAATTGTTTAGTTTTTAGACTTTGGTTTCGGTATAAAAAAGGATTCTTCATCGCATTAAAATATTAAAATATCGATACTTATATAAAATATTAAATATAGATAAAATTAAAAACTAATTGTATATTTTAGTTGTACTTTAATTAATCAATGTTTAAATTTTATTTAATAAATATAAATAAAATGCTACAGTGCGTTATAGAAATTCGATCATCCTCAAATTAGAAAACTAAACGTTATCAGCCATGATACCAAAAACAGCACCGGCCGAGTCGACTTGTCAGCTTACATAAAGGGAGAGGATGCAGCGAAAATAAAAATTGGCAGCTACTTCACCTGACTGAAAACAGTTTCCTGCTGTTCCACACAGAAGAATCCTTAGCCGCGACACGGAAACAGAAGAAGAGGAGCGGGCAAGCAAGCAGCGGCGCCGCCCGCATATGTCTGCTGCCGGCGATCTTCTGTCTCTACTGCTGTCTTTTGCCTTTGCGTGTGGGGTGTGTTTAGTTACTGCGAATTTCGAATGAAAATATCACATTATGTTATTTTAGTGTATTATAGTATTTCGTTTGTATTTAGTAAAAATTATTTAAATTTTGCGTAACTAGACTCAAAATATTCGTCTTGTAGAGTACAACAAAACTGTGTAATTAGTTTTTGATTTTATCTACATTTAGTACTCTATGTATGTATCGGTATTTTGATGTGACTGGTGACAGGAATCTGTATAGTGAATTTTAGGGTGATTTTAGGAACTAAACACACCCGTGTTCTCGAGTCTGAAAATATGAACAGAACCGTGACGCTGATTGCGCGGGGCCCCGCGCGCGCAGAGGAGCAAGAGAGAGACAGAAAGGACTTTGGAAAGCTGTGGGGGTCCGGAGCCTGCACTCTGCGTCTTTGGCAGTGGCAGCAGGGCTGGACGACGTGTAGGAATTGGACTGTAGTGGTACTGTACAGTCTGTACTGGTCTACAACTACGTAGAGAGCCATTGGTTGCCCGCACCGAACGGTGCAAAGGCCATGCTCGTTGACGTTATTTTGCACTTATTTGGTTGCCATGCTCGTATTCTTTGTTCGGCCGCGTCGTTTATTTCAGCCCTCCGTCCCGGCTCCTTCCGTATCCTCAATTCGAGCTTCCCTCATCGTCTCGGTCAGCGCGGGAACCCTAACCTCGCGTGGGAAAGGATGGTGGGAGACGGCTCCATCCCGCGCGTAAAAGGGCGGCTGTGGTGGTGGAGTTAGGGTTACCGTCTCATTTCTCCAATCCTCCTCTGCCTCCTCTCTCTCTCTCGGTGAGCTCTCGGTTCCCTCTCTTCGCCGGTTTCTCGCCGGCGTCTCCCTCCGGCGGCGGAGCCTTGTGTGGCAGAACCTCCTAAATCATATGGCCCACACGCACGATTATTGTCTAAACAGACTCCAAATAACCATGAATGTGTTCCATAAGACTTAAAAGGTCTGTCGGGTAAATTTCGAATCATCCACGATTCTCCGAGCAGGATCAATAATTACAAAGAGACATTGCAGTATTATAACAGTTTTATACAAATAATATACTTCGGAGTAAAATAGCGGAAGGATTACAATAACATAAGTTTACAAACCGTTCAGTTTAAACTTACAAACCATAAGTTGGATTAATACAAACCATAGTAGCAGTGGAGTAACAATATAACTTATTACAAAAACCTTGATTATATGCTCTGCCTAAGAGCGAGACATCCTATTCGTCGTCACTTTCCTCGACGACTGTCATGCAGCAGGATGCGAAGCACTCCTGCCCATGAGACTCACCTGCAACAAGGGTTTAACAAACCCTGACTACAAAAGTACTCAATAAGACTGACCCGACGAAAAAGAGAGGTGAAGACTTAGGAAATGCAGGCTAGAGGGACAAGGTAAGGCTTGCAAGAGATAAGAATTTTTGCAGAAAAGCATTGACAGAAAGTAAAGTTGTCTTGCCCAAGATCAAGATTACCAACCAACTTCATTCTTAAACCTTAAACATCATTCAAGTTGTTACTACGATGATGAACACCGTTCGAGTCTTCTTCTCCGAGAAGCAACGGCGATTCAAATCCATTTTCATACCCAGCTGGGACCTAGATCACTGGAATACCGGAGACTTTAACTCCGATGCATACCAGATCACAGATATATCGGGATAACAACCGCAGCCATATATCACCACATGATACACGTGAGCACTTCGACCTAGTGTACCGATATACATGGGAATTTAAACCCACAGTATAACACACTATGATATATGTGGGAACTCTGGCCCACTATATATCACTCCATGACATACGTGGGGACTCTGGCCCACTGTATGACACTTTATGCATGTGGATTTCTAGTTTCTCGATATCACCAGTTCACCATCGACACGGGACCTAGGGCATCAACAGACGAAAACACTACAGAGGGACTCCTTTCCCAATGCAAGTTAGCCGTCAGTACTCGATTTATTAACTAAAAGCATGATTCCAACAGATAAAACCAATCTCATTTTTTTATTCTTTTACTTTTGAACACTTAACTAATTAAGCAGGGCTAAGCATTACTACGCATCTGTCAGAACATGTAACAAGGAATATGGAAGTAAGACAGGTAATGCAATTGGTGGGTTTTCACTCAACTCCTAATACTTAATGCAACATTTCATAACTGAAGCGATAAAACTTTTATAAAACAAAGGTAGGGTTGGAATGCATTCGGGGCTTGCCTTGGTGGTCGGGGTAGACGGTCTCGAGTTCTGGATTAACTCTCAACTCCTGAGCCTGCTCTTCCTTGGAATCTGATGCGACAACGTTAAACTCTCCGTTAACGGAAACTATACGAATAAATGATATGCTTCAACATGATGGAATAATAAACATGATGCTCGATAAATGCATGATTAGATTAAGGGCTTGAGTACAACTTTCCTTCATGATAAAGTTGCAAGCCAACAAAAACTTACTTTCTAAGCTCATTAGGGTTAACTACGTCATTAAAGAAGTTCATTAAACACATGAAATAACGCTAATTAAACCCTAATAACATGATCCAGGTAAGCGCAAACAATTAATTAAAGTGCCAAAAGTCATTGAGGTTAATAACCCGAGGTCATCAGTCAATACCAAAGTCAAACAAATCCTATAATGATCAACATGATTAAAGAGATTAATTAATTATTTAAAAGCATAAAATAAATGCATAAAAATTAAAGTTGTCTAATTGAGCTTAAAATTTTATTTTGAAAAGCTCTTGACCTAATTAGATGGCAAAATAAATTTCAGAAATAAAATCCAATTATTTTATTTATTAAAAATCATTGAAGGTGCATTTTTTAAATAAAAGAGCTAATTTTAACTTATGCAAAAATTACTCAAATTTGACATTTCATATTTTTTCTAGGTAGAGAATATTATAAAGAACATACACAAAAATTTTTAGAATATTTGGAGCTATAAAAAAATTAGTATGATTTTTTCAAAGAAAATAGCATTTAAATTATTTTCTAGAAATAGAAAAAGAAAATCCTTTTTCTCTCCCCGCGTTGACCCGACGGCGACGGCGCTTGACCAGCGGCTATCTCGCCGGTGGCGAGGTCTCCGGCCATGAGACTTGGTCCTACGTGCTCAACTCGACACGGCGAACATGATTATCTAGCTAATGAAGCGGTGGAGCAGGGGCAGCAGGCTCGCCGGCGGCCATGGCGGCACGGCGGAGCTCGGGCGCGGCAGCAACGCTCACCAGAGTGATTTCCGGCGACAGCGAGTGCACGGACATGGGCTACGCACTCTTGCAAACATAATCATAAACAAAATGAGACCCAATTTGACCCCCAGCCGCAATGGCCATGCGCGCGGCGGAGCGGCATGAACATGCCGGCGACGAGCCACGGCGGCCGGACGCTACGACGCGGGAAAGATGAAATTGAAGGCATGGAGAGGCGCAGGAGATCACCATGGTTCTGGTGCGCTCGAAGATGAAAGCTCGGAGTGGCTGAGTCGGGTTGCAGACGGCGGCGCTGATGGCGACGGCGGCGCTCCGACGGCAAGGTTCGCGTCACGAAGACTACTGTGTACCTTCAAGCTGGCCAAGATGCACACGAGGTGCAGGATAGCATGGAGAATATGATAGGAGGGTTAAATAAAATATATTTTCAACCTTGGCGGCGGTGGCCGGCGAGAAAGCTCGCGGCGGCTCGGCGACCGGCCGCGAGGAAGATGACGGCGTGCGGGCGCTATGGGCGATGAGGGCGGGCACTAGCTGGCTCAGAAGAAGTGCAAGGTCGAGGCGGAGCTTCTGGCAAAAGCAATTGGACAGGGGCGAGGTGAATTGGAGCGGCAGAGCGAGGTCGTCCGCGGCGGCAGGGAGGAAAAGAAGAAGAAAAGAGGCGGCGATCGACCTATTTATAGGGCTGGGGCGAGGTATGAGCGAGCGACACGGTGACGATGAAGCTTCGTGCGCGGGAGGCGAGCTGGCGGCCGCAGCACGCCAGCCTGTGCGGCGGTGGACGGCGGCGTGGCTTGAGAAGCCGGCAATGGCGTCCGTTAATAGGTCTCGGTGCTGTTCTCGATAATTACAGAAATGCCATTTGTCAAAAATAACAAATTACTTCAAAATTGATATAAGAACTTGAAAATCTCCAAAAATAGAATTTGCATAAATTTTCAAGAGATACACTTTTCATTTAACTGGAATCCTCAAATTCTGTTTATAATTTGAAATATGAATTCAAATTTAAAAAGGGGAATAAATCCTAGAAATAAACATTTGAAATTACTTTTGATTTTTCAATAAAACTTGAAAATCTTAAAAACTATGAAATATTCAAATTGTCAAACCAAACATTTTTTACATATAAAGTTTTCCCAAATTATTCATAATTTTTGAATTATGGTTTTGAAATCAAAAGGGAACAATTCTAAAAAACTGTATTTTCAAATTCATTTGAAATTCCTTTTGGAAACTTGAAAAACTTTAAATACCAACTGTGTAGCTCTTGTCAAGATCTACAAATATCTTTTTAGAGTATCCCCAAATTCTTTATAGATTTTGAATTATAGAAAAGGGGATAAAACCAGGTTTTGAAATAAAGGGTTTTTGAAATCGAATTCAAACTCGATTTGGTTTCTAAATTAATTGGTTGGTCATTAGTGATGACAAACATTATCTAAGGACATTTTTAGGTTAATGACCCAAAGACACCCTTGGTTGACCAAGTTGACTTTTGAAAAACATTTTATAGCTTCCTAATCTGAATTTAGATTTGAATTACAAAACTTGGGAATAAGCTTTGAAACCCAAATTCAACTTCAAATATGGAAATCATTTTTAGGGTTGGACTTAGATTTATACACTATGCTTGACACTAGTGTAAACACGGTTTACACCTCAAGTACATAGAATATAAACCAAGTAATTTGGGATGACATTCGAAAGTAGGGTTTTATTATTTCATGTGACAAAATATTTCAGAAGCACAATCAACCTATGAAATGTAAACTTGTTTTAGTTGATGCATATCAAGGTTGACCTAAACATGAATGCTTTGCTATGCATATGATGACATGACAGGTTTTAATTAATATAACACCAGAGGTGTTACACCTTGCTGGTTCTCCGATGCCTCAGCTGGTATATACTCTCCTTACCCCTCTCCCTGTACCTCGATTTCTTTGGATTTTGCCTGGTGCGGCATTGCCTAGGGTTCATGTTCTTGCTGTACCACTAGATCTGTCCCGTTATGATGCAAATCAGGGTGTGGTATGTGTAGATCTAGGCATGTAGGCCGATTTGGATTGAGGTTTGTTCAAGTATTCATGATTAAGCAGGTGTATTTGCCTGATGATATTCATTAAACTGAGCTCATTGCTATCTGTTGATGATTCATTTGTTTTGGCAATCCAACTGAGTTGTGTTCAATTCTTTCAATGCTTGAGATTTTGTCTTTACTTCATGATAGATCCATGGTAGATTAGGCACTGGAGGGCCACCAGTTGTAGTGGCAACCGCGTCCGATTCCATTGTAGCCATGGCGCTCATGTTTTAGTGGCATTTGCATTGAGCAATGATGTTTTTTTAAAAATATGAGGCAGATGGCAATTTGCAATGATGTTATGATCTATTTGTTGTTCATGTCATGTTTGTTAATATGATGACACCTTTTTTAAAGTAGTTCTTGCAATGATGATGTGATCTACTAAACTGAGTTTAGTGCCTTGGTCAATGATTAAAGTTTGTTTACATAGATATGGCACTGGAGGGCCACCATTTGGTGTGGCAACCGCGGCTATAGTGTACATTTCACTGATTGCGCACTTGTTTTTGTTAGCAATGGACCGTGAAGCTTGCCATAGAGCCTTTGCTGCTATGGTTACTGCAGTTGCAAGCTGGTTTTTCATGTGGTTTAGGACAAGACTGTCTGCTCCCATGTCCATTTCCTATGGCCCCATGACAGAGAGGGACCAACAGAGGATGCACAACCTCAACTACATCTACAATTCAAATGATGTGCACTGTGTGAACCTGCTTAGGATGAGAAGGGCACCTTTTTTTAGCTATGTGATCTTCTTAGATCTAGAGAGTTAGTCACAAACAACATCAATGCTACTGTTGAGGAGCAAGTAGCCATGTTCTTGCATGTTGTAGGGCATAATGAGAGGTTCAGAGTCATAGATCTCACTTTCAGGAGGTCTGGTGAGACCATCAGCGGGTTTTTCTAGAAAGTGTTGCATGCCATAGGAGAGCTCAGGAATGAGATGATTGTACCTCCTAGCACCAATGTACCTCCCAAAATCCATGGTAGCGGAAGGTGGTACCCCTATTTCAAGGTTGGTACACATGTTCATTGCTTTGCAGTCCTTAAGTTACTGTAATTATCACTTTTACACATCCAATTTCCATTTCCTATAGGATTGCATTGGAGCCATTGGTGGAACCCATGTCTTAGCTAGAGTGCCCAGGAGCATGCAAGCTACATTTAGAGGTAGGAAGCAATGCACTACCCAGAATGTTTTGGCAGCTGTCTCATTTGATCTGTGGTTTATTTATGTGCTAGCTGGTTGGGAGGGATCTGCACATGATGCCCTTATTCTATAAGATGCCCTACAGAGAGATGATGGCCTTAGAGTCCCTCCAGGTATAATCATGTCCACATGAACACATCAATAGTACCTTGCCATAGCCAAACATCTCAAATGTGCCCTTGTTTGTACCTTATCTAGGGAAATTCTATCTTGTGGATGCTGGTTATGCTGTCAGGCCTGGTTTCTTGCCTCCATTTCATGGTACAAGATACCACTTGAGGGAGTATGGCAACAACAGGCCACAAAACAGGAGGGAGCTCTTCAATCTCATGCACTCTTCTTTAAGGGTGACAGTTGAGAGAGCTTTTGGAGCACTGAAAGATATGTTCAGAATTCTTGACAACAAGCCCTTTCACCCCTACAAAACTCAAGTGAAGTTGGTCCTGGCTTGCTACATTCTGCACAATGAGATACTGAGGTTTAGGGAAGATGTGCATGTTCCTACTGAGGAGTCCTGGCACCCTAACAACAACCCCAATGAGGATGATGATGTCCCTGACAATGCAGTCTGGGTAGCTCAGAGGGAGGAATGGGCCACTACAATGTAGAACAACGGGGCCCTTGTCAGGGACACTTTAACCACTATTGAGGAAGGGATGACTGTCTTGAACCGTTGCTGATTTGTGTTGTTGCTTGTTTGAGTTATGTGAGAACTAGCTGTTATGAGACCTAAGGCACTAGGCAATGATGTGAGAATTATTTGGGATCTGTAATAAGTTTAAATTCATTTGTTTGATGTTATTTGGGGTGATGCTTGTTGGTATGATTTTCTTTGGTATAATGCTTTTTGGTTTGATTATATGGCCTATGATGACAACATGCACAATGAGGTGTCTGCCTTGCATCTTTTGATTGCTTGTTATTTTGTTGTTTTCATGTGATTCATCTAGTGTTATAGCTTCATCCACAGGAATGCAACAATTGAATCTTGTAAAAGGTTTCAAGCTGAAGGCAACCTGTGCATGGGCTTCAACATTGCATGGCTCACTTGTCTTTGCTTCTTACTGATATTTGGATTTGAACAACATGGCAGCCACTGATGATTTTTGATTTTAAATTTTGAGGAAACCAGATACAAATATCTGAGGCCACTTTATTTTTATGTGTTGCTGTTCTATATTTGAAACATGTCATCTGTGAGGAATGCAGGTCCTCCGATTTGTATTACAACAAACCAGAGATCTTCGATTTTGCCCATGTTTCTGCTCTTATGGGTTTGTGCGAATGATGAAAAAATTGCCAAAATATGTGAAGGATTATATGGTCATGAACTTGGACTTGTGAGGAACTGGGAACTTGGTGATGTTATTTGTGAGCTGAAATTGTTTTCATGTTTGTCATCGAACCGTGTGAGACATCCATGCCTAGCAACTGTAGTGTTATCTTACTTGATGGCTAGGCTAGATGACTCACACAGTTTCATGGCCGCCATGATTTGATTTCCTTCCTACCGGTTACCTTTAAGCTCCAAGTCCAAGCATGTATGCAATGGCAATTTTATCTGAAGCAAAACATTTGCAAACAATTTTAAGCTCCAAGTGCTCTATCTAACACTTGTTCTTGTGCTTTGAAAGGATTACATGGCCTAGTATGTTGTGTACTACGGCAGGGTTCCTGGAGTCTATAGTTCATGGGCAATGGCATATGCCCAGGTCAGTGGTTTTCCTAATAACACCAGAGTTTTTCTACTCAGGAAGAAGCTGAAGCTTCTTACCTGGAGTTCACTGGAAGTGATGCAGTGCCTCTCTTGGATAATTCTCCTGCTCTCGCAGGGGCTCAAGCTGGCGTGGTTAATCACCCACGACGCCTGTGTTGGCCTGCTGGTGTTAGTTGGGTGGCTAATCATTTGGAGCATGTGATAATTACTACCATTCACCCTGAAATCAGCTGATGCACTTGGCGTTGTGAGGAACTGTCAACATTGGAGCTAACTATCCTCCATTTTGTACTGCTGTATCTTTTGCACCACTCTTTTTTAGGCAACCAATGACCCCTTTAATGAACGCTTATGCTCCAAGTTCAAGTCCATGCTAAAGAACATGTAATCTGAGGTATTTACTTGGGTCAATGATGTGCAAAACCTGTTTGATGATGACTGTGTATTCTTGTTTCATGAAAAATCGATGGTGGTAACCTCATCGAACCAGCCGCTGGGTGCTTGCACCTTCTGATGCGTTGGAAACCAATCATAAGCACGATGCATCATCTCATTTAGCAAAATATCCGCACAGACAACCAAATACGAAAACTGTGAGTCTGGTTGCTTTTACAAGTTGTAACCAAACATGGCAACTTGCATCCTTTCTACCAGGATAGCAACAGCCTGGATGGTGCTTTCATTCCGGCCCAAAACCATTCGACCAACCAATCAGCCCCATAGGCGACGTAAAATGGAGCGGTGGCGCCAACCTACTGGGCGCGGGCGCCGGTATAGGCGTAGGAGTACTCCGTACTAGCAGTACGGTCTTTGGCCGCACAGCGGCACAGAGCAGTAGTAGCGCCGGAGAAGCCATCGATGCTCTCGCAGTCTCGCCGGAAGACGAAGGCACATGTCGCACAGTGCAAGTGGCACAACTGTTGCATGTCGAAAAAAAGGGCAATTCACGCTGTTTGGTTCACAGCCTTTATGAGTCTGTGGCGGCAGAAACCTTCGCACATTTCTCGTCTCAGGCGAAGGTTTGATCAAAATTTAATCGTGACTCTTGGAGATATAATGTTACGTAAACTGATGCATTTATTTGGACGAACGGAGTATATTTAGGGTGTGTATGATTTCGTGGCCCTCGGGGGCTCAGCCGGCTGGCTGTGGCTGGCCAGAGCCTAGCTCCGGCGATACAATGCTCTTGTTTGATTTTCATTTTCCGAATGAGCCAGGTTAGATTGGAATTGTGTTTGATTTGTTGTATAAATAGATAGGATAACCTTGTATCAGGAATATGGTAACTTTAACCTTCTTCTTTCTCTTGTTGTCATTCCATCGAGCACCTGCTGGGCGGTGGCAAGACCTTCCATCCATGCCGTCGGGATGCACAACCCCGATGGTCCCGCCACCTCCAACTCCTCGCACAGCAGGTCCTGGTCACGGCAGCCGCCGTCGCGTGCTCACGGCCGCCGGTGTGGGGACCGGGCGCGTCACCAGCGTGGGGACGGGGTGCAGCGCCGCGCGAGGACGGGCACGGCGCAGGCACGGGGACGGGCGCTGCCGCCGGCGCGGGGACGGGGCGCACCTGCTCTGTGCCAGCGGCGGCCGAGTGCTGGTCCTCCACCGGCCGTTGGTCCTGTCTGGCCGCCGACGCGGGGACGGGGCGGCAGGTCCTCGCACCTCCAACTCCTCGCACAGCAGGTCCCGGTCGCGGCAGCCGCCGTCACGTGCGTACGGCCGCGGGGAGGAGGCGCGGCCGTCGGCGCGGGGACGGGGCCCGTCGTCGGCGTCTGGACAGGGCGTGGCCGCCGGCGCGGGGACGGGGCACGGCCGCCGGCGTAGGCACGGGGCGGAGTCGCCGGCGGGGGGATGGGGCGCGTTGCAGGACGCGAGGACGAGACGAAGAAGAAGAAGGGTGAGAGTCGGGAGGTGAGTTGAACGGGCCCAAGAGGCCCAAGAGGCCGATTCACGTTTTGGGAAAGGAAAATAGCAAGCTGCACTGTGTAATAAAGTCTAAAGATATAATGTACTCCTACAGCAGATCCTGAGAGAGATTTCCCAAAACAATGTCTCCAAGAACACCACAACACAACACTCGCACAACGATTATCACGATCCCCATCGTATCAGTGAAATGCTAGACCATAGGCTCGGTTTATTTTTTTGTTAATTAACCCAAAAAATACTAAAATATTCGTTTTTTTAAAAAACACATCCCGGAGTAACCTTTCACAAACGTAGGCCTTTTTTTAATTACACAGTATAAAGCAGACGTCCACAGCACGCACATACATTCACCATTATAAATTTATGTCTTAGGATTAATTAATTCTTAAAAAATAAACTAAAATAGAGTAAAAAAATTAAAGTGAATCAGGGTGTTCCAGAACGGAGGGGCCACAGGCCATGGGCAATAGCCCCACCGCTCGTATCCATCTGGAGTTTTGGACTGATTTTTGAATGCTCATTTTATGGGCTCAAATTCATGTATTTGCTGAAAACGGAGTCCACATATGCGACATCTGAGCAAATTCGGCCTACTCAGTAGTAGCCCGCCGGAGCCTATATGATTACTAGAAAAAAAAACTTTATTATTCATATTATTTCTTCGATGTCTTCAGTATCTTTATCTCTATCTCTACCTAATATATATATATATATATATATAATAATAATCTTACCCTAATAATAAAACACAAAAATTTCTCTCCGCCAAAAATCTGTCCGCCTGACCCCGGCCAATTTCCGTACGGTTCTGTGGAGGAAAAGAGAAAAAATAAATAGAAGAAAAGGAAGGTTCTAGAAATCACCAAAATTTCCTGCACGGATTTTGTCCGCTAATTCTTTCTGACCGCCTCTGTCCGCCCCGCCCAGCCTGTCCGCCTCGCCGCTTGGTTCTATGGACTTTTCCCGATTCCCTTTCTCCAGTCAAATACAATACCTCCTCTCTGCCAATAGATTAAATCAGGCCTCATCCAGACAATAAATACAAACATTGACGCCATAACCCATCGAATCAAAATCGTTTCTTCTGCTGATCTCCACAGTAATCACCAAATATCAACAAAGAGTCGATTCCTTCCTCCATCCATACATGATTCGATCCAAGACGAAATTAGAGAGAGAATTGATTCGACAAAATCAGACAAACTTGAGAAAGAAATCAGAAAAAAATCGAATCGATGAATTCAGAAGGGGTCGAAGGTGACCGCGCTGTCGCCTCCCCCACCCATGCCCGCCAGATGTGCCTGCGCTGCCAGCTAGCTGCGCATGGCCGAATGGACGCAGCTGTAGCCAACCGCAGTGTCTCCCAAGGTCTGCCCCGTGTACTCACCGCTGGCTGCCCCCTTCTTTCCAGACCAGAGCCGCGCAACTGCCTACTCCTCCCAGCACAGTTGCAGCCTCTCCTCAAAGGTCAAGCTCGCGCGGCTGCCACCAGACCGCGCGACTCCGACGGACATAGCAGATGGGGACGAGGTAGTGTAAGAGGACCAGAGGAGTGTGGCTTGGAAGCAGAGTGAAGACAGGGCTGCGGGCTCGACGGCAGGCGGTGCGAGCGGAGAGGGGGTCTGGGAGTTAGGCGACCCGCGGAGATGGGTGCGAGGCGAGCAGGAACTGCTGGGGACAGGCGGTGGAGACAGAGAGAGGATAAGATGGAATCGTGTGGACCACTAGTGCCTTCGGTAGTTCGGTGGTGGCTTCTGGTGCACGAGACTACTACTAGAGAATAAAAGACCAAGAGAGGAAAAATATATAATATAATACATTTAAAAAAAATTGGAGCCATGATTGAACCGGCAAGACTTTAAACAAAAAGGATCCATGTGTGCGTAAAACGAAGTCGTGTGTAAAAAATGTAGGTCTAAAATACTCTGAATTCATCACTACACTTACTCTGAATTCATCACTACACTTGATTAGTTATTTTGTTTATAAAAGTAAAGGTCCATAACAACGCATAGTGTACTAGCTATTGTGGCCATGAAAATGAGGCTTTGCTTCTCAAATTTTTAATATGCTCTTTGATATTCTATTATTTTGGTCTTATTCAGCCAGTTGAAAAGTCGATAAATTTTAGCGGATTAAATAACGATTTATAAAAAAAAACTAAAATCTATCAAAATCTGCCAGCTTTTAACCGACTGACTGAACAAGACCTTTACCTGCAGTGTATTATATATATAATCTATTTTTGTTTATAGGCTAGGTTTCTTTCTAATATGATACTTCTCATGGCCTTTCTCTTATCCTAGGAAAAAAATAGAATAAGATATGAATACTAAACCCGTTGCAACGCACGCGCAAATTTGCTAGTAATACTTAATCTCCAAAATTTTCATCAACCTTTTTGTCCGCTAGATTTTCTATCCGCCAGCCTAAATAAAGTATGTGATTTTCTGTTCCTTCCACAAATACATAGAACGCACAAATAGTATCTCTTTGGATCTCCTTCCCAAAATAGAATCCAGCACACACACGACCTGGTATACAAACCAAATCAAAATTCCAAACCGAGTTCAAAACAAAATCATATACAAATTGATGAAATCATGTACCAAATAAAGGCAACCAACCATATATATATAAATATAAAAGTCTTGCACAAAGTCGACACAGCCGTATGATCTAGGCGATAGACAACCATGGCGCGGGATTTGGAGAGGGTGGTGTGGGCAAGGCAGGAAGACGAGGCCACGGCGGCGCGAGTCGAGAAGACGATGGCAGTGAGGCCGACGGCACCCCCAGTGCCGGCACGACGGCACCCTTGCTGCTATCTGGGCGCGAGCTGAGGAGCAGGGTTGGCGGGCTGGCGCAACTGCTGAGAAGGGAAGAGTTTGCGGAGCTCGGCTTGCCATCAATGGAGGAGATGCGTACGGTGAAGGAGATAAGGAAGACAGAGAAAAGAAAAACGGTAAAATAATAGAGAAAAAATAATATCATGAGTATTATAGTTATTTTATCGTTTTTAACAACTATAAGGAGCTATTTTTGCCAAACGCTTATCTAAAATAATTTCAGCTTTATAAGTAAATCTGCTTCGAAGCAAAAGAAAACTATATATTTGTGCTAAACTATAAAAATTCACTACCCTATTTTCATACCGGTAATTATTTATTTAGAAAATCTATACCAAATTATTTAATTCTAAGCAATAGGTCATTAGTTTTAAAGACGTCTACAAGAACTTTTATTTGATCAAGCTGATATCACTAGCTTTTTTTAGAAGTACATATTACAACACAGACGCTCACGCACGTACGCACACTCACCCCCTATGAACACACATACATAAACCCTACCCCTATGAGCACCTTCGAAGGACCAAGCATCCGACAGATCTGGGGATTCTCGAAGTCACCACTGGCGCATTGTCGTCGACGGGAACGGCGCTTATCAGCTAGCTATGTAGGCATGTCATGGCCATAAGGCGCTATGTATCAAATAAAAAACGAGTAGCACGTGTCCAACTATGATATTGAGTAAAATACATGATTAATTGAAATGCATAATGTAATAGTTAAATCTTAGAGCAATAAATTATCTATGACCATGTAAGACGTATGTCTAGTTGCAACGCATCGACAATTTGAAAAAGGCAAGTTCTAGCTGCCCAGACGGATAGAGGAGAGAGGGGAAAAAAGATAAGTGAGGAAGAAAAGAAAAAACAAAAAAGGTATGTATTAGAAGTTTATAAGTGTTTTCAACAGCCAAGGGTGAGGTTGTTTTACCAAATATATTTAACTAAAACAACCAGACAAAGCTGAAAAAAAATAATGCATTAGTGAAACAGAGCTAAGCTGGAAAAAACTAATTCATTAGTGAAACAGAGCTGTAATTAACGGACTCTTAGTTTCAGTATGGCTGTAGAAGAAGCGCTCATATATGTAGGTGTGTTATGTCGCAACACCTAGGAATATTTGCTATATACTTAATTTATACATTAGTGTATGAGCCAAAATTATTTCTATTTCATCTTTTTCGTCTAGGGGTCGAGCAGCCCTTGAATCCGAGGGCGAGGTCGAGATAGCTCACCGGCTCGACGAGAAAAGCTACGAAGAAGCACACGAGTGGCTGATGTGAGGAACGATGATTTCTTTTCTCCTGTTGTAGTGGCAACTGTGCAGAGAGCGCGGGGTGATCTCAATGTTTAGGACAGCCACAGCGACCAAGTCACAACACCTCCTGCCTGGTGGGTAGTGTTGCCGTCATTATCGTTGCTGCCACATTTTTCCAAGAAGTTATTGCCTTGTTTAGTTCCACCACCAAAAACATTTTATTCATCACATCAATCTTGCGGCACTCACAGTGATTTGACACTAAAGTGCTACTGTAATACTTTGCTAATGATAGATTAATCTTAACAAATTTGTCCCACTGTTTCTGGCAAGTTGTGCAATTAGCATTTTTTTTTGTTGGTATCCGAAAATCACTTTCGACATCGCACGAAAATTCGATGTGACATTTACACTAAAAAGTTTTTGATCTAAACAAAGTCTAAGTGGATTCAGTCTTTAATTCACTGTGCACGGAAGGTTAGTACTTTACCGAAAGTACATTTATTGTAGAATTTGATATTAAAAGAAATAAATAAGATTAGCCTATCCAAAATCAAACAAAGATAGCTATCTTTAGATGACAGGACAACAATAAAACATCGTGTTGTGATATATGGACGGTGTTTGCTATTTTCGTAAGTACGAAAGGTAAATTGTATGTTCCGGTGTAATTCACGGACATGTTTTGCTAATAGCTTAGCACATTACAGAGTCCGATCCCATGATAGTGAATTAGAAATGTATTGATGGATTAGAAATACAGCGAGTGATAGCTATATTTCTATTATAATTTATTCAATTTTAATAGTTTGTTAAACATTTTAAAAGAGTTGTGAGGAGGCGGAGCCAGTATAAAGGCGTGGTCTATGTACGTCACATCCCCGTGTTTGAACTCCGACTTCAAAGTCTACTGCAGTCGACCGCGGCCGTGACGAAGAAGGTGACAACTGTCATGTTTCACAATCCCGTGCTAAGACTATCCGCACTGGACGCTGTATAGCCTTGCACTATACCACATAGCGCAGCAAAACAGCTGCATCGGGGCGCTGTAAACAGTGCGGTAAAGCTGCGCACGACCGTATGGACGGCAAGTTTGCCGCATGTACGGAACCTGCGCTACAGGAGCGGGGCCCGCCATTCGCGCGCAGCGCGGAGAGAGAGGAGGCGTGGGGCCCGTCGTTCGCGCGCCGTGCGAAGAGAGAGAAGGAGGCGCGGGGAGGAGCGAGATGCGGCCTCGGCGTTCAGCAGCAGCAGCAGCTCCACCACCGAGCAGCGCGGGCGCTCCGCCACCGAGCCGCGCGGGCGCTCCGCCGCCGAAGTGGAGGCGCATCATCGGAACCCGAGCCGCGCAAGGTGGAGGCAACACCGCCCGCCGTCATTGAGGGAGCCGCGCCGGGTTGATTCGCGGTGAGTGGAGGCCTCTCCTAGGCCCGAACGCCGAGGCCGCACCAGGTGGGGAGAGAAGGGAGCAACGGAGGAGGCGGCCACGACCGGAGGCGGCGGAGCTCCCCGCGCCCGCGGCCGGAGGCGGAGCTCCTCGCGCCCCCGTGCGCCTCGCCCGCGGGCGGCGGCGGCGGAGCTCCTCGCGTCGGAGGAGGCCGTGGCTGGCAGCGGCGCTCCCGGTCGCGCGCCATGGCCGTCCGCCGAGCTCTGTGCCGAGCGCCTCGTGGTGCTCCGCCTACGCCGCCACCACTGACGCCGTGGTCGAGCTGCGCGGCGGTGCCGAGCAGGAGCTCCAGCTCCACGTGGTGGAGTCATGGCCGCCACCTCCGGAGCCGTGCTCTGCAGCTCGCGTCCGCCGTAGACCCGACGTCGCGCCTGCCCGCAAGGCGAGGCCGCGCCCGCCTTCTCCTCTGCATCCGTGTCGCCGCCAGGGAAGGAGCCAGTCGGTGGGGGGAGGGGGGCGACCAGCTTGGGCGCGCGGTCGAGCTCCGCCGCCGCTCGCCCCACCATGGCCATTCTGTGTGCGGTGGACTGGAGGATAATTAGGAGAGGGGGAAATAAGAAGAGAAAAAAGGAAAAAGGAAAAAAAGTAGGCCTCACGGTGGGTGATAGTTGGGATGGTTGAATAAAATATTGGGTAGTTGGTATAGAGCTGAGATATAAAGTATGAATGGATGCGAAAGAATTAGGTTTAGAGTAGGAAATCTTGATGACTAGGATGAAATAGAGTGCGAGTATAAAACTCCATAAGTGCGGGGAGTCTAAAGGCGAAGGGCATGCCAACGCGCCCTGCAAGATTGTATTCTCGTCGGGTCATGTAGACTCAGATGCCACGTGGAAAAAAAAGGCACTAGTACCGCTTCACAGGCTGTTAGTGTATCTTTCGCAAAAGCTCCGACGACTGACATACTATAGGCCCATTAATAAATTGGTGTTGCTTGACTTCTTCGACGCAATTTTTTTCCTATGGTTGTCATGTTGTATGCCTGGTTGCCTACGTTGAAAATGCTCTAATTCCCTTAGTCGACAACCGGACAACCCACCCACGACAGTTAAGGTTCTGCTAAAAAACCCACAACAAGTTTCTTTTAGCATTGCGTCAAAAGAAGTTGTTTTTTTTAGCAACTTCCACACACAAGTGAAGTCCTCCACTTGGTTCGGGCACTCGGCAAATCAACTGGCAAGCCCCCAATGCCAACCATTCCTGATTACCCAGCCCAACAACCTGTATGCGTGAGTCTGTCCAACGGTTGCGGCGCGTGCAGGCTGCAGCTCGATCGTTCAGGCGCTCAGCACGAGCGCGCACACGGTTAAAATTCGCAAATGCGTGACGAGGCACGACACGGCCGTACCATCGTGACGCCATCACACGGGGGCACGGCATTGAGCGCGGCACCAAACGAAACGCCAGGCTACCTACGACTCTACGAGTCGGGCGCCGGGCGCGACGCCATGAGAAGGCGCTGCGCGCGCACTTGCTGCTAGGCCAAGCGCCCAGGCCTTCGCATTACTAGTACCTTCTTTGTTTCCGGTTTCCTCGTCGATCCTCCGGTTTTCACTCCCCTACCATTGCATCGTATCGCATTGCATTGCCTCCCCTCATGAGACAGACGGGAATGAGATCCCCTCTCGTTGCGTAACACACACACACATACAAGCACAACAACGAATTGAACACAGCTTCCTCTGCCCCGATCAATTCATTCATTGCCCACTGATCCATCGATCGATCTCGAGGAAGAGGAAGATCGATCAGGATGTTGGACACGACGGACGACATCGCGGAGGGGATATCGTTCCAAGCGTTCGAGGACGACATCGATCAGGATGTCGATTTCGATGTTGTTCTACACTGACAATGCGTTTTTATGTATCCACATTGTAAATATATATGGACATTCATTGAGTCTTTACAACTATACCTTGCACAAATTAACCAGGAAATTGCTACAAATAAGTGTGTGGGATTATTTAATGTTCTCTCCGGTTAATAGACTATATTGTTCATAGCACATTGCAATGCAGCATCCCCTGGGATCAGAAGTATCGTCTGTAATATTTGCAGCTTGGAATCCAAGAATTTCCGTATATAAGTGACATTGTAACCCTGTGACCCTACTCTGACACATTTAACTGTAGGCGCTCTAGGCTTGCACATGCTACATGGATTGTGATCATCATTGAGAATTTTATTTTATTTTTCAAAGAAATCGTTTTCTCAATGAAGTCGTGAAACATCCTCAATTTTCTACGAAGGAAAATGCACAGAATGACGGATAATATAATAGTTCGAAGCATCAAACCATCTCATTATCTCGCAACAGTCAATACAGGATCCAACACCGAATAAAAGAGTACAATTAGGGGGAATTACATAAATAGTTTGCCGCCACACTGGCGGAATCATCAGAGTAGCAGCAGCCTCTGGAACGGCTACGGAAGACGGAAGTACAACACATCTCCAAAAGAAGCCTGAGCGTAGGAACAAGACGTCTACTCCTCCTCATCGTCATAGTCGTAGTCGGGCTCACCTGCCAAATAATTTTCAGTACGGTTTGTACTGGCCACATCTCCCATCCAATGCTTTGCTTTCGCTATGTAGTATTTGGTGAGATGCAAAGGATATAAGCAAATCGACCTAATATATGGCTGTGGTTTCCTATGCAAACAGTGACCAATATTATACAATATAATTCATCAAGTTTTAACCCATCTCATCCATTTATTCAACCCATTCCATCACCATCACACACATCTCACCCTCTCGCACTCAGTCGACACGTCCAACTCCCTCTCGGAGCCTGTCTCAGCGGCTCACAGCCGGAAGGGTAACACCAGGGGGAAGAACAGAAGGACTCATCTCACTACTCCCGAGAAGCGTGGGTCTTAGGAAAAAGCCATACCAGTGGCTCGTAGACTATATATATAGATTCATAAATTCTGCAGAGCGTGTACTCCCGTAACCATAAGATCACTATCATCGGCGGTGCCTCGCCTAAACTGATTCTGGCTGCTTTTTAACTAGTGCGATGCCACCCTACCACTCAGTACTGGGACATCCCGGATAGGTACCACCGGCACACTGAGACTGTGAGATATAGTACCGGGCCCCGTGGTCACTATGCTGTCTAAGGAGGGTGTGGGTCTCCACGTCCGTACCTCCCGACACTATCTGCTAACAACCTAGTAGTAGTGGCACCGTCTTAACTAGTCAGACATCCGTCTCCCGGCCATACAAGAGCGAGTGGTGAGCACGTAAGTCCTAAGGTTCCAGTCCTCAAGAGATATCAGGTCCTAGGGAGATCAGAGAGGATTATCTTCCCTTAGGGACTACAACAGTCCGTGCTACAACAGCACCTCCTATCCGGGGCTTCGCTCCATGAAGGTTCTCACCCCCGGGATCTCCTTATACCTCACAATGTGCCCGCCACAAGCACCTCACATGGGAATGCCCAGAACACATTTCCCGGCAAGACTCGCCCACATGGCTCGTCGTAGAATCCTGTCCGATCAACTCAACCCTCACCACACACCCAAGAGTGCAGGTGTGCAGGAGTAAGATTGCGACAAGGTAAAGGCTCATCAAGCAGTTCTACCATGCAACCTATCATCCGGTGATATTCATAATTAAAGCACTAGCAAGTTAGGTATTATGCCATGCGTAATAGGATCTACGAGGTTGGGTGGGGTGTGGCACCTGCGAAGTCATCACCGAGCTCCTCCTCGTACTCGTAGTCGTCCTCCTCAAACTGATCCTCCTCTGAAACGAGACATAATAGCCGCGTTAGCGGCTCCTATAGAGTCAACACAAAGAAGCAATAAAATTCAATAACTCCAAATGCACTCATACATAAGCCTATGACATAGAGCTCATTTTTATGAAAATTTGGACACTTGGTTCATATTTTTCGGAGATCGTATGAAGAAGTTATGAATTTCTAAAGTTTATTCTATTTTCTGAAAAAAGGGCAGATTAACCTGGACGCGACACGTGGCGGCTCCTGATTGGGCCACGTGGCGTGCGGGCACAGTGCAGCTGGAGCTGGGCTGACGTCATGCTGACGTCAGCACTGACGAGGACCCAGTCAGTGGCCGATAGGTGGGGCCCACGGGTCTAGTCACTGACAGGTGGGGCTAGGTCAACAGTCAACGTTGATCGATCAACGGTCAAGGCTGACCGGGCTTCGACCGGGCCTCGACGGGCCTAGACAGGGCTGGATCTAGGCCGGGTTGGGCCGGCCCGGCCCGGACACGTGTCGAGCAGGGACGTAGGCCGCGTGGCATGTCTGGGCTCTTAACGGGCCAAGTCCACGGCCTGGTCTGACTGGGGTTGCATGGACTCAGTCTATGGTGAACCGTAGACACAGGGGCTGAGTGGCGTACGGTGGTTGGTCCAGCTGGCCACGTGGGCCTGGTGGACGCGGTCCACTCGGGCACAGGGGAGAATCCCCCTTCTCCCTCCCCGACCCGTGCACACGCGGGTGCGGCGGCTTTGGCCGGCGGCGTGCGGCGAGCGGGGCGCTGGTTGGCCTAAGCTCGGCATGGTAGCGGCTATAGCAGCGGGTTCGCAGCTCACGAGCTCGCTGGCGCGCGCGTCGCAACGGCGTCGGACGGCGGAGACTCGACGGCAGGCGGCAGCAATGTGTTTGGGGTGGCATTAGCGCGTGCTACGGCACCATGAGGCTAAGGTGAATGAGCGGGTGAGGTTCAAGTGAGCCCACGGGGCTTGGTATGGCCGGCGCGCGCACGACGGCGGTTGCGGGCGGCGCGAGGCGGCGGTGGCGCGGCTGCGGAACGCAGCAGCGGCTTGGAGGCAGCTTGGACTCGCGCAGGGGCTATGTGACGCTCGGGCGATCATGGCGGGGTTACCAATTTGGGCAGAAACAGCCCCCTAGCCGACGGCGAGCAGCAAGGCACGGCAGCGGCGGCCGGCAACGGCGAAGCCAAATTCGTCGGCGTAGCCAGACATTGGCCTTCATCTTCTTCTCCATTTCTCGATTGGAGCAGCTAGGAGCTCCAAGGCCTATCTAACGCGGTGAGAGGAGGCTCGGCGGAGGCGCACACGGCGTGTTGGCCGCGGCGGCGCCCCGGCGACCGGTGTCCGGGGAGACCGAGGCCGGCAAAGGTGCTAGGCCCCGTCAGTGGTCCATGTCGGCTCCCTAACCAAGTCAGCTAGGCGTTCAGTGGTGCGGCGGACCTACTCGTGGAGCTAATGAAGGGGAGGTGGCCGGGGAGAGCGGGAACGGCGGCGGTGTACTGGCGGCGGCCATGGAGCGGGCGGAGGTGAGCTCACCTTCGCGCGGCGTCGATTCGGGCCGGTCCGGCGCGGCTGCGTCGGCTTGGTGGAGAGGAAGAAGCGCGGGGCGACAGTGTGGGCGCACTGAGGCTCCGGGTCCTTCTCCTCCGATGGCTCGCGCAGCAACGTCGGCGGCGCACGCGGGTCCGGCTCCGGCAGCAGCGGCAGCTCTTCCCCGCCTCCCTCTTCTTCTCTTCTTGCTTAGACAGGCGAGCGGTGGTGCGGCTGGTGTCAAATGGCTGCGCGGCACTGGGAAACCCTAGCGTGCGGAGCTCCCCTTCTTATAGCGGCCGGCAGCCATGGTGGACGGCAAGGATGGCAGATGCCAATCCTAGGGCAGGGCGCGGCCGCAAGTTAGGGTTAGGGTTTTGCGCTGCTCGGCCGAACGGGGTGGACGGCATCGGAGCGCAGCATCGAGTCACGGGCGGGCGGCGGACGACATCGCGCGGCCATGGCCATTTTTGGCACGGCGGACGCGACGCGCGGGCGGCCATAAGAGGGAAAAGGAGAAGCTGACAGGCGGGGTCCAGGTGTCAGCGGCACAGCGGCGGGCGCGGGCGCGCGGGCGGTCTTGCTGGGCCGGCTGGCCTTGCTGGGCTGCGGCAGCGCGGGCGAGCGGGCAGCGCGCTTGCTGGGCCGTTGACCAGGCGGGCCGCAGCGCGGGCGAGCGGGCGAGCAGCAACGCGCGGCCTTGCTGGGACGCTGGCACCATGCTGGGCCTGGCAGGCCGAGCGGCCGCGGCGGTGGGCGAGGCAGCAGCGGGCCGGCCTGAGGAGCTAGCTGGGCTGGGCTGGTTGCTTTATGGGTTTCCCTTTTCTTTTTCCCTTCTTTTTCCATTTCATTTTCTATTTCTATTTTCCAAACACCAAACAACTATGCCACTAATCCTTGTTAATTATGTTAGTGACCATGGTGCACACACCATGATAGGTCCCCTAGGGTCTCACGGTCATGGTGAATCCATTTTCGAGGTTAGTCGACATATATATATACACATGCGATGTTAGGTTATTCGATTTTATCGGTCATCACATAAAATCGAGAAATGCGAATCAAGTTTTGGTAAATTAAATGCAATGCTCGGGCTAACATTGGGCGCTACTTGTGCATTTATTGGCGGGTTTCTTACATGACATCCACCAAACACTGGTAATCTTTAGAAAATTTTTTGAAAGTCCGTATTTTCGGTGACCGGATTTCTAGGGTTGTTACAAGTCATTTTTTTAAAGAGTTTGTGCAAGCCTTCAGAAAAAACTGATCGATACTATCTGTGGATGGAATTCTCTTTTGTCATTATATTACAGATTACATAAATATAGTAAATTTGTACTAATATTATTTTCTAACCAATTAAAATTTGCACTAGTTTGCCAATTTAGCTAAATGTTGCAATGTATGATGAACTCTTTTTTTTTTGCATTGATAATGCTAATGCATAATGTTATCCTCTTTATGCAGGGTTCGTAAAGCGCGCAACATAGAACAGCTCTCAAAATCATGTGATGATATATTCAACAAGCTCATTCAAAGTGGTGTCCCTTCAGAACAACTATATGACACTGTCTGCAAGCAGGTAATTCTCTACAAAGTACATCCTTAAAGAGTGCAATGCACTTTATAGTTGATGTATCATTTTCCTTTTGCTGCAGGAGGTTGAAATTGTTCTGACAGCTCATCCCACCCAAATAAATCGGCGAACTTTACAATATAAGCACCTAAGAGTAGCAGTAAGTTTAACATCTATAGTTTATAAAAGTACCTTTTCTTGATTTCCCTTCATTCAACTGTAGGATATCAAACAGTAATTATACTCTTACTCATTTTTTAAAACAAAACTACTAGTACATCGTCTGTTTCAATGACTGATGGAGCTGCATTTCAGCATCTTCTGGAGTTCAATGGGCGCCCTGATCTAAGCCATGAGGATAAAGAAATGCCAATTGAAGATCTGGTATACATCAAAATTAAGAGGATTGTACAGTAATTCTTTTATTCTCCTCTTTTTGTTTATCATTTCTGAACCACATAACTTTGATTATGTATGTAACGTCCCGTCTCTTCGAGGCCGGGCCCGCTTACGTCCGGCCGCTTATCTAGGATATAGATTGTCCTCACAGACCAACACTAGTCTTTTCTGCGTACTTTGCCCTTACTCGTGCGCACCCAGGAAGACTTCCCAGTCGGTCATCCATCTCTAAATTGCTCTAAGTCAAGCACACTTAACCTTGGAGTTCTTTAGTGATGAGCTTTCGGAAAAGAAGTTGAACTTATTGGTATAAGTATCTATTAATCCTATTAAGCCCTAGGCCTCACCCTCTTAGGAGACTGACGTCCTCGTCGGTAAACTCCAGGCCAGGAACATCCCCTCTTGGCCACGTCCGTGTGTCCAGTGCCAGCGCATGTGTCATGCTGTGCGACCATTCCGGATCCACATCAGCCATGCACACAATGCCTGCGCAACTGACACACGCGTCCGTGAAACCGCAAGGATCGGCTCTGATACCATCTGTAACATCCCGCCTCCTCGAGGCCGGGCCCGCTTACATCCGGCCACTTATCTAGGATATAGACTGCCCTCACAGACCAACACTAGTCTTTTCTGCGTACTTTGCCCTCACTCGTACGCACTCAGAAAGACTTTCTAGTCAGGTCACCCATCCCTAAATTGCTTTAAGCCAAGCATGCTTAACCTTGGAGTTCTTTAGTGACGAGCTTCTGAAAAAAGTTACAACTTATTGATACGAGTATCCTATTAATTCTATTAAACCCTAAGTCGGGGTGTTACAAAATATAGGTAAGGAAAATCACAGCAATATGGCAGACGGATGAGTTGAGGCGCCGTAAACCTACACCAGTTGACGAAGCTAAGGCTGCTAGGAAATTTAAGTATTTTGTGCTATGGTTTGTCACTCTTACGTTGTTTATCTACAATTTACTTATTTCCGTTGACTTTGTAGGTCTTCATATTGTGGAGCAATCTCTTTGGAAAGCGGTACCACACTATCTCCGCCGTGTTAGCAGTGCTCTAAAGAAGGTACAGATAAAATGATTGCCATTTTTTTGGATTTAAATTAACATCTTTTGACTCAAAAAACCTAAACCTTTCATTCATGCATACTTCACATATAGCACACTGGAAGACCACTTCCGCTAACCTGCACACCAATCAAGTTTGGTTCTTGGATGGGTGGTGACCGAGACGAGAATCCTAACGTTACAGCAAAAGCAAGATCTATGTAATAATATATCGATGCTTTGGTGCATTCTCACTAATGTTAATCTTATACCATTGTAATGATGTGATGGTGTCGCCTTTTCTAAGGCCTCGTTTAGTTCCCTAAATTCACCTCCAAATTTTACTATACAGAATTTCTATTCCTCATCACATTAAAATGCCGGTAAATATATGGAGTATTAAATATAGATAAAATCAAAAATTAATTACACAGTTTTATTGTATTTTACGAGACCAACGTTTTGAGTCTAATTAATTAATGTTTGGACAATTATTACTAAATAAAAACAAAATTACTACAGTGCGCAGGCACTGTGCATCTCCCGATTCGGGCGGCCGAATCGGGCAACTAAACAAGGCCTAAGAGTCCAAATCAGGAATGCTGAAATGATATGTCATTTCTACGATGCAGGTGACTAAGGATGTTTCATTGCTGTCCCGGTGGATGGCAATAGACTTTTACATCCGGGAATTAGACAGTCTCAGCTTTGAGTTGTCTGTCAAGAGATGCAGTGACAAGGTTGCAAGCTTGGCTAATGACATTATGCTCAAAGGTCAGTTTCATGGTATATCTTAGTTATCAAATCTAGATTATTTCTAGTTTCACCAGAGGTTGCTAGTTACTGTCGTCTATGACAACTGCTATATATTGTTAGTTTGTTGATAGTTTGAGATGGTTAACACATATTTGTGGTCTAGAAATGATCTTGACCTTTTTATTGTAGCACATTCCTTATGTGATGTGATATTTCAAATAAAGTTCATTGGATTATTTTGTGCTGATGTTTTCGAGGGGACTGTACAGAGTCGGCATCTGAGAACCTAAAGGCCAATATCTGGAACAAAACAGTACCACAGAACAATGCACAGCTTCATCATAACTTGGCTCTGCCTGAACAACTTCCTTCGGGTGCTGATCTTCCTTCATGTACAGGTAGATTTCTCTGTCTGAGCTACTAGTTTTATTTCTGCTTTATATAAAAAGTATGTCAATGAAGTTTGATTAACCCTATGCTGTACCTATCTTAATCACTACTATGCCTCAACCTAGATTTGATCAGGTGGTTGTAGTATTTAAAAATTATTTAGAGCATTCCTTCAAATTTCCATCATATGGATCAGTTCAATCAGATCTTCAGTTAACGAGCGTCATGTTTAACAATGATCTCTATACTACATGCTTTTCCTCTAGTAGCTTCTAAATGGATTTTTTTCAGTGCCATATAATCTCCCCATGATTTTCCAACTTTGAGTAATTTTACTCGACACAGGATGCAGTGATGGAGAATCTCAATTTAGGATGATAAATCTTCCAAGGAACTCAAGTCGTCCGGTAAGAACAAAAAAAATGTGATGCCTGAAAATGTTCTTTATTTTTGTATGTGAAGTTCTCTGAGCAACTGTTAGCAATCTATCAAATTTATGCTTAGATCTGGTCAGATAGCATACACGTCAACACAGATTTTCTGGATATGACCTGGTTTCACCTAGCTTAGGTATGGAAAGTAGTGAAAAAATGTGCTTGGCCGCAGTTTCATTAAGTAATATTTTTGTCCAGCAAGGCAGTAAGCACTTGCTGTACATATAGATTTACTATAAAATTGTTTTCATATGGTTCATGTTTCCCAGGGGGCTCTTAATCTAACAGAAAAATTTGAAGACAGTCCATTGTCATCTCCTACTGGTCGTCAACCACAGATGAGTAGAACGTCAAGTGGCCATCAGCTAAGAAAGTTGTTCAAAGAATCTCATATAGGTCGATCAAGTAGATTCCAGAAGCTACTTGAGCCAAGCCTATCTGACAGACCAGGAATTACTCCTTACAGGGTTGTCCTTGGTAATGTGAAAGAAAAGGTCAGAATCATGATTTTCCATTTATTAGAAAGATATTGTCAATATATGAAATGATTATCATATAGATCCTATGTTTATCTTGCAAATTTGCTATACAATAAAAACTATAAATCCAATTGTTTGGAAAATAGTCTTCTATACTCAAATAGTCAAACTAGTGGACTTTTTACATGAGTTTTTTGTTGATCGTGGTTATCGTAATTTCTGTGGTCAGCTGGTGAAGACACGCAGACGGCTTGAGCTTCTGCTTGAGGATCTACCTTGTGACTATGACACTGAAGAATATTGTGAAACATCAGATCAACTTTTGGAACCTTTGCTGTTATGCCATCAATCTCTGGTGAGATATATTCGTGCTTGAAGAATGCCGAGTTAGTCCTCTGATGCTTGAGTAATGCTTTTAAATACAATCACAAGTATCCATGCTGGAACATTTGTCACAAATATTCCTAATGATATTAAAAGTTGATTTTTTAAATGCTAATATTTTCCTGTATAAACCATAAGTGGTCATGAGCACGATGAGAAATACAAAATGCAATCCAATTCTAACAAATAATTTTACACATGATATATTTTATTAAATATACAGAGAGGATGCAAATAAAAAAAGGTTTTATGTCAAAAGAATAGAAAACATATATGCAATTTAAATTGGTAAAATAGTACTATGAAGTTGTAAGAAACAGCAAAGGTAGGTAAAGAATAATATATCCTTAACTCTTATTATCCGAATTTCTCTTTTGCCGTACCACTCACACTTGCCATTCCTCTATGAAGCAATCATGTGGATCCAGTGTGCTTGCTGATGGCCGGTTGGCAGATTTGATACGAAGGGTTGCAACCTTTGGTATGGTTCTTATGAAGCTCGATGTACGCCAGGTATATATACTGATGAACACTGCAGCTGCTTTTGCTTGCTCAATTTCTACTTTTCCTTTTGACAACTTCAGACATAGGTAAAGTCGTTTATTGTTTTAGGAATCTAGCCGTCACACAGAAGCACTTGATTCTGTCACATCCTACTTGGATCTTGGTGTTTATAGTGAGTGGGATGAAGAAAACAAGCTGGATTTCTTGACTAGAGAGCTGAAAGGGAAGCGTCCTCTTGTACCCCAAAACATAGAGGTTTGTCCTTGCATGTGTAAATTGAAGCTACAAAAATGTTGTTTAGATATTATCCAATGACACCTAAGCACATTATTCAGAGTAAAAAGCGAGTTCTTCAGGGTATTCCCTGGTAGATATTTTGCTACAAATCGTTCAGAGTCACTCTAGTGAGTTTCTTATTCTTATGTTGCAACATCAAGTTGGAATATCGTTCTGAAGATCGTTCTGAAGACGAGAGATATAAGACAGATCAAAGTTATCAAGTCTTTTTAGAAATAAGGTAGTACAGTATTTTATATATGCTATGGTGGTATGGCCCCATTCATTGTCCAGTTTATGACTATCTAACAGCATAGTCCTTTAAGAACAATATAAGGGGAAATTCTACACTAATTCATTTACATTTGTATTTATTTCTTTTGTTTAGGTTTCTGCTGATGTGAAAGAAGTTCTGGACACCTTCAAAGTTGCTGCAGAATTGGGGAGCGACTCACTTGGAGCATATGTCATTTCAATGGCCTCAAATGTATGAAGATACACCATCTGTAATGCAGTAAATGATAAATAAAAAGTTTTAAAAAAATCTGCAGTCAGTATTTTAGATTTCTGAGTTCTGATCTCCAGGACCCACTTAGTAGTTCTTTAAAATTGCAAAACATTTATTCCATGTCATGTCTAACACCTTTATGTCATAGACCAGGACAAATCATACATGGTTAATAGTTTGCACAGCTGCCTTATATTAGGATGATAAGTGTCCAATCATGTTCTTTACGCTTGTTCTTGAAGGCAAGTGATGTCCTCGCTGTGGAGCTGTTGCAGAAGGATGCAAGACTTACAGTTAGCGGGGACCTAGGAAGGCCATGTCCTGGTGGCACGTAAGCATGATTTTTTAGATTGATTTCTCTATGAGTTTGCACAGTGTATTGATTGAATATTGGCATGCCAAAGGTCAACGAATTCATTGAACTTTCAGTTAATTTGGGTAGGTTGGGATGAGGTTTTTAGAACAAACTTCAGTTAGTAAAACTGGGCTGAATCCAGTCCATAAACAGAACCATCAATGACACTCTTTATTAATTCATATGAACCTTTTGAGAACTTCAGTGATATAAAATAAAACTGGTTCTGCATGCCTTTTCCTACTATAATGCATCATCTTGTTTATTAATCACTACAATGATGCTGCTTGTGATTACTCTCTCAATTCATCTTCATCCTTGGCGACAGGTTAAGAGTTGTTCCGTTGTTCGAGACTGTGAAAGATTTGCAGGCAGCCGGGTCAGCAATCAGGAAGCTACTGTCCATCGACTGGTACAGGGAGCACATCATCAAGAACCACAACGGCGACCAGGAGGTACTACACAAGAAGAAGAGATGGAATGTTACGTTAGCAGCAAGCTGACATTCACTTTTTTTTGTCTGAAACTCGAGTGTTTGTCTGTTGCAGGTAATGGTGGGGTACTCGGACTCCGGCAAGGACGCCGGGAGCTTCACGGCGGCATGGGAGCTGTACAAGGCTCAGGAGGACGTGGTCGCCGCGTGCAACGAGTTCGGGATCAAGGTGACGCTGTTCCACGGCCGTGGCGGCAGCGTCGGTCGCGGCGGCGGGCCGACGTACCTGGCCATCTTGCAGCCTCCGGGGTCAGTGATGGGCACGCTCCGCTCCACGGAGCAAGGCGAGATGGTGCAGGCCAAGTTCGGCCTGCCCCAGACCGCCATCCGCCAGCTGGAGATCTACACGACGGCGGTGCTGCTGGCGACGCTGCGCCCCCCGCAGCCGCCGCGGGACCCGACCTGGCGGGCCGTGATGGAGGAGATCTCCCGCGTGAGCTGCGCGCACTACCGCGGCACGGTGTACGAGGACCCGGAGTTCATCACCTACTTCCAGGACGCCACGCCGCAGGCGGAGCTGGGCCACCTCAACATCGGCAGCCGGCCCGCGAAGAGGAACAACAAGCAGCCGGCGATCTCGAGCCTGCGCGCCATCCCCTGGGTGTTCGCGTGGACGCAGACGCGGCTGGTGCTCCCGGCGTGGCTGGGCGTCGGGTCCGGGCTGCAGGACGCGCTAACCGCGGCCACGGCGCCGAGCTCCGCGCCATGTACGCCGAGTGGCCCTTCTTCCAGAGCACGGTGGACCTGATCGAGATGGTGACGGCCAAAGCCGACGCGTCCGTGGCGGCGCACTACGAGGAGATGCTGGTGGCCCCCGAGCGGCGCGGCGTGGGGACGCAGCTGGCGCGCACGGAGCGGTGCGTGCTGGCGGTCAGCGGGCACAGCAAGCTCACGGCGCACAACCGGAGCAAATGAGGCGGCTCATCGAGAGCCGACTCGCCGTCCTCAATTTTCCATGAAAAAAAAATACACAGAATAACGAATAATATGGTAGTAGGTTAAAGCTCAACTCATCATATTACTCAGCAACAGTCGATATAGAAATCCATATATCGAATAAAAAAATACAATTAAAAAGCATTATATAAATAGTCCATCATCACACTGGCGGAATCATCAGAGGAGCAGCAGCTTCTGGGACAGTTGCGGTAAACGAAAGTATAACAAAATCTCCAAAAGAAGCCTGAGCGCAGGAACGAGACGTCTACTCCTCCTCGTCATCGTAGTCGTAGTCGGTCTCACCTGCCAAATAAGTTTCAGTACAGTTTGTACTAGCCATATCTCTCATCCTATGCTTTGCTTTTGCTATATAGTATTTGGTGGGATACAAGGATATAATCAAAGCGACCTAATATATGGTTGTGGTTTCCTATGCAAGTAGTGATCATTATTATGTAATATATTTTATCATGTTTTAACCCATTTCATCCATATATACAACCCATTCCATCACCACCACACATATCTCACCCCCTCGCACTCAATTGACAGGTCCAACTCCCTCTCGGAGCCTGTCTCAGCGGCTCACAGCCGGAACGGTAACACCAGTGAGGGAGAATAGAAGGACTCACTCTCACTACTCCCGAGAAGCGTAGGTCGAGGGAAAGGCCATACCGAGGCCGCGGACTATATATAGATTCATAACTCTGCAGAGTGTGTACTCCCGTAACCATAAGATCACCATCATCGGCGGTGCCCCGCCTAAGCTGATTTCGGCTGCTTTCTAACCGGTGCGATGCCACCCTACCACTCAGTACTGGGACATCCCGGATAGGTACCACCAGTACACTGAGACGTGAGACATAGTACCGGGCCCCCGAGGTCACTATGTTGTCTAAGGAGGGTGTGGGTCCCAGTGCCCGTACCTTCCGACACTATTTGCTATCAACCTAGTAGTAGTGACACCGTCCTAACTAGTCAGACATCCGTCCCCCACCCATACAGGGGCGAGCGGTGAGCACGTAGGTCCCAATGTTTCGGTTCTCAAAAGATATCAGGTCCCAGGGGATCAGACAGGATTATCTTCTCATAGGGACTACAACAGCACCTCCTACCCGGGGCCTTACTCCACGAAGGCTCTCACCCCCGGGATCACCATATACCTCATAATGTGCCTGTCACAAGCACCTCATACGGGAATGCCCAGAACACATCCCCCGGCAAGACTCGCCCACAAGGCTCGTCGTAGAATCCTGCCTGATCGACTCAACCCTCACCACTCACCCAAGACACACGCAGCACTCTCCCCGAGTAAAGTGGCACCACGTGCCTTAACCATATAACCATACTCTCCACCACGCATCACATCACGCAGATATAAGCGTAGTAGAAGTAAAGCACCATAAGTAAATAAGCATGCGCCTAGCCTATCAGCGGGAGTGCAGGAGTAAGGTTGTGACAAGGTAAAGTCTCATCAAGCATTTCTACCATGCAACCGATCATCAGATGATATAAATAAATGAAGCGCTAGCAAACTAGATATTATGTCATGCATAATAGGATCTACGAGGTTGGGTGGGGTGTGGCACCTGCGAAGTCATCACCGAGCTCCTCCTCGTACTCGTAGTCGTCCTCCTCAAACTCCTCCTCCTCCGAAACGAGACGTAAATAGCCGCGTTAGTGACTCCTATAGAGTATCACAAAGAACCAAATGAAATTCAATAACTCCAGATGCATTCAAACATAAGCCTATGACGTAAAGCTCATTTTTATGAAAATTTAGACATTTGGTTCATATGTTTCGAAGTTTGTATGAATAAGTTATGAATTTTTGAAGTTTAATATATTTTCTAAAAAAGAAAAAGGGTGGATTAACCAGAGGCTGACACGTGGCGTCTTTCGATTGGCCCACGTGGCACTGCAGGTCTGGCAGAGGTGTCGCGGGGTTGACATCATGCTGACGTCAGCGTGGGTCCGGCGGTTCAGTCACTGACAGGTGGGACCTGGTCAACGGTCAACGTTGACCGGTCAATGGTCAACGTTGACCGGTCAACGCCGACCGGGCCCCGACTGGGCCTCGGAGGGCCTGGGTAGGGTTGGATCTAGGCCGGGTTAGGCTAGCCCAGCCCGGACATGTGTCGGCTCCACGGTGCTGCCCCGTGGTGCTGTGGGCCGATACTGGGCCGGGTCTATGGCACGCTGGCCTGTGAACCCGGTGCACTGTGGACTAATGACAGGGCAGTCAGGTGGCGACTTATGATTGGCTCGACCGGTCCACGTGGGTCCGGTGGACGTGGTCCACCGAGACAGGGAAAATCCCCATCCTCTACCTCACGCGTGCGGCCGGGCGCGGCGCTTGCTGGCGTGAGCAGGGGCGCGGCGGCTGCGGGCGGTGCGGGCCAGTGGAGCAGCGGCTAAGGCTACGCAGAGGCATGGCGGAGGCAGTTGCGAGGCACAAGCTGGCTCGCGGGCCCTTGGCTTGTCGGCGCACGTGCTTCGGCGAAGGCGCCGTGAGCGGGGCATGGCAGAGGCGCACACGGCGGTGAGCGCCACGGCGGCGCTGCGGCTGTCGGAGTCCGGGGAGACCGAGGGCGGCAAAAAGGCGCGCCCTCACTGTGGTCCATACCAGCTCCAAGGATGTTGTCACTACGGTGTTCTACGATGCGGCGGACCTACTCGTGAAGTCAATGGAGGGAGAGGTGGTTGGAGAGAGCGGGAACGCGGCAGCGCTTTGCCGGCGGCCATGGAGCGAGCAGAGGTGAACTCACCTTGCGTGGCCGTGGACGGAGGCGAAGCAGGTGACGAGGTGGCGATCTTGGTGAAGGGGAAGTAGAGTCGGGGCGTCGAGCCGATCGTGCGGCGCTCTGGCGTCCCTCTCCGGCGCGCGGACAGTAGCGGCGGCGGTGGCACGCTTGGCTCTGGCGGATGGCTCCTACCCCGCTTTCTTCCTCTCCTCACTTCTCTCCTTCTCCTCAGTAGCAGCGAGTGTAGGCACGGCTGGGGTGACTGCAGAAGCACGGGAAACCCTAGCGGCTGGCGAGGCTCCTTTATATAGCCATGGCGGCGGCCATGGGCAACGGCGGACGGCGGCGATGCGGCGAGGTGCATCGAGCGGCCAAGCGCGCTTTGAGCTAGGGTTAGGGCAACCCTAAGCGTGGTGCGGTGGACAAGCGACCAGGATGCCTGCAGGGCGATCACGGGCGAGGAGCGGACGGCGAAGGCGCCGTTGCCAAAAATGGCGCGGCGGATGGGACGTGCTGATCCACAGAAAAGGAAGCTGAAAGGCGGGGGCCACTGGACAGCGACAGCGAGCGGAGGCGCAGGCGCACGCGTGAGGCTGACCCCTTGTTGGGCCGTCTGGCTTCACGGGCCGTAGCGCAAGCGGGGTGCGCGGGCGAGCTGGCTGGGCCGCTTGGCCTGGCTGGGCCGCGGGCGAGCGAGCGAGGCAGGCAGGCCGGGTGCGCGTGCAGGCGAGCTGGGCCATTGGCCAGCTGGGCCGTCAGGCCAGGGCTGCGGGCGAGTGGGCAGGCCGGCGCGGCTGATGCCTTGCTGGGCTGAGCGGCTTTGGCTGGCAGGCCGAGCTGGGCCACAACGGCTAGTTGGGCTGCTTGCTCGATTCTTTTCCTTCTACATTTCTATTTGCTTTTCTATTTCTTTCCAAGCCATGCCATGACTTTTTAGCAAAAGGGTTAGTGCTAAATGAGTTAGTGTCATGGCACAAGGGCTTGGTGGGTCCGCTAAGGTCTCATGGTCTAGTTGGTAGCCAAGTCAAGGTTAGTATACTTGTATATATACATGTGATAAAGATGTTGTTGATTTTATTATCCAATACATAAAATCAACAAGATGCAAATCAAAATCTACATTAAAATGTAGATGCTCAACTACAAATAGGGGCTACTTGTGCAACTATCGGGTGGTTTCCTACATGACACTCACCAACAATGGGATTCTTTTAGAAAAATTTTTGTTGGTTGTGATTTTTGGTGTTTGGATTTTTAGGGTTGTTGCAGTCCTACCCCCTTATGAGAATCTCGTCCTCGAGATTTAAAAGTGCAACTTACTCTTGAAACAAGTAGGGGTAGAGCCTCCTCATTTCTGATTCCTTCTCCCAGGTTGCCTCCCGTTTTGTGTGATTGCTCCACTGAATCTTTAATATTGGTGTGCTGGTGTTTCTGGTCTCTTTAGTGGCTCTGTCTAGAATGCAGATGGGGTGCTCTCTATACTCTAAGGTGTCCTGAATATCAAGTGCCTCTGTGGGCATTGGTTGCTCTGGCAGCTTCAGACACTTGCGCAAAGGTGACACATGAAATACTGGGTGCACACCTGCTAGTTGTTCGGGCAACTCTACTTTGTAGGCAAGCTTGCCAACTCTATCTGATGGTCCTTCGAAGTGGGGAGACCTTGAGATAGACATAGTCCCCGACTTCAAACTCAAGGTCTCTGTGTCTCTTGTCGGCATAGCTCTTCTAACGGCTCTGGGCAATCCTCAGATTCTCTCGCACTTGGACGACTCCTTCTTTGGCCTCCTTGATGGTGGCAGGGCCAAGGAATGATCTTTCACCTGCTTCAGACCACATCAGAGGTGTTCTGCACGGTCTTCCATACATAGCCTTGAATGGTGATATCTTGAGACTAGCCTGGTAACTGTTGTTGTAGGAGAACTCTGCAAAGGGCAAACTCTTCTCCCAATCAGTTCCATAATTCAGAACATAAGCTCAAAGCATATCTTCAAGGATCTGGTTCACTCTCTCTGTCTGACCATCTGTCTGAGGGCGATAAGTGGTACTGTAATTTAGCTTGCTCCCTATTGACTTGTTCAGGGCCTTCTAGAACCTGGATGTGTACTGCGGGCCACGATCGGATATTATGCTCTTAGAGGCTCCATGCAGCTTGAGAATGTTCTCAACATACAAATCTGCTAGCTGGCCAACTCGAGCATCATTCCTGATGGCTAGAAAGTGAGATACCTTAGTCAAGCGATCGACTATCACCCATATAGCATCATGGCCCTTCGAGGTTCGAGGCAAACCCACAATGAAGTCCATAGAAATGCTATCCCATTTCCATTCAGGTATATCAAGTGGATTTAGCAGTCCTGCAGGTCTCTTGTGCTCAGCTTTGATGCGTTTACAAATGTCGCATCTAGCAACATGACCTGCGATATCTGACTTCATGTTCTTCCACCAGAATTTCCTCTTCAAATCGGCATACATCTTAGTACTGCCTGGGTGGATACAATACTTGGAGTCATGTCCTTCTGAGAGGATCTCATTGCGGATAGCTGGGTCTGCAGGCACACAAATTCTTTCCTTGTACCAATAGGTACCTTGCTCATCTTCACTGAACTCTGGGCACTTGCCTTGCGTCAGGAGCTCGTGTATCTCCCAAATCTCTGGGCAATGGCGCTAGGCTTCATGGATCCTATCCATGAGGGTGTAGTGCACACAAAGCTCATTCAACAGGCCATGGGGTATCACCTCCATCTGTAACTCATCAATGCCCTCTTGCAACTCCTTGGGCAAGGCGGTGGTGAACAGAGCATGACAATGGCTTTTGCAGCTAAGAGCGTCAGCGACCACATTGGCCTTCCCAGGGTGATAGAGGATCTCTACGTCGTAGTCATTAATCAACTCAAGCCAACGACGCAGTCTCATGTTCAGATTTTCCTGGGTGAAAAAGTACTTCAGGCTCTTGTGATTGATGTAGATTTCACACTTGTTCCTAATCAGGTAGTGCCTCCAAATCTTTAATGCATGGATCACAGCTGTAAGCTTGAGATCATGGGTGGGGTAACGCTGTTCGTGCTCTTTAAGCTGACGGGAAGCATAGGCAATGACTTTCCCATTCTGCATCAGAACACACCCAAGCCCCTGGCGAGATGCATCGCAATAGACCACAAAGTCTTGGTGGATATCGGGCAAGGCAAGAACAGGCGTTGTGGTGAGTTTCTCCTTTAGGGTCTGGAAACTCTGTTCGCATTGGGGCGTCCATTCAAACTTATTGGTCTTCTTCTAGAGATTGGTCATGGGGCGAGCTATCTTGGAAAAGTTTATGATGAATCAGCGATAATAACCAGCCAATCCTAAGAAACTTCTCACATCGGTCACATTCTGTGGCTGCTTCCATCCCTTCACTGTCTCAATCTTGGACGGATCAACAGCTACTCCATCAGCATTGAGTACATGGCCTAGGAAAGTGACCTCTTCAAGCCAGAACTCACACTTGCTGAACTTGGCGTAGAGCTGATGCTTTCTCAACTTCTCCAACATTATCTTCAGATGCTGTTCATGTGCCTCAGCGGTGGTAGAATAGACAAGAATGTCATCAATGAAGACCACCACGAACTTATCCAACTCCTGCATGAACACTTTATTCATCATGTTCATAAATGTAACACCTCTGGTGTTATATTAACTAAAACTTGCCATGTCATCATATGCACTGCAAAGCATTCATGATTAGGTCAATCTTGATGTGCATTAACTAAAACAAGTTTACATTTCATAGGTTGATTGTGTTTCTGGAATATGTTGTCACATGAAATAATAAAACCCTACTTTCGAATGTCATCTCAAATACTTAGTTTATATTCTATGTACTTGAGGTGTAAACCGTGTTTACACTAGTGCCAAGCATAGTGTATAAATCTAAGTCCAACCCTAAAAATTATTTCCATATTTGAAGTGAATTTGGATTTCAAAGCTTATTCCTAAGCCTTGTAATTCAAATTTAAATTCAAATTAGAAAGCTAAAAAAAGGTTTTTCAAAAGTTAACTTGGTCAACCAAGGGTGTCATTGGGTCATTGACATAAAAATGTCCTTGGATGATGTATGTGATCACTAATAACCAACCAATTAAATTAGAAACCAAATCGAGTTTGAGTTCGGTTTCAAAAACCCTTTATTTCAAAACCTAGTTTTATCCCCTTTTCTGTAATTCAAAATCTATAAGGAATTTGTGGATACTTTAAAAAGATAGTTTGTAGATCTTTACAAGAGCTACAAAGTTGGTATTCAAAGTTTTCAAGTTTCCAAAAAGAATTTCAAATAAATTTAAAAATACAGTTTTTTAGCATTTATCCCCTTTTGATTTTAAAACTATAATTCAAAAATTATGCATAATTTGAGAAAACTTTGTATATGAAAAAGGTTTGGTTTGAAAATTTAAACATTTCATAGTTTTGAAGATTTTCAAGTTTTATTGAAGAATCAAAAGTAATTTCAAATGTTTGTTTCTAGGGTTTTATTCCCTTTTTAAATTTGAATTCATATTTCAAAATCTAGACATAATTTGAGGATGCTAGTTAAATGAAAAGTTTAGCTTTTGAAAAGTTATGCAAATGATATTTTTGGAGATTTTCAATTTCTTATGTAAATTTTTTCGTAATTTGAAAATTTTGATGAGTGACATTTCTGTAATTTTCTTGAACAGCACCGAGACCTATCGACGGCCGCCATCGCCGGCTTCTCAAGCCGCGCCGCCGTCCACCGCCACACATGCACGGCTGCCAGAGCACTCCTGGACGCGCGAAGCTTCGCCATCGCCGTGTCGCTCGTCCATGCCTCGCCCCTGCCCTATAAATAGGTCGGCCGCCGCCATTTCTCTTCCTCTTTCTCCCTGCTGCCTCCGCCGACGACCTTGCTCCGCCGGCAAAATTTGCCACCGTCGCTCCATCTCTGCTCGCTTCATCTTGCCTGAAGCTCTACCTTGACCTTGTGCTTCTTCTGAGCCAGTTCATGCTCGCTCTCGCCGCCCGAGCCGCCCGCACGTCGTCGTCTTCCTCGCGATCGGTCGCCGAGCTGCCGTGAGCTTCCTCTCCATCCACCGCCGCGAAGGTGGAAAATATTTTACCTTTAACCCTCTCATCATGTTCTCTGTGCTTCGCTGCCCCTTATGCGCATCTTGGTCGGTCTGATGGTACACAGGAAGCGCCGGAACGCCATCCTTGCCACCAGAGCGCCGCCGCCGTCATCAGCGCCGCCGTCCACAACTCGACTCAGCCACTCCGAGCTTTCATTAGCGTGTGCACTAGACCCGTGGTGAGCTCCTGCACCTGTCCATGCTCTCAATTTTACCTCCCTTGCGCCGTAGACGCCGGTCACCGTGGCTCGCCGTCGGCGTGACCTTGCCGCTCCGCGCGCGCGTAGCCGTCTGAGCTAGAATCCAGGGGTAGCTCCATCTTCTGGCCCAATGCGTCCGAGTCGATGTCCTGCATCAGTCTGTGTCCTCGCTATCGTCAGAAATTGCTCCGGTGAGCCCTGCCGCCACACCCGAGCTCCGCCGCGCCGCCATGGCCACCGGCGTGGGTGCCACCGTCGCTCCGCAGCCACGTTAACTAGCCCAGGTTGCTCGCCGTGCCGAGATGAGCCTGTAGGACCAAACCTCGTCGCCGGAGACCTCGCCGTCGGCGAGAAATCGCCGGTCAACCGTCGCGCCGCCGTCGGTCAGCGCGGGAACACTGTGCGTTTTTCCTTTTTTCTTTTTCTAGAAAATAATTTAAATGCTATTTTCTTTAGAAAATCATAGTAATTCATATACAGCTCCAAAAATTCTGAAAATTTTTATGTGTGTTCTTTATGATGTCATCTACCTAGGAAAAATATGAAATGCCAAATTTGAGTACTTTTTGCATATGTTAAAATTAGCTCTTTTAATTGAAAAATGGACCTTCAATGATTTTTAATAAATAAAATAATTGGCTTTTAATTCTAAAATTTGTTTTGCCATTTAATTAGACCAAGAGCTTTTCAAAATAAAATTTTGAACTTAATTAGACAACTTTAATTTTTTATGCCTTTATTTTATGCTTTTAAATAATTAATTAATCTTGTTTAATTAAGTTAATCATTATAGGAATTGTTTGACTTTGGGATTGATTGATGACCTTGGGTCATTAACCCTAATAACCTTTGGCACTTTAATTAATTGTTTGCGCTTACTTGGATCATGTCATTAGGGCTTAATTAACGTTATTTCATGTGTTTAATAACTTTCGTAAATAATGTAGTTAACCCTAATGAACTTAGTAAGTATGCTTTGGTTGGCTTGCAACTTTATCGTGAAAGAAAGTTGTACTCAAGCCATTAATCTGATCATGCATCCATCGAGCATCATGTCTATTATTCCATCATGTTGAAGCATATGCTTGTATCGTATAGTTTCCGATAACGGAGAGTTTAACGTTGTCACCCCAGATCCAAAGGAAGAGCAGACTCCAAAGATTGGAATTGATCCAGAGCTCGAGACCATCTACCTCGACCATGAAGGCAAGCCCCGGATGCATTCAAACCCTATTCTATTTTTATAAAAGTTTTATTGCTTCAGTTATGATATGTTGCATTAAGTAATAGGAGTTGAGTGAAAACCCACCAACTGCATTACCTGTCTTACTTCCATAATTCCTTGTTACCTGTTCTAGAAGATGCGTAGTAATGCTTAGCCCTGCTTAGTTAATTAAGTGTTCAAAGGTAAAAGAATGAAAAAGATGAGTTTGTTTTTATCTGTTGGAATCATGCTTTTAGTTAATAAATCGAGTCCGGAAGGCTAACTTGCATTGGGAATGGAGTCCCTCTGTAGTGTTTCCGTCTGTTGATGCCTTAGGTCCCGTGTCGATGGTGAACTGGTGACATCGAGAAATTAGAAAATCCACATGCATGAAGTGATATACTGATGGTTAGAGCCGGGTATATCATGGAGTGACTTATAGTGGGCCAGAGTTCCCACATATGTCATAGTGTGTTATACTGTGGGTTTAAGTTCCCATGTATATCGGTACACTGGGTCGAAGTGCTCAGGTGTATCATGTGGTGATATATGGCTGTAGTTGTTATCCCGGTATATCGGTTCACGTGCTATGCTTAGGAGTTAGAGTCTCCTGCATATCAGTAACCTAGGTCCCAGCTGGGTATGAAAATAGATTCGAATCGCCGTTGCTTCTCGGAGAAGAAGACTCGATCGGTGTTCATCATCGTAGTAACAACTTGAATAATGAGTAAGGTTTAAGAAGGAAGTTGGTTGGTAATTTGATCTTGAATAAAACAGCTTTTCTTTCTTTCAAGCTTTTTTGCAAAAATTTCTTATCTCCTGCAAGCCTTACCTTGTCACTCTAGCCTGCATTTCCTAAGTCTTCACCCCTCTTTTTTGTCGGGTCAGTCTTGTTGAGTACTTTTGTACTCAGGGTTTGTTGAACCCTTGTTGCAGGTGAGCCTCATGGGCAGGAATGCTTCGCATCCTGCTGCATGATAGTCGTCGAGGAAAGTGACGACGAATAGGATATCTCGCTCTTGGGCAGAGCATATAATCAAGGTTGATATAATAAGTTATATGGTTATTCCACTACTACTATGGTTTGTAATAATTCAACTTATGGTTGGTAAATGGTTTGTAAACTTATGTTGTTGTAATCCTTTCGCTATTTTACTCCAATGTATATTATTTGTATAAAACTGTTGTAATACTGCAATATCTCTTTGTAACGATTGATCCTGCTCGGAGAATCATGGATGATTCGGGATTTACCCGACAGACCTTTTAAGTTTTATGGAACACATTCATGGTTATTTGGAGTCTGTTTAGACAATAATCATGCATGTGGGCCATAGGATTTTTGAGGTTCTGCCATAATAAAATAAGCCGGTGCGTTCGTAAGACCGAAGGACACGACGGTGTACTCATATTGCCCATATCTGGTGACAAATGCTGTCTTAGGAATGTCCTCTTCTCTGATCTTCATCTGATGGTAGCCTGATCTGAGATCAATCTTGGAGAAGTACTTGGCATTGCGCAGCTGATCTAGCAGGTCATCTATCCTCGGCAGGGGGTACTTGTTCATTATGGTCACGGCATTCAGGTTCCTGTAATCAATGCACATCCTTTGCGTACCATCCTTCTTCTTAACAAACAGAACAGGAGATCCCCAGGGCGAGGCACTGGGCCTAATGAACCCTTTCTCGGATAGCTCCTCAAGTTGTTTCTTAAGCTCCTTAAGCTCTCAACTGCCATACGGTAGGGTCGCTTGGAAATAGGACTCGTACCAGGCAACAGGTTGATCACAAACTCAACATCCCTGTCCGGTGGCATCCCCGGGAGCTCTTCAGGAAAGACATTGGGATACTCCTGAACTACAGGCACTTCCTCAAGTGACTTCTCTTCAAGGGCACACAACATGGAAACATCTGTCCCTTTGTTCGGCTCACATCTGATCTGGTGACCACTTGGATGGGTTATATCCAAAAATCTAGGTGAGCAAGATATCACTCCCTTATTCTAGGTTAACCAATCCATCCCTAGAATGACGTCTAGGCCTTCGAAGGGTAGCAAGGTAAGATCAGCAAGAAAGGTAAGACCCTCAATTGTGATACTCACTCCCTTACATCTTATGGTACAACAAACATTGCCCAAAGGTGAACTGGTGTATAAGGCTTCTTTTCGTGGAGTGACAGGTATAGGTGCTCTCGTGCAAACTTGGTGGATATATAAGAACATGTAGCTCCTAAATCAAATAGCACGGATGCCTTAACTCCATGCACTAAAAACATATCGTACACCACGTCGGGGACGGCCTGGGCAGCCTCTACTGTGATGTGGGCGAGGTAGCCACGGGTTGCTCCAGATGGCACCTGCTTGTATGGGGTGCCCTGGTTCTGCCTGGCGGGCGCTGGTATAGCCGATGCAGCCTTGTTCGGGCACTCAGCTGCCTTGTGACCCGGCTGGCCACAAGCGAATCAAGTGTAGGTCACGCCGCCTATGGGGGTTGGCACGGCGGCCCTCCATGTGCTACCTCCTGGTGCGGCACGAGCGTACGCTTGGCGGTCCTGAGCAGGGCGAGGGTAGTTGTTGGTGTGGGTACCACCGCCCCGGCTCGAACCGTGTGCAGCTCCCTAGGCAAAGCGACAGCGGGGAGGCTGAGACGCCTCACCACGCGACCTCCGTGGGGCAGTGCATGGGAGGTGCCCTCAGCACGGTGCTTCTTGGTCTTGCCAAGCGCCTCCTTCTCCACGAAAACCTCGTCGTGGTCCTTCTCAATCTCCATTCACTTATCGATCAAGTCATGCAGGGTGTGGCTCTTGGTGCCTGAGAGGAAGAGTCTGATGTGGCTAGACAAACCCTTGCGGTAGTAGTACATCTTCTCCTTCTCAGAATTCACCACTGAGGCAGGTGCATAGCGTAGCAGGTTAGTGAAGCGGGTGGTGTACTCATGCACCTTGTTAGTTCCCATGGAGATGTTGCGAAACTCGTTCTCCTTCTTCTCCAGCGCACCCTCGCAGATGAAGAACGCGTGAAACTCCTCCACGAACTCATCCCAAGAGATGTTGGCAGGGTCCTGGTGGGTCTCACAGAGGCTGTCCCACCAAGATCGCCCAGCACCCACAAGCTGGTGAGTTGCCAAGCCAACACACTCCTCGTCAGTGCAAGTGGTCAAGTTCAGCTTCTTCTCAATCTCCCTCAGCCAGTCATCAGCAGCGATGGGGTCGATGCTGGTGCCATCGAACGTCGAGGGCCTCGGCTTGAGAAAGAACTCCAGTTTCTTGTAGAAGTCATCACATGGCTCCCTGTGGTGGGGGTGCAACACGTTCTCCGCTAAGACTCAAAGAAGCTTGGTCTGCTGAGCCATCACATCTGCCAAAAGTGGCACAGGTGGTGGTGGCGGAGCTGCATCTCCTCCAGCGGTAGGCTCAGGCTCGGGCTTCGCAACAGGTGGTGGCGGTCCTCCAGCCGCGCCTCCAGCAGCTGGTTCCGGCTCAACAACTGGCGGTGGTGGTGGTGGGTGTGCAGGCTGTGGAGTGGCAGCACGAGGTGGCTCCTCAAAGTTGAGGGGTATGTCACCAACGCGTCCACGACCACGACCCTGACCACGACCGCGTCCACGGCCCCTGGCGGGTGCAGGTGAAGGGGAGCGGTTGTTTAGGCGGCTGGTACAACGAGTGGACATCCTGCTTAACATAAACCTCAGATTAGGGCACATGTGCATGTGATATATCTTGACACTACTGATGTAATAATTAAGATAGCTTAATGATTTAAAAACATTTAAATCTATCCAACACTCATACAGAGAAGCATGAAGATCCATAAAGATGCGATAAAATCTGAATCATCCATTACATCAAGTGGGTACATGGCAATACCTCTAGCAGCTATGCTAGGAGACTCGCGAGAAACGTACTACACGCAGGTAGTTCTAGCAAGGGGTGGACAATCTACTCAACAACATGGTGAGTCTGGTCGTTCGGCCACACAGGGCCCATCATCTCCTGATCCCACACTATGCTAAATCATCCCTAGGGACTGGTCCAAACTGGAAGCTGTGGGGGGGAAACTGATGCCAGAAGCTTGGATCTGCTCGTTAGTCATTCAAAGGCGAGAGACGTAATGAGGGGCCTCCTTGAGCTGAGGGGTGGACACTGACTGCCCGCTGAGTCCAGTGGTGGGGCACCCACTCAAGTTGAGGCGAGATTGCCCAGCTCGAACATCTCAACTCTGACCTTCTTACGGGCTCATAAGGGAAGCTCGTCCTGCAACTCCTCGTACTCTCTGACTCTCTCGCGATCCGACCTCTTCCAAGCCTCCATGGTGAGTTTGAGCTTGTCCATGAGGTATGCTGTCCTGTGGACGTAGTTGATCAGGTGTCCCTAGTTGTAGCTGGCAAGAGTGTATTCCTGCAGCAACTTCTCACGTTGAGCCTTGCACTGCTCACAGAGTTCCCTGTAGGCGGCATCTTGACTCTTCTCCTGGAATCTCTTCGCAATGTCTTTGTTCTTCTCAGCTATGGCAGTCTTGAGCTCCCAAACCTTCCTGTCGAGTCAGCTGTCGTGGAGCTGAAGCTTCTCCATTTCATTCATTATCTTGGCGATCTGGTCCTGGTGAGTGTGCTCCTTGTACGCTAACTCACGCTCCAGGTCCGCAATCTTCTGCTTCCATGCTGCCTCCTTGCTCTCTGACTTGCGGATTCTCTCATCAACCTCCATCAGGTAGTTGCGGTCATGGCATCCCTTTCGCTCCAACTCGGCAATGTACATTTCCTGGCACTGCAGGTACATCACAGAGGTGCGGTGGCAAGGGTTACGGTCAACTCTGATATTCTGCTCGGTGTAGGCGATCTCCTCCCAAGTACCCTACTGAACGTTGAGGGCATGAGGAAGCAGATGAAAGCAACTCTCCTTCAGGTAGTCGGCCCCGTTGCGTAGCACAGTACAAAGTGCCTGGCGCGAAATGGTCTGAACACACATGCTGGTGTTGTTGTCGAAGGCGAAGTCGGTGAAGGCGGCAACTCCAGGCAGGTTCATGCTTGCAGGCACGTTGATGTGGACTGCCTTGTAGCCCTCAATGCCTCCTCCAAGGACGGGCTTGCCGCGGCAAAGGTACTCGACATTCTCCACGGGAACACCAAGCTCGGTGAGAACCTCGCGAAGCACGTGAGCGTAGCCTCCATACTCTGTCCCGTTGAGTCTATACTCAATGACATCCATCGGCAGCAATGGACCAAGCGGCATGTTGGGGTCCATCTGTAGGTTGACACGAGAATGGAATTAGAAAAGTTGCAGAGAGAGATAAGCCATGCATAAAAGTGTATGCAGTGGTCGGTGTATAACCGAGAGATATCAAGGTTCTCCTAATTCTATCGTCCAATCCTATGGGTCTCGTCCTAGGGTCAAGCATGGCTCTGGTACCAACTGAAACATCCTTAATTTTCCACGAAGGGAAAATACACAGAATGACAAACAATATGGTAGGTTGAAGCTCAACCCATCACATTACCATCAACAGTCGATACAGAAATCCATACATCGAACAAAAAGAGTACAATTAGAAGGGATTACATAAATAGTCCATCGCCACACTGGTGGAATCAACAGAGTAGCAGCAACTTCTAGGACAGCTGCGGTAAGTGGAAGTACAACAAAATCTCCAAAAGAAGCCTGAGCGTAGGAACAAGACATCTACTCCTCCTTGTCATCATAGTCGTAGTCGGGCTCACCTGCCAAATAAGTTTCAGTACGGTTTGTACTGGCCACATCTCCCACCCTATGCTTTGCTTTCGCTATGTAGTATTTGGTGGACATACAGGGACGAGCGGTGAGCACGTAGGTCCCAAGGTTCCAGTTCTCAAGAGATATCAGGTCCTAGGGGATCAGACAGGATTATCTTTTCATAGGGACTACAACAGTCCGTGCTACAACAGCACCTCCTACCCGGGGCCCACAAAGGCTCTCACCCCCGGGATCACCATATACCTCACAATGTGCCCGCCACAAGCACCTCATACGGGAATGCCCAGAACACATCCCCCGGCAAGACTCGCCCACAAGGCTTGTCATAGAATCCTTTTCGATCAACTCAACCCTCACCACTCACCCAAGACACACGCAGCACTCTCCCCGAGTAAAGTGGCACCACGTGCCTTAACCATATAACCATACTCTCCACCACGCATCACATCACGCAGATATAAGCGTAGTAGAAGCAAAGCATCATAAGTAAATAAGCATGCGTCTAGCCTATCAGCGGGTGTGCAGTGTGACAAGGTAAAGGCTCATCAAGCATTTCTACCATGCAACCTATCATCAGATGATATTCATAAATGAAGCGCTAGCAAACTAGATATTATGCCATGCGTAATAGGATATACAAGGTTGGGTGGGGTGTGGCACCTGCGAAGTCATCACCGAGCTCCTCCTCATACTCGTAGTCGTCCTCCTCAAACTGCTCCTCCTCTGAAACAAGACGTAAATAGCCGCGTTAGCGACTCCTATAGAGTATCACAAAGAACCAAATGAAATTCAATAACTCCAGATACATTCAAACATAAGCCTATGACATAGAGCTCATTTTTATGAAAATTTGGACACTTGGTTCATATTTTTTGGAGTTTGTATGAATAAGTTATGAATTTTCGAAGTTTAATCTATTTTCTAAAAAAGAAAAAGGGCGGATTAACCAGAGGCTGACACGTGGCGTCTTTCGATTGGCCCATGTGGCACTGCAGGTCCGGCAGAGGTGGCACGGGGCTGACATCATGCTGACGTCAGTGTGGGTCCGGTGGTTCAGTCACTAACAGGTGGGACCGGGGTCAACGGTCACTGACAGGTGGGACCCGGTCAACGGTCAACGTTGACCGGTCAACGGTCAACGCCGACCGGGCCCCGACTGGCCTCGGAGGGCCTGGGTAGGGTTGGATCTAGGCCAGGTTGGGCTGGCCTAGCCCGGACACGTGTCGGCTCCACGGTGCTGCCCCGTGGTGCTGTGGGCCGATACTGGGCCGGGTCTATGGCACGCTAGCCTGTGAACCCGGTGCACCGTGGACTAATGACAGGGCGATCCGGTGGCGACTTGTGATTGGCTCGGCCGGTCCACGTGGGTCCGATGGACGTGGTCCACCGAGACAAGGGAAAATCCACATCCTGTACCTCACGCGCGAGGCCGGACGCGGCGCTTGCCGGCATGAGCAGGGGCGCGGCGGCTGCGGGCGCTACGGGCCAGCGGAGCAGTGACTAGTGCTGCGCAGAGGCATGGCGGAGGTGGTTGCGAGGCACAAGCTGGCTCGCGGGCCCTTGGCTCGTCGGCGCACGCGCTTCGATGGAGGCTGGCGGAGAAGTCGCGGCGGTGGGGCGCTACAGCGGCTGAGAGGCCACTTTGACTCGGGCAACGGTTCCGCAAGGTCAAGGTGAAGATGGCAATCAACATTAATTTGGCCACAGGGCTCCTAGCGAGGCGGACGGCAGCGGCGACCCGGTGGCGGCGAGCTTCGACGGTGCGACGATTTCTCCGACAGGGCTCCCTCCCGGGCGCCATCTTCTTCTTCTACACTCGATTGGAGAAGCTGGGATCTCTAAAACCTAGCTAACACAGTGAGCGGGGCACGGCGAAGGCGCACACGGCAGTGAACGCCCCGGCGGCGCTCCGGCGGCCGGAGTCCGGGGAGACCGAGGGCGGCAAAAAGGCGCGCCCTCACTGTGGTCCATGCCGGCTCCAAGGATGTTGTCACTACGGCGTTCTACGATGCGGCGGACCTACTCGTGAAGTCAATGGAGGGAGAGGTGGTTGGAGAGAGCGGGAACGCGGCGGCGCTCGGCCGGCGGCCATGGAGCGGGCAGAGGTGAACTCACCTTGCGCGGCCGTGGACGGAGGCGAAGCAGGTGATGAGGTGGCGATCTTGGTGAAGGGGAAGTAGAGTCGGGGCATCGAGCTGATCGTGCGGCGGTCTGGCGTCCCCCTCCGGCGCGCAGACACTAGCAGCGGCGGCGGCGCGCTTGGCTCCGGTGGACGGCTCCTACCCCGCTTCCTTCCTCTCCTCACTTCTCTCCTTCTCCTCAGTAGCAGCGAGTGTAGGCACGGCCGGGGTGACTGCGCAAGCACAGGAAACCCTAGCGGCCGACGAGGCTCCTTTATATAGCCATGGCGGCGACGGCCATGGGCAACGGCGGACGGCGGCGATGCGGCGAGGTGCATCGAGCGGCCAAGCGCACTCCGAGCTAGGGTTAGGGCAACCCCGAACGCGGTGCGGTGGACAGGCGGCCAGGATGCCTGCGGGGCGATCACAGGCGGGAAGCGGACGATAGAGGCGCCGTTGCCAAAATTGGCGCGGCGGATGGGACGTGCTGATGCACAGAAGAGGAAGCTGACAGGCGGGGGCCACTGGCCAGCGACAGCGAGCGGAGGCGCAGGCGCACGCATGAGGCCGGCCCCTTGTTGGGCCGTCTGGCTTCGCGGGCCGCAGCGCAAGCGGGGTGCGCAGGCGAGCTGGTTGGGCCGCTTGGCCTGGCTGGGCCGCGGGCGAGCGAGCGAGGCAGGCAGGCCGGGTGCGCGTGCAAGCGAGCTGGGCCGTTGGCCAGCTGGGCCGTCAGGCCGGGGCTGCGGGCGAGTGGGCAGGACGGCGCGGCCGATGCCTTGCTGGACCGAGCGGCTTTGGCTGGCAGGCCGAGCTGGGCCACAACGGCTGGTTGGGCTGCTTGCTCCATTCTTTTCCTTCTCCATTTCTATTTGCTTTTCTATTTCTTTCCGAGCCATGCCATGAGTTGTTAGCAAAAGGTTAGTACTAAATGAGTTAATGTCGTGGTACAAGGGCTTGGCGGGTCCGCTAAGGTCTCGTGGTCAAGTTGGTAGCTAAGCCAAGGTTAGTAGACTTGTATATATACATGTGATAAAGATGTTGTTGATTTTATTATTCAATACATAAAATCAACAAGATGCAAATCAAACTCTGGATTAAAATGTAGATGCTCAACTACAAATAGGGGCTACTTGTACAACTATCGGATGGTTTTCTACATGACACTCGCTAACAATGAGATTATTTTAGAAAAAATTTTATGAAAAATTTTTGTTGATTATGATTTTTGGTGTTTGGATTTTTATGGTTGTTACGTCAACCCCATCAACATGCTGCAGGTGGAGGTGCTCCGCAGGCTCCGCCGCGACGACGATAACCGGAGGCTCCGCGACTTGCTGCTCATCACCATCAACGGCATCGCCGCCGGCATTCGCAACACCGGCTGAGTGACTGCTGACGAGTTTGCTGATGACCGCTGACGGCGTTTCTTGTCTTGTTTGATCGACTGAGAGCCGACTGCAGTCGCATTTTTGCTGAACTGATGAGTGCTTTGATTTGTCATGAATTGAACAGAAGTCGCATTTTTGCTGCTCGATCACCTGCGTCTATAATTTGAAGTATTCGTCAAATAGTTTTGTGGGTCTGCGGCAGACTGCAGTCAGTCAATTCTTTCATGCTCGCGCGCGGCAAGGATACCATTATCTTTTTTTCTTTTTTGAGAAAAGAAATGGCAACGATACATTATCGATGCGCGCCGACACGCGCGTGGGCCTGCTGGGTTGATTGCGAGTCTGCACGAGAAATCTCATGGGCCACCGGTGCCGACGGCGACGCGGTTTCGTTTGACGTGAGCCCTTGATTCCTGGGAGGGAGACCGACCAGCTGCCCAGCAGCCGTGCGTCGGGTCTCGGGCGTCGGTGCACTGCACCGCACGCTGCGGACCAGTCCCCGTCGCATCGGATTCGGGCAACGCCGCAACGCCAAGGCCGCAACCCACGGAGCATGGTGGAGTACAAGCAGTTTGCCGTGGGCTACGCTACGCTTTTGTTCCTGATTTGTTTACGTGTAGGGTGTAGTAGTCGTAGTACGTAAAATATTTGGATTTTTGCCAGGGTCGTCTCGAGCTTCCAATACGATCGACAACCCCTACTTTGTTTATGTTTAGGCACCTAAATGATTTTGTAGTGCTAGTGTACACCGACGAGGAGCGAGGAAAGGGACAAAGACGCGTTACAATTCGCACTCGCACCTCCGAGCTCCCACAAAGCTTAACAAACGGAAGCTAGCGCTAGCACGTGTCACACGTGTGCCATTGTTTTTTACACTAACAAAACAGAAGGATGAAAACAACCGCCCCGTTTCTTGCACACTCGACCCACACATCTCACAATCAGCCACTGAGCCACATGCTTATGAATCGATAATAATAATAGCATGTATGCATGCCTGCTAAATATCAAAATATCCACGTCAATTCCTTTTGTAGCCAACGAGTGTGAATACATAGGTGATCGAGGACCCGGCCCGGCATTGCCATATCCTAGTATTGTTGCAAGATTAGTTCGAGGGGAGCGAGAGGTTCCAAAGAGAGGAGGAGATGGCTCAATGATTTATATATATGATGATTTTTGAGGCTAGAAAGGAAAGATATCACTAGACATTTAGACAAAAGGGCAAATCATCGATCACACTAGGGTGTGAGGGGCACGCGAATGTTGATGGGTGCACAGAGAAGGTAGGCCAATAGCCTTGCAATCACCTCACCTAAAAAAGAGTCCCTTTTGTCACATGTATTGATCGATGTTCATGTATTGAAATAGCATCCCTTGTTCCATGCATCATCACTAAAGGCATATATATAATACAATCTCACGACACTATGGGCGCTTAGCCAAGACCCCATGAATACTATAAAATATACGATCAATTTCGTTTCAAACTATAAGTCATTTTCACTTTCTTGTAGAGCCAACACATCTCAAGTTTGATCAAATGAGATGTTTTGGTCTAACTAATTTAGATGCTTTGTTAAATTTGAGATACTTTGGTCCAACTAATTTAGATGCTTTAGTTAAACTTGAGATATTTTGATTTTCCAAAAAAGTTAAAATAACTTATAATTTAGAACGAAGGAAGTACTAATTAAGTAGAGAATATCAACACTCAATTTAGTACTTGCATAAACAAATTGGTGGTTAAACACCACTCCGTCCTTAAATAATTATCACCATACAGCTCTAAATTTGACTCAATTTTTAGAAAATACATACAATATTTTTCTCTCTAAATAAATTTATTAGAAAACTAGATTCAAACGTTTTTCTTATAACACTAATTATGTATTATAAATATTAATATTTTTTACTATGTATTTATTTAGTTATTGTTGTTTCTCGGGAAGCGAAAATGATAGATATTTAAGGACAGAAAGAAGTAGATCGGATTGTTTCGTCCTTTTCTCCCTCTAATTAAACACACACCCCCCTGTAATTACATGATATTAATTTTTTCATGTTTCCTAAAATTCAGGCGCCTGGTATTCAGGCGACGCCTGTCTGCCCGCACCAACAGCACACGCCCGCCCAACGTTCAGCCTCTCTTCTCTCCAACAAATCATTAGAACGTCGATCGACTGACCAAAAACAACATCTCAGGCGTCTGTGTTAAGCATTGCCCTAATTTTTTATTGGCTAACTACCTTATAGTACATGGATGTATTATATGCCCGGCTAGCTCTCCTACAGTTTATTTATCTATCTATTTATTATAGTTTTCCTCGTGATATCCTGTAAAACAGTACTAATATGTTAGGAGTGTACATACAAATTGACAGATACAGCTATTGTATTTTTTCTCTTCATGATCTGTTTCGAGGGTTCTCCGTTTGGCAAAGTTCTAATTATGTTATCACAGGGAAATTTGATAATTAACCTGGCATCTGCCTTTATATCGCATCAGCAGTACGTTTTATGAGCTGTCTGTTGGAGCAATGTGTGGACACTAGCTGTACGTTCGTTCGTTCGTCTACGAGATTGCATGGAAAGCGAAAGGTGCTGAAATTGGGGTCCAAACACACACATGTAGCAGAAGCAACGATAATTTAATGTTAGTGAAGCCCAGGTCAATGAAAATACAGTGACGGTGCATCACACTCACACACTGGTCGCCATGAGCTGGTATGGATTGCCTCAATCATGTGGTTAGCCTCTGCTTGAATCGTGATACGTACTAGGTGTATTCTCGTTTTTTTTTTCCGAGAGCAGACATATAACCTATATTTCGTTAAGAAAAAGAAAGTGATCAATAGACCTACACATAGTTGATACAAGAGGGTTCATAAGTAATCCAAAGATTACCAACAAAGACCTCAACACAGAAACGAAAAGCAAGAACATAGGGGTGAGGGACCCTCCACCAACAACCCAACAGCTAAGCCTAATACAAAATCTATCTCAACACCTAGGTGGCCAGAAGTGATATGAGCCGTAGATGAAACAGCGGCAAAGCATCCGCTAGAACCCTGACGGCAAAGCATCCGTCCAAGTAACCTCGGCAGCAAAGCATCTGCCGGAAAAGAAAACGATTTCGGTGGCAAAGCATCCACCGGAAAGACGACGATTTTGGTGGCAAAGCTTCCATCAGAACATCCTCGGAAGCAGAGCATCCGCCAGAAACAACCACGACCTCGGCGGCAACGCGCCCACCGGTAACACGACCTCAGAATCCAAAAGCTCCTCCGAGTCACTAAGGCCGCATACCTCCGGACCACGGGCGAGGAGGACTTACCTGAAGGTGATGAGGACATCACTCCATTGGATGCACAAGATGATCCTCCGCTGGACATTCAAGGTCCAATCACAAGAGCTCGCGCACGACAATTAAATTTACAGGTGAGCTCGTTCTTAAGGAAGTCTTTTTATAATTTTGAGAATAGATTGCTACCTAATGATTATATTGTACTTAGGAATCATGAAGAGGACCAAGGGATGCATAAGGGATGGCTTGGAGGCGTGGAGGACCAGCAAGGGCGCCCAAGTCAAGGTGGAGACCCAAACCGAGTCGACTTCGAGCCTGTTTCGGAGTCCAAGACTAGTGTGGAGTAAAGCGGACGCCCAGGACGCATACAGACTCCGTTTTTGATGATCCACCTATGGATGGAAAGATAATTTTATAAGGAAGCCAATGGCGTTGGTTTAAGGTCAAAATTCCTTCGGAGTCATCAGGAAACATCAAAACAAGTTAGCGTCCAGAATCTGTTCCGGTGCTGCGTCACCGTTTTTGGTCCGTTGGGCCGTGTATCGTTGTTGAGCCCATTAGGGGGCGCGTCCAGGGGTGACGACGACCCTTAGACCTCTATAACCAGCCGCCGCCTCTCTCGTTAGGTTTTGGGTTTTGCTTAGATTATTCTGTTCACAACAGTTTCGTCGCGCCGTTGGTTTGTGAGACCCCAACTCGTGAGATTAATCATTCATCTGCAATTGGTTGCATTCTTTCATGTTCTTGCTTGTGTTCTTCGATTAGCAGGCAAAGGACTCAGCCTTCTTGGCGAGGTCGACTGTGCTTCGACGGTCGATAACCAGAGGAGACGTGGTGCTGCGATTGTGGGGTTCAGAGCCGAGTTGTTCGGAAGCCGGATCGAATTGTGTCGCGATTCCACCAAATCGAGAGTTATTAGAACCTTTCGGAAGATCGGGAACCCTAGTTCACATCAGAAGGTACACCCCTCGGCGGCAAAGCATCTGCCAGAAACCCTCGGCGGCAAAGCATCCGTCGGAACGACCATTACTACGGCTACAACGAACACCAACTAGACTAACCAAGGTGAGAGAAAACATGAAGCACAATCAGGCACAGTTGCAACAACGACGACCATGTGCAACGCCAAGCAGGAAGGCAACCCTGCACCATCCTGACATGGAACTTCATAGGCAACGCCTTCAAGAAGGACCGCGACGCAGATAGCGCCGCCGCTGCCTGCACAAAACGGGCCAGGTTTTCACCTAGAAATTGCATGCCGGCTGGAGAGGGAGGCGCAATGACAGATGCCTCCAAGAAGGGGAACGACGCCCGGAGGACGTCGCCATCGTCGTCCAAACAGCAAGGCTTTCGCCTAGTGCCACCCTTCCAAGGCGCAGACCACCCCAACACCACCCCTACCACTGCCAATGAACCAACAAGGGCACGAGCGCCCGCTCGCCCGGCATCTGCCTCGCCACCATGACGCTGCATATGCAGGAGACGCGAGCAAGACTACGCCATCCACGCCACCACGACGTCAATGATGCACCGCAAAGCCACTGCCCACATCACCACGATGGAAGACGACGCACTATGCCAGCCTCAGCCCTGCACAGTCCGCGACTTGAAGATGCCGGAGCCGAAAGAGCCGTTGGCGCAGACCACGGGGACCCACTGCAAGCGCACGTGGGCCTCAGCCCATGTCCCAGCGAGCGGCACTCCATCCGGCAGCCGGCTGCCGCAGATGAGCGGGTCCTGGAAGTCGGCGGCGGAGGTCCACCGCATGGCTGGAAGTCGGGGTGGGGGGGATGGCAGGGCCGGAGCCAGATCCGGGACCCACGGGCCCGGATCTGGTCTAGCCCCATCCGCCCCGGTCGCCGGAGGGTCGGCGGAGGCACCATGCGGCCGGCGACGCCGCCCGAGAGGAGGGGAGGGGGAGCCAGATCCGGCGGCCACAGGCCCAGATTCGGTCGACCCTCGCCCGTCCCGGCCGCCGTAGCTCCGCCGTCGCCATGAAACCGCCGGAGATGGGGGAGGGGAAGCGCCTGGGTTGGGAGCGGGGGGGCGACAGTACCCTTTTTTCAGGGCGCCGCCGTTGGCCGCCGCCGCCACGAGCAAAGGACGGCGACAGCAGTCGGAAGGAGGCCGGGAGGAGGGGGAGTGCTCGGTGGGCAGGGCGCCGCGGCCCGAGCCGCCCTCCCTGAGAGCGACGCGGGGGCTGGGGGTAGTGGAGTGGTGTATTCTCATTTTCTCGTGCTATTTGTTGTGGTAATTTTGATCGAGGATACCACCTGGATAAGTGACGCACAATTTTGCCAATCTGGCCTAGGCCTTGTTTAGTTGCCCAACTTTGCATGTGCAAAGTTGGCAAAAAAACACTGTAGTGTCACTGTAGCATTTCGTTGGTATTTAATAAAAATTGTCTAAACATTGACTAATTAGGCTCAAAATGTTCGTCTCGCAAAGTATAACTAAACCGTGCAATTAGTTTTTGATTTCATCTACATTTAGTACTCCATGCTTGTGCTGACATTTTGATGTAATAGAGAATCTTCTTTTTACGCAATAAAATTTGGGGCAAATTTAGGGAACTAAAAACAAGGCCAAAGTAGTTTGATTGACGCAAGTACGACCCGATATGCGTCAGTGAGAGCGGCAATTCCACGTGCACTATGGTTGGTTAATACTTAATACACTGTTAGCGGGGACAAATTAAAAGTGCTCATATCTGTTAGCGGGAGTATAGACAAATTAAAAGTGCTTATAGACAGAATCATACCAATGTAGACTCGATTCGTCTACGTAATGACGATAATTAGCCTCGTGCCAGTGAGAGCCTACGTCCTTCAAAATGTCAGGATCAGAGTAGCACTGTAGCAGAAACTCGTTCGCTGCCCATATGCAGTTTCCTCCTAGAAGTCAATGCTCACGAATCGAGGCAAGGTTACACCGTTATAGATACAAACACTCTTCTCATTCAGCCTGCTAGCGGATTGACTTTGGAGTCCACTTTAAGAAACCTACTACAAAATATGTCGAGTACGTGCAGGTGTTTTGTTTGAATGATTCAACTTATAGAGATGTTTATGTTGGAAAGGGTCAAACTTCGACCATTGGGAGACGGGGACCTATAGTGGTACTTGTTTTTATGCAACTCGTACACAGCAGCAGGTGCATATTATATATAAAAAAGAGAGAAACATTATTATATATATACACACACACACACAAACACTTACAAAGGAACGTGATTATCTATGGTTCTCTGGAAGGGAGGAAAAAGACATGTACTTGAGGCAAACACCGCAACAGCAACGCAAGCAGCTAGTACTATGCTTGATGAATGATGACAGGGTCTGGTTCCTGGGCAGTGCTACATAGTACAAAATGTCAAACATTTTGGTCTCACAGTCTTAGGCCTCCTTTGGATCGCAGGATAGAAAAGGAAAGGGATAGGAAATATGCAGGATTCGTAGTGCCACGGCGCTCACGTCCTATAGGAATGAATCCGCAGGAAAATAGGAGTACTTGTGCCTTTGGCAGCCAACCCACGGGCAAGAAAAAAAACGTAAAAAAAATCCATCGCCCCCCACAACGCCCACCCACCCCCGCTGCTCTCTCTCTCTCTGCCCGGTTCGCTCGCTCGCTCAGCACGCCCTTGGCACCATGGCCGGCGGACGGCCACGGCCCCCATCGGATCCGGCCACCCACCGCCAGATCTGCCCGCCCGGGGTGCGGACGGCGGCGCCCCACCTTCCCCTCCTTCCAAGCGCTAGGGCGGGCCGGCAGGCAGACGGCGGCGTCGGACTTCCCCCTCACCCCGGCGCTAGAGCGGGCCGGCAGGCGTGCGGCGGCGCCAGACTTCCCCCTTACCCCGGCGCTAGGGCGGAGCCACGGCTCCCGATCTTCTCGTCCCTGCTCCTCCTCTCGCGGCCCAACGCCAGGACCACCCCCTTCGACACCACGGCTGCCGACGCCTTCGCTGCCGCAAAGCCGGACCTCACCCACCTCCGCCCTCCCTTCGTCCCCTCTGGCAGCGGCTACCTGTGGCCGGGCGGCAGCGACCGGATCTGGCTGGCTTGGTGCAGCGGCGCGCAGGAAGACGGCGAGCTCCTCCCGGCGCCCACGTCCCCTCCAGTGCCCCACACGCGCCGGCTTGGGATTCCTATGAGGTAGGTTTCCTCCTTCTCCGGCTGCGAGTGGTAGTGGCTGGGGATAGGGCCACCATCGCGTGCGCCAAAGACGGGTTTCCGTCGGCTGTCGCGGAAGACGGTGGGGCGGCCGCTGTCGTCCCTCGCCCAGCCCACGATGGGGAAGAGTTCGAGCGGGAAGACGAACGAGCGATGTGCGCGACGCGTCCATTTTCACGCCAGGAAATTTTCCATGAGCTCCGAGCTCATGTTTTCTTTCCTGCAAAACTAGGCCGTAGAAATGCAATCCGGAGGATTTGTTCCTTTGATTTTCCTGCGAACCAAAGAGCTCCATAAGAAACAATCCTTTGTGAACAGTATTCCTCCACTTTTCCTCCATTTCACCCGTGAACCAAAGAGGCCCTTAAGCTCTTGGCAACATTTCCGGGTCAGAATCTGAGCAGGCAAGTCCAAGGTGTGAAATCCAGCATCTCACCGAGAAGGAAAAAAAAAAGAGAAAATCTTGCACACACCTGTTCGGCACTACTAAAGTCCAAACGTGGTTTTGTCTTCTTCATCACTTAACCGTTCTTAAACAGAAAAGAAAGCACATGCAGCACCTTTTTAATCTTCTGCTTTGTAACTGTTCCAAGAATTGTTAGTCTTTTGATCTGGATAAGTTGATTATTAGTCTATTTCCATGGTATAGGATGAGGACTGAGGATGGATCATGCGAGCCATTTTAGCCCTGACCCATGTGGTTTTGATAGAGTAAAGATGTTGTACAACATTCACATGCTTACAGTTCTCAATGTTCTGTCAGACTGTCAGTGTCTCTGTTCTTGGCTCAACCAAAGTGATCCTGTTTGGGGTACAAGTATTTTCTTTGTGGTTATCGTTCTTAATTAATGGAGGCATTATACATAGGAACTATGCTGTTAATGGATGAAATTTTACATTAATTTTTCGATATACCTCTTCTCTAGTATCATCTACCTGCCACAACTCTTCATATATTAGTTTCTATGTAGACATATCGATTAATGGTTTCGGCGGCTTATAAGCCGACTAATGTTGTTTTATTGTGAAAACAAAATATTACCTAATTTTTTTAGGTAAAATCATTGTACCTAGTTGATAAACTAAGCTGATAGTTTCTTACATTCCCCATAGAAAAATACTAACCTCATTTAAACTCCTATAAAGGTAAATCCTACTAAAATATTTCTCTAGCATCTTCTTAAGTCACGTCATCATCCACTCCCCTTCCAGCCATGCATGCATTGATCTCATAGAGATGGGCAACCCAGCCACCATTACGTAGGACCTTTCCTATTCAACAACGATATACATCCAAACATTTCCCATTCTAGGACTGTATGCAACATGTAATGATATTTGTTGATTAATACCCATCTTAATCATCAGCTTTATAAAAAGCATGTCCATTCCTCTCCACTTCCTCCACTCACGTAGGGCAATTTCTCTCTATATATACACAATGCTCCACACCAATGGAATGGGAACTGTCCGCAATTGTTGTGAGCTTATGCTTCTTCTGCTGAATTCTGAAACGACAGATGCCCGTGGTTTTAATTTGATGTCTCTCCTAATATTTCTAATATTGCAGTGTTCTAAAAACATCCGGTGCAAGTCTTGGAGCAGCTTGGTCTTACTATGCAGCAATAAAATCGCATAAGGTAATTCAGGGTTGTTTTTTAAGGTTATGTTTATTTGATCTCCTTCCTACTATGGGCACTTTTTAGGATATGATGGCTATGCCAATTTTTATGTATGGTGTACAGTCCAGCTGATTAGTAATAAAAAGGTTCCCAACTATATAATAATATTGTTATTGTTCAAAACTATATGTAATGGCTTGCGCACTTCGTGCCCTAACATTTCCTTGGAAAATTTTCAATTCATATTTGCTTGATTAATTTATTTGTCATTCATAAGACATCATTTTTTAAAAATTTCCCAGCAATGCGCAGGGTGATCACCTAGTTTATAAACG
>CM041634.1:14149436-14181309 GCA_023333625.1 Bothriochloa decipiens
AGAACCTGTTAGGGGAAGGTGGGTTTGGATCAGTGTATAAGGGTTGCTTGGCTGATGGAAGAGAGGTTGCAGTTAAGAAACTGAAAGATGGTGGCGGGCAGGGGGAACGCGAGTTCCATGCTGAGGTGGATATTATCAGTCGTGTCCATCATCGCCATCTAGTTTCCCTTGAAGGGTATTGCATTTCAGCTGACCAGAGATTGCTTGTCTATGATTTTGTGCCCAACAACACACTTCACTACCATCTCCATGGTATGTTTTGCTCTTTTTTATATTGTTCAGGATCATTGGTGTACCACCTCCGTTCCGAAACAATTTCAGAACTGCAAATATACGGAAGTAGTAGTTCTTTGTCCGGACTAAACAATTAATGCATACCTATATTGATCTGTCATCGTAGGACGTGGAGTACCAGTCTTGGAATGGCCTGCTAGGGTTAAAATTGCAGCTGGCTCGGCTCGTGGAATAGCCTATCTTCATGAAGATTGTAATGGCATTTTTCATTCCTTGACCTCTATTTTGATGATTTGCACTACACATGTTTTGTTACCTAGTTCTTTATTTCATGTCCTTGGCAGGTCATCCCCGGATAATCCACAGAGATATAAAGTCCTCTAATATTTTGCTGGATAATAACTTTGAAGCACTGGTAAGAATGCTTTCTACATAATTTCAGTAACATCTTATAAGTTATAATGGAGTGATCACTCACTGCATTGGTGCCCATTTGCTAGGTTGCTGATTTTGGTCTTGCAAGGTTAGCTATGGATGCTTGCACTCATGTAACTACACGAGTGATGGGAACTTTTGGGTTAGTAAAACAGTGACAAATCCAAGAGATCAGTAAAATTTTTTTTGATGTAATCTGACACATGTTTCCTATTTAGGTACCTTGCTCCAGAGTATGCGTCAAGTGGCAAGTTGACTGAGAGATCTGATGTATTCTCGTTTGGTGTTGTCCTCTTGGAGCTTATTACTGGTAGAAAGCCTGTTGATGCATCAAAGCCATTGGGTGATGAGAGCCTTGTTGAGTGGGTAAGCTAATAGCACTAATTTGATTCATGAACAGGTTTCCAGCTTTGTTACCCTTAAGTAGCAAATGAAATTTAACCATCTCTTAAGTTATTTGAATTTGAATAATTCAAAATCTTAGTAAATTTATTCACTGATTACATTCAATTCGGTATTGGGATTTAACAGTGTATCCAGCCTGAAAATAAACTATTGGTATCTTAAATCCCATTATCAAATCATGTTTTTTTTTTTGGAAAAAACCACGTGGACCAACAATTTTTGTGACAGCATAGTTATTTGCAGGCTAGGCCATTGCTCACACAAGCGCTTGAGACTGGCAATGCTGGGGAACTAGTGGATGCCCGACTCAATAAAAACTATAATGAAGTTGAAATGTTCCGTATGATTGAAGCTGCTGCGGCCTGTATTCGACATTCAGCATCCAGGAGACCGAGAATGAGTCAGGTAAGGAGTGCATTCACATCTCATCGGACAGACCAGAACCTAACATTTTTTCCCACTTGCCTCCTTTCAGGTTGTGCGAGTGCTTGATAGTCTCGCTGACGTTGATCTAACTAACGGCGTTCAGCCAGGCAAGAGTGAGATGTTCAATGTTGCGAACACGGCCGAGATCAGGATGTTTCAGCGGATGGCGTTTGGCAGCCAAGATTTCACTGCTGATTTCAGCCAGTCCAGCTGGAGCAGGCAGAGCAGAGGTCTTGATGCCTCTGGTTCGAGGCCATTGTAATCCTCATCATGGTAAATTCATAGATCTAACTAGCTAGGGCGTTTCGTAATGAATGTTTAGGTCATGTAATTCTTTTGAGTGGGTCAATCGTGATTATTGTTTGGCCATCCCTGTCCTCTAGCACCACTAACATAGATCATGTCCTGAGGTATGCTTGCTTGTGCAAAGTTTAGTCGTGACTAGTCAATTGCTCTATCGATTTTTCCAGATTTTGCAATATGCCTGTAATCAGCAGATGCTTTTGAAATCAGGTTTTTAACAAGAAAATCTTTAATTCGAGTTGAGCTTGAGCTAGGTTTATTCAGATGCGTGCCTTTTAGATTTTTTTTACCTTGTTATCTGAAAAAAATGTGCATCAGCTTCTTAGCTACCTGGTTGGGTATCCAATCTGTTTGGAATCTGGGTCTCTCTAGATCCGACAGTAACATGGAACTGTGCCGAAAAATTTCGTCAGCATCAACCCAATAGTGCGTCTGAATGAGATGGGAGAACTTTATAAAAGATTGAGATGGGAGAAAATGATACACAACCTAAGTTTCTGACGTGGACACGAAATTTGGCTCGTAGCCTGAAGAAAACAGGGCATTTGCAACATTTCTGAATCTTGAACTTTCATAACATCGTCAAATGGCATCTCGCTTTTACACTTCGTTTATTTATTTATCGATCCCCTCGGGATTTGTTGGTTGGATGAAGCAAAAAGCAATTTTAAATTTTAAGGGATGGCAAGATAAGGGGACATCCCCAATTGGGGATGGCACTTATCGCTGTCCGCGGCGTCGGCGTCGGCGTCGGCGTCCTTCACAGGTGGGTCGCAATGCAGGCGAAACTCGGGACGCCGTAGAATTTTGACCCGGAAAGATGATGCTTCATGGAGAACCCCATTGAATATATCTGATACTATATATAACTGGACGGCGATCGCCCGCCACCTACTAGTGTCTAATCATCATCGTGGGTTCATGTGGCATGTGCAAAGGCAACGGACGGCTCCTGTTGCTGTGACGCATGCCATGACCGACACGGCAATGCTTCAGTGGATCATGGTGCCCTGTCTCCAGTTGACAGGATAATTGTGCTGTAATGAACAGTAGGGTTTAAGGGGCGTACCGCGTACGACACGGTTGATCTTTTGCTGGGCACGAGTGCTTCCAAACAGGGTAAAACTTTAAAGGGAAGGGCTGGTGGGGTCAACCTTCTCTTTTCTGGCAGAGTCAGTTATGCTATTTTACTGCTAAATTTCTACCGCGAAAAGCCTGCACTTTGCGGAGTACAGAATCTGCAATGCTTCAGTTGCACGCCTGGGCCAATTTGTAGGTTGTAGCGTGCGTTTAATCATTGACCTGTGCATCTAACCGTATCTTAACTGAGCATCTCATAATTTGTCATCAGAATATTCTTTCACATTTTTCTATTGAATAAGTAGATTTATTACCTAAAGTACGAGTTCACCAGGAGTGTGTTATACGTCGAGACGAGACCTGATGATTACATTTCATGTTGGAGTTACAGTAATGCAATTCGCTATGCCTGTTGAAGATCTTATCCCACATCCTGCTCTACTGGGTATCTTCCCCTTATAGAGGTTAAAAAACCCTGTTTCTTCCATGACATTTGTTCATTTCACATGTCCTATCTTCAGTGATATAGTAACTGTATCAGTGCCTGTAAATTATTCTTCCTCGCCTCGTTATTTCCATTGCTATATGTACGTAATACGTTTATACAAGATAATGCCCTGTGCTGAGCAGCACAACCTTATTTTACAGTTTTCCGTCATACAACGAGAACTAATCCTCCCTACAAATGACAAAAGATACAGCACATTTTACAATTTTTGTCTTGCTAATTTGCTTGCACCAACTTCACAATGATGAATGAATATGCGAAGAGGGTTGCCTGCATCATGTCAGAGACGCTAAGAAAGTAGCTCAAGTAACTCTTAAGTAGCTTCTGATTTAATTAGCAAAGGTTCTAACGGTTGTAGGTTGGAAATCAAGTAGTGCAAGAAGTGACGATCAGATGGAACATTAGCATAGAGAACTGAAGATTTCTGTTCCAGGAAAACACAAGTCTGAACAATAAAAACGAGAAGAGCTTACATGAGCTCCACAACGAGGGCTGAAGCGCCGCCGCCACCATTGCAAACTCCAGCAACACCAAATTTTCCATTTTTCTGCCTAAGAATCTGCAGACCAAGAAAAGTTAGAAGTTTAGCACCACAACACTGTACAAACTGCCGTCGCCAGGTACAAACTTCTTAAGAGCAAAATCAAGGGACCCGTGTCTCTCTCTCAATCAAGTTTAAAGTGAAAAGTGGCTGCTCAAAATTTTCAAACCACACCAATTTGCATGCCAGAGTATTAAACATGATGGTTTAGAAGATAACACATGGCAGGGAAATATACAATTACCTGACATACAGATAAGGATACATAAAAATTGAACAAAACTGCAGAGAAGGAAATGGTTGCCCAAACACTAGCTCAAATATGCAATAGTCAAGTTTTACTCATACTAGCAATTCTTTCTTCTCTGTTAAGTGGAACATGAAGGTTCTAGATCTACTCTGGTGCAAGGATGCAAACAAAACGAAAAGAGTTGTTCAAAATGATAAAACTAGAAATATTTTAGTCTGCCATTGTATGCACTTCGAATTGACAAAAAAGATGGGTTGGGTGCAAATATAAGAAAGAGGATGATATATCATGCACCAAGACGAATTTTGCAGTCAATAAGTAAATCATAATTATACATGGGTTGGAAGCATACCCCCAGCAGAGTGACTATAATCCGTGCACCACTGCAGCCGATAGGATGGCCCAGAGAAACAGCACCACCACTTAAGTTTAGCTTTCCCTGAATGTACAGAGATATTTATTAGCTCAAGCAGAGACAAATACAAATACTAACTGCTGAATAATATAGACAAGTAAAATTCAGTGACTCACAGAAGGGATACTAAGAAGCCTCTGATTAGCTACAGCAACAACCTAGCAATGTCCAAAAGTACAGTTAAAGTCTAGAGTTGTGCTTCAGCTGTAAGTACTATTGAAACTGGAAAGGCCAAGAACTTACAGAGAAAGCCTCATTTATTTCATAATAATCAATCTGTGAAGTTTGAAGAGCTGCATTCGATATAGCCTTTGGAATAGCAAGAGCTGGAGCTGTTGTAAACAGCTCTGGTGCCTACATTAGAAGGGAGTGCACGCAACAATGATAAAATGATGCTCAGTGTGATAAGTCACGATAAGCGACATTTCAAGGTAACTAAGACTCCAGTGACACATCACTGAATGAAAATAGATATTGGTTCCAGGAAAAAGGATAATTTCCCTCATTAACACAAAACTTATTCAAACAATGTATTAGGAGAGGAGTCATGCAAGAGTTACCTGTGCAGCATCAGCATACCCTCTAATCCTTGCAATAACTTGAAGGCCAAGTTTCTTGGCTTTCTCTCCACTGACAAGGACAATTGCAGCAGCGCCATCACTGTGCATTGATAGATAATATCAGCATTACACTTGATGAATTGTGCATCATCCAGAAAAAGTTAATCTATACTAAACATAAGATGTAACTATGGACAGGAGCGCTTGGAGACTAGTCATCAACGTGCTTGAACAGTGACCTTTATGTGTTTCTCTGTTTCTTGTCTCTTGTGGGTTTCATCTCTAGCCTACCCCAACTGCTTGGGACAAAAGGCTATGTTGTTGTTGTTGTTGTAATCCAAAGTTTTAAATAGGAATAATCATGGTTGAGCATGTGCAGGTAGCCTTTGTGATGCATGGAAGTGTGGGGATCCTAACAGAATTATGAGCTAACCTTTTCTTGTATGTCCATATCAGATGCACTATAGGAAACATATTCCAAGCATGGACAACAGCAATTCTCCTACCTCCTATGGGAACTTGTACTGCCACCAGCCCACCTTGTATAGGCTCAGCCACTCAGGTGCATCCTTTTTTTTCCCCCTGCAAAGGGCACTCACACCACCTTTGAATTTTGAAATGTGGTTTCTATTCGACGCAAGAACTTGCACCAACTCTCCTGGTTTTGGAATACAGTGTCCCAAGGATGCAAGAACTTGCACTTAGATTCTCATTGATTTTTTCCCCTTCAAAAGAATAACAGAAGCCAGATCAGCGGGGCCAAATCACTTGCCTTTGCTGAGATACTTCTGTAGTTCTGTTAGTTGTTCCAACTCTTTGAAAGTGTGAGCCCTGAGGTTTAGGAAGTCATTTAGATTTACCATCAGAGTTCTTTGTGAAAGTCATCTAGATTTATCATATTATCATATCCCAGCAGCCATATTCAGATGTTGGGTTCTACTGCGAGCACCCTTGTAAACAGTTGCATTTTTATAGGATTTATTGCACAGTTACTTCTTTACAAATAAATGATGGCCCCTTGACTGAATCTTCACTGAGAGAAGCTGGTTTTGCTAGAGGACACACTTTCTGTGCAGTATTTTATCAGGCTAGGGAAGTAGGTGCGATACTGAATTGGTTTCAGAGGAGGTTTAATTCAATCTGAAAACACAATATGACAATTTTCAAAAATGAATTTGGAAATGTTCAGAGGCTCAGTCCAATCTGAAGTCCTTTCCCCAAGATCCCAAATGGTTGCAAAGGGCACTCTTTGCTCAACTAGAAATGCTGTATTTGCTCACTCTGTGATTGTGAATGATAATAATGACCCTGAAAATGCCTCCAAAATTGCATTGGGACAGTTGAAGATGAGACATTGGAGGAAACCAAATCTTGTGCTGTGCATGCTGCTGGAGATTTGGTTCCCACTAACACTCACCTTCAGCTTCCAAATTCTTCAACAAGTCTCGTCTAAGCTGCACTGCACCTACACATCATCTGATCAATTAAACATGAGATATTGGAGGAAACCAAGTCTTGTCTTGCTTTTGCAATCAGATTTGGTTCCATCCAACTCTCAAATTCAATTGCCAAAATTTCAGCTCAGAGTTGTCACCCTACCCAAGCTAACTCATCGCATGTGCCTACTCTACTTGATTTTGCAATAGCTACTGATAGAGGCGCTGAAGATAAGATGTTGGAGAAAACTGAACTCCTGAATCTGTCACGGAACTGAAGACAACAAGGCAGAGTTCAGTATCCTACAAATCTTACCTTCAGTGCTAGCAAATGAAATGTTTGGGCTGCCATGCTTTGAGCTTATGCTGTTGCTGCCCTTTTATACACACAGCTCAATCGGAAGATCATGTGCTGCTCTGTTCAGATACTCTCTATCATGATTCATGAGTAGTGCATGCCCAGAAACAGGTTCTGAAAAACAGTTATGCTTTCTAACAAACTCTGACCAGAAATGTCCTTGCCGTGGCATCAGATAAAGTTTTCATCTACACGGCATGCTCCATTTCAATTGTGTAAATGCTGAAGGTAAACATAACCAAAAATCTTAAACTGCTGCTATCTGATCTTTAATCTTTCTTCGTGAGATGTTAATGCCAATAATCCATACGGACAACCATTTTTACAGAAGTGGTAGTTGCCCTAGCATCCATAGCCAACCAATCATCGGATTCTCTGAAACCTTTTTAGTTATTATTATGCGGTGCTTCACAGTAGCTGAAGAGGAAAATTGTACAGAAAAAAGGCAAAGGCTGGAACAGCAGGACAGTCAATAAAGTATTACACCAGGACAAGTGTCTTTCTTTATGATAGCTTTCTGTATGTCATCCAGACTCCCTCCCTCCCTCCTCTCATAGGCAGAGATCAGTATCACAGTACTGACAGTACGTAACCTTCAACGGACCAAATTTGATTTCCCTGCCCTTTGAGGTAGGGTATACTTAGCTACAGGCTCAAGATTCCTAGATCAAACTAAAGGGCAAATATATATTTATATATTTCTGTGTTTGATGTAGTAGGGGGGATCTGCTTATTCAATGCCTTAAAATCGGGTAGAACTATTTATATTTTAAATTAAGAAATAATAAAGAGTGCAATTCTGTGGGTGGATCTAGAATAAAAAATGCATTGATGTCATTAGTGTTGTAATAAGCATGATTATGTGTCATGTTTATATTTATATAGATTACAGAGGACTGATCCGAGTAACAAGGAAGCAAACCTTATACTAGAAGAATTGCCAGCTGTCACAGAACCATTCTTCTTAAAAGTTGGCCCAAGTTTCTTCAGCTTTACTGGATCAAACTACACATATGGAACACAAAGGAATAATTTCAAATCTGAAGAGAAAAATAAATTGTGTTAATTGTTGTTATGGATGCTGCTAAATGTGGATGGTTTTGTGTATGCTCTGTAACTTCCATTCTGACACTACACAACTATTTTTTGAATCTGAAACAATCAACAACACTAATAGCAAGACCGGATTACCTTTGCAAGACTCTCATCCTTGTCCACAACTACTGGTGGTTTCCCTCTACCAGAAGGAATTTCAACCTGGGAAAGAGCAAAATGTTTGAGATTGGTACCATACACTGAAGTATCAAAGTCTTACACACAAGGAGTTTTGTGGTCAATCAAAATCATGTACGCACAGGAATAATCTCCCAAGAAAATGCACCGCTGTCCCGCGCTGCTAGTCCACGTTCATTGCTGAGGATAGCATAAGAATCCTAGAAGAAAAAAAAGTCACTGCCTAGAGTAGATGCTAATAAGTAGAATAAAACAGGTTGTGGATTCATAAATAAAGATTAGAAACAGCAGCAAACCTGTTCTTCCCTTGAGATGGAGTGCTGGTCTGAACACAATTCAGCACACATTCCCATCGGGAAATCGTTATAGACATCCCACAGGCCATCCTTGAGCATCCCATCAACCAGGACATCATGTCCGAATCGTGATCCTCGTCTGCGTTTTATTTTCACTGCCCACTGTAAGAACAAGCTACAACAAAAGGCATTCTGGTCTATAACATGACTTGGGAATAGTAGTGAACCTTGTTTCAGCCACATATTTTGGGGCATTCGACATGCTCTCCATGCCACCAGCGACCACGGCATCATTGATCCCCAGCTGAATACTTTGCGCCGCAAACATGACAGCTGCAACGAGTCGGTGGTAACGTTCCAGGATAAGGCTCTCACGTTGCAAGGCTAATCAATAATTAATCGACATACAAAATTATAGTTAGTAGCAGTAGTACCCTTCATTCCTGAGGAGCAAACTTTGTTGACGGTGGTGCAGGGGACGGAGTTGGGCAAGCCGGCGCCAAGGGCCGCCTGCCTCGCCGGGGCCTGGCCGAGGTTGGCGCTGAGGACGTTGCCCATGAACACCTCCTGCACGAGCGCCGGGTCGACCTTGGCCCTCTTGAGAGCACCTGCGATTTGGGAGGGATCACACATGACATGACGCAGCAATTTGTTGAGGGATTACGGTCGATGCGGCCGAAAACCGTTGGAGCCAAAAAGCGAGCGGCGCGGCGGGTACGTACCCTGGATGGCGATGGAGCCGAGCTTGGTGGCCGGGAGGGACGAGAGCGAGCCCAGGAGGGCGCCGATGGGCGTGCGGGCGACGCCGACAATGCAGACATCTCGAGCCTTCAGGCCCTGGCTGTCATCAATAGTAGCTGCAGATGCGCTCGACGACGCCATGATCAAGGGATCGGGATGATCCTAAGAAGGAAGCCGGAGAGGAAGATGCCTCGCTGCCCCCGGCGATGAGCGCACCCCACTCCCCAGAGAGCTTCGACAGCGAGAGCGATTAAAGGAAGCAGAGTTCGTCGATTTTATGGCTAGGCAGCTGGGGCTTAAGGGCGAAGCGGCCAAGAGGGGATGGCGAGTGTCGGAGTGTGCTCGCTACCACCTCTACCGGAATTCCGGCGGCGGCGGCTGGGGAGGAGCACCGAGTACGGAGTGGATTGGGAGAGACGGGCACGACTCGACTCCACCACACCACGCCGTGGACCCGTGGTGCGTTGGCAGACGAGACAAGACGTAACGGAATGGAACGGCGCCCATCATCCGATGTCGATAAGATTATTTATTCTTTTTGTTTTTTTACAAGTTCTTTTTGTTTTGTTTTGTTTTGGAGCGAAGAGATATGTCTGTCGACAGATTTCAACTACCAAAATCTGTCACTTTTTTGACCAATAGTAGCATTAGAAAAACTGAGAGATAACCGCATACAAAATCTGTAAAATCCGTTAACGTTAAAGGATCTACAACAAAGAATCTGTCAAATTTGAAGAGCGTACACTCCTCATTGTGCTAACGGATCTATACAACACCAAATCTGTTAACGGTCTGCAACACCAAATATGCACACTGCTTGGGCACCCCTGCCACTCTGTGCGTTAGTGTTCACTCGTGATGTTGTCCCTGAAGCCGAAAGGCCTGCCCAGTCCAAGCCTTTGCATCTCTGAAAAATGTTCAGAAACAAAAACAATGTGAGAAACACCATTCACTATTGTGAAAAAAGCAGAATGGACAAGGTAAAAAAAGGTACACGCTGCTATTAGCTGAAGGAAGGACACCGGGGCTGTTCTAGCTGATGGAACCATGAGTGATGGTGTCAGACTCACCTGCGCACGTAGGTTGCCGGTCGTGCAGTAGTGGCATGTCGGGCGCACTGCTACTGTCCACTGTGCTCTGCTGCTGCTACATGGCCAAGTGGCGCCTCGACTACATCAGCGGCAGCCGGCGGCCAGCCGAGCATCTGTACCTTGAGGAAGACTTCTGGGCATGGCTCCATATCTGCAGCCACATCATGTTCAGAGTTGAGTTCCGGTTAATGGACAAATACAAGCACACATACATAGACAAATGTAATTTTTTTTCACTAGATCAACAACTAGCACTTGGGAAAATCAAGTCCCTCGCTGAAGGCGACAAATAACTAGGAAGAGTACATATTTGTACCAGCATCACCTTCATTTTACATAAAATCCTCCATGTCGTAGTAATAGTATTAGTATTAAGTAGCACGGCCAACCATCAGGCAAGGTCCCATTCATCTACCAGACTAGACCAAACCATACAGCTCAACAGACCAACCTCTCATTAGGAACCAAGGCCACCATTGCCAATCAATCAACCGACTTGTCACAGAAACCTTCACAAAGGTACTATCTATACAAGTGAAACTTCAGAACTGCATACGAACTACTTGAAAACATTAAAGAAAAACAAGGCACGCTACTCTATGGCAAGATTTAGTACAAAGTGTAGAGAGAACATATGATTCCAAATGCACGATTGCTTAGATGTATATATACAATGAATGTTCTATGGCAAGGACAAACTGCTGTTACATGGATATGGCTTGGAGTATTCTCATCGATCAGATGGGTGACTGCTAGAGAGCAAAGCATAAAGAATAACACCACAGCTCTAGAAATCAACTTCAGGACCAACATATAGTTTACCTGAAAAACTAAAATCAGCATTACAACTCAGGATATTACAGCTAAAAAAAGACAACTATAAATTCACCATTAAAAGTCTGAAAAATACAGCTCAAGTTCCAAGCCAAAAAACACAGGAAAAAAAAACACAATTCAAAGCACCACTGTGATGTTGACAATCAATTGTGACAGCAACAAGCAACCATCCTCACAAAAAACAAACACTGAATCAATCAAATAGGATACAAAATCGCAAATGCATCTCACCTATAGGACTGCCAAGGCAACTCATAAACCTCATGACTACCTGTGGGGAAGGTAAAAATCAACTAAAAAATAACTACACTTACAATATAAAGATAACTAATGACCAGGTAACTCATCAACCAAACTACTTGAAAGAAAAAAACAAATTCCTAGGTAAAACACAACTTTAAAAAGAACAAGTAGCTCTAAGAAAACCAATAATCGTTTAGTCAACACATCAATAACTGGTCAAACAAGAGATAAGTAGAGACTTACCAATCTTCTTACTAATATATATAACAAAATACACATGCACACAGAGACATAAAGAGATGACAAAATACTCAAAAATATTCTAACAGATCTCATACAAATAAAGACAGACACACTGAGTCGAAAAAACAAGGATGAGCTACATTCCAAAAAAAAAGACTAACAAAAATCAAATGCTTCTTGAACTAAAAAAAATGCAAATAAAAATACAAAACAACTCAACTCAACAACCATGACAACTCAACTCAAATAAGCTGAGAAAAACTAAGCAGAATATCAAACAAGCATCCTGACACACACATCCAAACCCACATAGACAATGTCAAAAGACACTACACCTACACCATAGCTCAAGAAATCAACTTCAAGACCAACATATAGTTTACATGAAAAACTAAATCACCATTACAACTCAAGAGATTACAACTAAACAAATACATTCAACTAAACTACATTCACCATTACAACTCTGCAAAATACAGCTTCAAAAGAAATCTACTCAACTACACCTTGTATGGCCCTATCACACATAAAACAAAGGTCAACACATTAATAACTGGTCAAAGAAGAGATAAGTTGAGATTTACCAATCTTCTTATAGATATAGTTCACCATCATGCCTCCAAAAAAACAATGATACAGTTGGGTTGGGGCTTGGGCTCCATCCATAAAGAATTTCCATCATAGGCAATTAACAACAAAAGAGCAAATTGTTTTTCAGGAGCCTGGGAACAACATCTATGCAATAACCCAAAATGAAAAAAATGACAAGGGAAATTGTACACACATAGTTTGATGAAATTGTACACAACCACACTCGAGTATTATATGGTATACTAGTAAGCAGTTTGCAAACATTAAAAAGCGGCATGTTGGAACCAAAGAGCAGCGGAAGCACAAATGCAGAACACAGCTAATGCACAACTCAACTCGGATATCAGGCATCTTGATCAACTACTTCAAATAATTAAACCATGGTACACCCTATTTCCCTAAAAAATAACCGAGAAAAAAAAGAAATAATAAAGCAGTATCATCACAACAGTGGTTGTACATGAAGTTATCTAATAATTGGTACACATCAGCAAAACTCATAACAGATTGTTGACCACGTATGCTTACTAATCGGGCAAATGTGAATAAGTTTGTCTAAAACAGGTGAGTACTTTGGCACAAACCCCCACTCTGACGTATATGTGTATGACCTTGTTTTTGAGTCCTCTTCTCACAAAAGCACACATGGGTCAACCAATTACCACGTTGAGCAGAACAGAACTAATTAGTTCCACTGAACTACCACAAGCACTGAATTAACAGAAGCACACGCGGGCAAATGACAATTACAAGCACCTCCAGCTATATCAAGGTCCAGCCATTCCCTATGTCACCCACTAACACCTGACAGTCAAATTGGCTCTTAGTGGACACATGCCTGTCCGTCCGCCATTGTTTGCTAGAGGCTGCTGTTTGTAACCTTGTACACTGCCCTGTGCTTGCTACATCGTCAGCACTCACGAACAATTATAACAACCACCACAACTGTAGAACCAGATCTACACAATGACAGTGACAACCACTTACAAATTTCACTGCTCCAGTCGGAGAAGAGCGTGTACACCTTCAGCTAGCAGAAATCGTCGGCCCATGCGAAGAGAAGGCTAGGACGCCCACCGTCATGAGCACAGGGGACCGACGCACGAGGCTCGCATGACCGCGATGAAGGTCTTTGTAACATCCCAGATGTTAGTAAGCAATTAAAATTATAATTAAGTGCATTATCAAACATAATCATTGAGCATAATGACATAAATGCATTCATGTTTAAGATTGTCTTTTGTGTGGTGCTTTATTTTATACATGAAATGATGATGTTTAGAGTTTATTTAAAGTTTCTTTATCATTTTATGTGATTCTGCAAGTAGTTAAAACAACCAAAATTTATCTTGTTATCTTGTGCTTTGCAATCTTATGTATTAGTACAACTATGATGTGTCTTAACTAAAATAAGTTTATATTTATAGGTTGGTTGTGCTTTTGAAGTGATGAGTTAGTTGATAATTCAAAAAACTACTTTTAAAACCCTGTTTTACCCCTCTTTCTATATTTCAAAATATATAAGGAATTTTGAGATACTCTCAAAATATGGTTTGTATATATTGACAAGAGCTACAATTTTGGTATTCAAAGTTTTCAAGTTTCTAAAAAGAATTTCAAATGAATTTGAAAATACAATTTTTCAATATTTATCCCCTTTTGATTTTAAATTCATAATTCAAAAATTTTGTATTATTTGGGAAAACTTTGTATATAAAAAATGTTTGGTTTAAAAAGTTGAGTAATTCATAGATTTGAAGATTTTCAAGTTTTATTGAAAAATCAAAAGTAATTTTAAATATTTGTTTCTAGGGTTTTGTTCCCTTTTTGAATTTGAATTCATATTTCAAAAACTAAGCAGAATTTGAAAATGTTTGTTAAATGAAGATTGTAGCTCTTGAAAAGTTGCAAATGATATTTTAGGATATTTTCAAGTTGTTATGTAGTTCTTGGAGTAATTTGTAATTTTCTGCGAGTGGCAATTCTGTAAATAAGTCAAGTCACGAGTGCCGTGTTCTGTTTCGTCGCCGGCGACCTTCGATGACCTTCTTGGCGCGTCCGATGCTACCACGTCCTGCTCGAAGTGTCCAGCAGCGCCTGCGTGTCGTCTCCTCGCTCCCTCGTCCACGCTATAAAGCCAACACCACCGCCACCGCCGTGCTCCATTTTGCCTTCCTCTGCTCCATCGCCATTGCCGCCGACCTCCATCGCCGGCCAAACCTCTGCCACTGTTCGCCTTTCTTTCCAATTGGAGAGCATGGCCAACTTCTCCATTTTTTCGTGAGTCCGCTGAGCCATCCCACGCCACCACTTCCCGCTGGAATCGCCCTGCTCACGGTTTTCCTCCTCGCGACCGGTAGGACACCGTCGCGAGCTATCCCGCCGTGGCCAGGCCGCCTCGGTTCATCATTTTCTTCACCGTCTTTTGTTTTGTCTTCGCCTTGTCCTCCTAAAGCTAGCCATGTCCTTGGTTTCGCCTTGCTCGGGCCGTAACTGCCGGGTGCCGCCACGGTCGTCCTCCATGGCCGCGGCTCACGTGGCCACGCCTCCACGGACTACTTCCGGTCGATTTGAGTGCACCGTAGGATACGCACGAGTCCAAGAATGCTCTTATTCCTCTCCTTTGCCGCTAGTGGCACTTTCCCCGTCGGAAACGGCCTTCCCGAGCGTCCTCTGTACATGAATCGCGACCAGGGACATTAGACAACAATTCAAACAAGTTCAGGGGCCTAACTGCAAAGTCTGTGACTCAAGTGAATAGTGTCCCAAGGACCTGTTTGTAGCAGTTTTTCTCAAACTTCAGAAATTCATATCTGGAGTTTGGTAACTCCGTTTTTGTGAACCAAATTTTGTTGTTCTCCTTGTGATGTCTAGTTTTTATTAAAAATATGAAATATACCATGTTTTGTAGAAAAATAATTAGTTATGTTTTATGCCTTTATTTTATGATAGAAAGAAAGGAAATTCATACCTCATGCTATGTAACTTCTTTTGACTTGAAATTTTTATGACATGTTTCTTATGCCATGTGTGTGCTGTAGTAAAAATATTATGATCATTGGATGCAGTATGCTTAATCTTTTGATTTATCTTGTTTGTTGCTTATTAAATAGTTTATAATTATAATAAAAATGTATAAATGGAAAATATGGTTCCTTTACCTTTGTATGATGTTGTTATGTCATGTTAACACCTAATTGTCTATGTGATTTTAGAATATGTGGAGTTTTATATTTATCTTGTGTAATGCTTTTAAAATGGTTTATAATTAGTTAGTTAATTAATCTTGTCATGCTTTCACCAATGCATTGCCTTGCATCATGTCATACATTCCATCATGCTAAAGCATGCATCATTCTACTACATGTAGTTTCGAGAGTGAGTTGGATCGTGGTATATTTCAGAAAGTACCATTCAAGATGGAGACGTGGATCCATGATGTTGGTGTCATCCATCCTTGGAGCAGGTGTCAAGAGTAACACATGTGATCCCGATGAGAACTAACCACCGCTGCAACACAGGCAAGCCCCGGATGCATTTAAACCCTTCCTTGATTTTATAAAAGTTTTATCGCTTCAGTTATGAAATGTTGCATTAAGTAATAGGAGTTGAGTGAAAACCTACCAATTGCATTACCTGTCTTACTTCCATATTCCTTGTTACCTGTTATTTGGTAAATGCGTAGTAATGCTTAGCCCTGCTTAATTAGCTAGGTTTTAAAAAAAGTAAAAGAATAAAAAAGATGAGGATGACTTTATCTGTGAAAACATGATGATAGTTAATAAATCGAGTCTGGACGAGTAACTTGCATTGGGAATGGAGTCCCTCTGTAGTGTTTTCGTCTGTTGATGCCCTAGGTCCCGTGTCGATGGTGATCTGGTGATATCAAAAAATTAGAAAATTCATGCATGAAGTGATATACTGAGGGTTGAAGCCTAGGTATGTCATGGAGTGATATATAGTGGGCCAGAGTCCCCACATATGTCATAGTGTGGTATACTGTGGGTTTAAGTTCCCATGTATATCGGTACATTGGGTCGAAGTGCTCACGTGTATCATGTGGTGATATATGGCTGCGGTTGTTATCCTGGTATATCTATGATCTGGTATGCATCGGAGTTAGAGTCTCCGGTATCCCAGTGATCTAGGTCCCAGCTGGGTATAAAAATGGATTCGAATCGCCGTTGCTTCTCAGAGAAGAAGATTCGATCAGTGTTCATCATCGTAGTAACAACTTGAATGATGATAAGGTATCAAAATGAAGTTGGTTGGTAATCTTGAGCTAGAGCAAGACAAATTTACTTTCTGTAATAATAAATGATGAGTTAAAATTTGTTTCACAAGAGCTTTTCTGTAAAAAAAAATTCTTTTCCTGCGAGCCTTTCTTTGTCCCTCTAGCCTGCATTTCCTGAGTCTTAACCCCTCTTTTTTGTCGGGTCAGTCTTGTTGAGTACTTCTATACTCAGGGTTTGTTGAACCCCTGTTGCAGGTTCTAATTGGTGTTCAAACTAAGGTTATGTCGGTGGGCTCGACGTGATCTAGTTGTCCCCTCTCAGCTTAGGCGCTCTACCTAAGTTGTCTTTTGTAGTTCTACTCTGTTTCCGCAATTGAAGATAAGTTTATAAAAGATAACTTATTTATAATTTATAAATTTACTTTTATCTTTTCTTTGCACTCTGATTCTTATTTTGTAGCAAATGTTGTAATGTTGCAGCTACTCCTTTATTGATCCTGGTATGAGTTTTTAAATATGGTTTAATCGGGGTCCTTTGAGGGCACCTGACAGGGCTTTCTAAGTTATCTGGAACACATGCATGGCTATCAGAAGTCTTTGAGACAATAATAGGTGCGTGTGGGCTATATAATTTAGGAGGTCCTGCTTCAGTCTTCTGACTATCGCCATAGTTTAAGCGACAACGAGGCTCGCGGGTGAAAGCTCTTGTTTAATTTTGGCTAATTGATGACACACCTAGTTGCTAATGGTTTCATAAGTGATTGTAGAAATATATTAGCAACACATGTGATGATGGGAGTTAGGTGACATGGAGGTGACCACTTGATCATTGATGGACATGGTGCACATGTGACGATGATCAAAGCTCCGGTGGAATCAAGAAGAGCCCATGGAGATTAAGGCAAAGGTTTGCTTGTAGGGCTTTCCGGTTTAGTGATCGAGACACTTAACGAGCGTGATCACATTTAGGATAAATACCGTACTATCAAGAGAGGAAGTCATGGTTTATCGCGTCATGCAAGTGCCTCTAGGATCTAACATTGAGCATATGCAATAGGATCTAGAGCACTAACCTAAATCCTTTAAAAATGGTTTGTGAAAATGCTAACACACATGCATGCACATGGTGATGTACACTTGGTAGTGTTAGCACATTTGCAAAGGAGAAGTGTTTGGAGAAGGTTCGACGAACTCTTGGGTTGGAAAAGAGAGATGATGGCTCTTGGATTGAAAAACTGCTTTGATCCTTTGTGATTTGGATCAAGAGGATATGTTGTGTAGCCCTCTAAGTAAGCTTTCCAACAAGTCTAAGGTCATCAAAATTGGAGTTCGGAGCTAAGAGATATGCCTATTTTAGCGCGTGACCTCAACACTGTGGACGCTAAACTGTGGACACGTTCGGAGCTCAACTATGGACGCGTCCGAAGTACTCCGGACGCTACTCAGAGAAGGATGCATGCAGAGCTCAACTATGGACGTGTCCGAAGCTCAACTATGGACACGTCCAAAGTACTCTGGACGCTACTTAGAGAAGGATGTATGCAGAGCTCAACTATGGACGCATCCGGAGCTCAACTATGGACCCGTCCGGAGGTCCCAACGGTCGGATTTCATTTGAACCAAGATTGCATGTTGTGGATGATCAATAGTGAACTTCCCGCGTCCGGAGATCAACTATGGATGCATCTAGAGTTGCTTTTGAACTTCCCGTGCTTGGAATACATGGTGCGGACGCATCCGGAGTGGAACTATGGACGCGTCCATAGTGCATGTGTGGGGGCAAACCAAGGCTTAACGGCTAGTTTCAAGGTGGGGCTTATAAATAGCCCCTTGGCCGGCCATGGGAGGTCTCTCTTTCCCATTCTAACATCCTAGAGCACACTTTGAGCTGAAGAGACTCCCTCCACTCCTCTCCTTGCATTGTTGCTTCATTCAAAAGAGAGTGAATGAGATTCAAGTGTATTTGTTTAGTGTTTGCATCTAGAAGAACTTGTTCTTCATGTTTGCTACGGATTTCTTATTACTCTTGGGTGATTCTCGTCACCCTAGATGGCTTGGTGCAACGGAGGTGGTTGAGCTCGAGTTGGTGATTGTTCGAGGCCACACCGGGTGATTTGTGAGGGGTTCTTGAGCCTTCTCCGCGGGAGTTCATGAATTGGCTACTCTAGTGGAATCGTGGCTTAGAGGATCCCCATCTTATGTTGATAGTGCCGCTCCCAAGGCTATGGGATTAGCTAAGCTGACGCCATTTAGCGGACACATCTCCAAGTGGGTGTATCGCCACAACGAAGACTAGCTTGCCGGGAAGCAAGTGAACCTCGGTAAAAAATCATTGTGTCATCTTGATTACCAAGGATTCTTTTTGTGATTGATTTCATTGTGATATCTCTTCTCATCAACATCGGTATAAACATCAATCACTTGCTCATTTACATTCTTGCAATATATCTTGTCTTGCTTGCTAGTTGTTCATATTGTTAGAATTGTGTAGCTTGTCTTCTTAGTTGTGATTAGCTTGCTCTCTAAAATTAAAGTAGCAATTTAGTCTTGTTGGTGTGATGTAGAGATCATAGCCTATTTTACTATAATTTTTTAGGTGGCTTGCATAGCTTAGTTGTGCTAGTGCTAGTGAGCTACGTCATCTTAAGTACTAATCCTTTGTCCTAGTGCTTTATAAAAAAATTTTATAGGCTATTCACCCCTCGTCTAACCAAAAGACCTTTCAACGGGCCGCCCAAGGTCCGCGTGACCACGGTGGAGGAGGTCCTCGGCGGGTGGCAATAGAGGGTAATAGCCGGCAAGGGCGCTCCAACCACCTCTCCGCATGACCCTCAGTGGAGAGCCCAATTCCATTTTCACGGTCGTTCGCCCACTTCCGATTCGAGCGAACGATGACACCGTGTGTCTCCCTTTCTGTTTTTGGTCCCATTCTCTTTCCAGTTTCCTGTGCGCCATGCGACTTTCATTTCAACTTCGCCGTCTCTGCTGAAATATTTCCCTTCTCCTCCGGCCTTTCATTTCACCCTACCCAACTTTCCTTTCATATCGGTCCTGCCCTAAGCAGTTGCCAGGGGCTCATCAGCGGTGGTGATGTGCGCGGCTCCCCACGCCGACGTCGGCCTCTTCTCCCCGCCGACCTGCACCTCCACCTGCCCCCACCTCCACTCGGCGGCTCTAAGAGGGGCCCAGCCACCCTAATCTCTCAGATCGGGACGATGGAGGAAGAGCAGCATCGTTCCTCTTCTCCCCGCCGACCCAAACCTCCACCCGCCGGCTCCGAGCGGGTTGCACTCCAGCTGAATCGATTAGACCAGGACCACGAAGGACGAGCAGCATTGTTCCACATCGGCATCGCCGACGCGGAGAGTAGGCCACCGGCAGCGCAGGACCAGGTAACCGCAAAGCCCTCTCCTGCCTCCTGTTTCCCCTCTTCGTGGCGACGGTTGGTGACATGCTGGGCTCGCGTTTACACGTTGCGACAGGCAGTACGGTGGTACTTGGCTGCTGCTTGCTTGGTTCACCTGTTAATTTATCTCCTATAAATAGCAATGGTTTAGTAAATTTCTCGATGCAGCAAGTAGATAGCATTTGCTGACTGTGCCATGCATGGTAATTTACTGAATGAACGCATGCAATACTCCAGGCTATTTTGGCAAGCACACTGGGCAGAGGGTGAGATGCATACATTGTTCGCAGTGTAGAAATTGCTGTAATACATTCCATTTTTTTTTCTATAATACATTCAGTGTTTACATCTCAAATTAAATGTGCTATGTGAATCAGATTTTCTCGTTTGTTTTTGTTGTTGCTGAAGGCAATTAGAGAATTAGGCACAAAATACTCTCTGAATGTATTAACAGGATTCTTGTTTTCTGAAATTAGAATTTAATAGTATGTAGACTAACAATAATCGAAGTAGCATACTGAATTTAACACAACATTTGTGAGATGAAGCAACAGAAATGTTTGTGACATAGTCAGCTTGTTCTAAAAGTCTTGAAAATAAGTTGTTCTGTCACACTCCACTTTTAAGGATAAAATTAGAATGCATAAATAGCCTTATATGCGCCCCAGGAACAGTCGCACATATAGGATGACAAATTACAAAAAGTATCATCATCCTGTTTATTACATAGTGAACCAATATTTATTACAGAGTATTGCGCATAAACAATAAATAACTAAGATATCTTTATTACGAAAGCTCCACACAGGGACACGTCAACTGGTGAACACCAAGCCTAGTACTCATCACGATAGCTTTCATTCCAACCTTCATCTGTTACCCATCCGGGATTTTCCAAAATTGAAAATAAAGCAAGCGTAAGTACACAACCGTACTCAACAAGCATAACATGGGTTAATGAGGCTTAAATAAGCTGACACTGTTTGACTGCATTTAGCTTTTATAAGTTAATCATATTGAAGCATAGCATTAAGGTAGTGATAATTCCCACATTCTCATGATCAAAATAACATTAACCAGTGTGTAGCAATAACGACATTAAGATGCACACATTAACAATTTGAGAACTATTATCTTTTGTAAATGTGTCAAGGCCGCCCTAACCGAAGGGCACGAACAATATATTGATTTAAACTCTGTTCAGAGGTGTACACTATCACTGTGAGTCATGTTTTGCAACTGAGTGGACTTATAACTTCCAAACCACCACAAGACATATAAAGCCTCCTATAGGTTCTCCTAACCAATCAGAGATACGGAAATACGTTGTGTGTAGAAACCCCCTTCCAATACGGCACAATCCTTCCCGGCTATACTCATAAGGACAGAGGCAATCCTATACCCTAACTTTCAGACCACTAACCAGCTAGAAAAGGGCCTACAAGTGACTAGAGCCAGAGCCATATAGCCCTCACAGCTGTACGGATTCTCCATGATAAATCACTTACAGGCAAGAGTCCATGTTTGTTAAAAGTCATTGTTTTCGTTGATAGCATAACACACATCAAGTTATAAGATCATGACCATTAGAGCACTAGCATCATAACTACCCAATGCAACCCAAAAGGTTCAAAGAATCAGGATATCAAAGCTAGTTATAATTTCTAGGTCATCAAAGACACATGCATATGAGTTGTTATTTATAATGAATAGGTAACAAGGATGATCCATACTATACTTGCCTTGATTCACAAATTCCTACTGATCCTGCTGATCCTCACAGTAGCCTTGCTCAACAAAAACCTCACCGTCTGAACTCGATATTAACAATCAACACCAGACAATCCAATCGAGCATACATACACGAAGCAAACAAAGAACTATTAGAGGAACAATACATCAATCTCATCAAAATAGAATAAAATATTTATAAAACTATTCTACTCGCTTCTACGATCATACAGACGTCAAGTTCACCGAAAACAGAGTTATAACGGCGAAGATATGAATTTTCAAAGATTTCCTATAGAAAAATAAATACATTAAATATAGACTAAAAATATAAAGTTTCCAAAATACTTCAAAAGTAGTACCACTGCGTATTATGAAATTATGAATCTAACGAAATTTGAATGGACCAAATCAGAGTTAAAACGTGAAAGATATAAGCCTTTAAAGATAATGGCAAAACTATAAATAGATGAACACGTATTCTGAAACTGAAAAGGAAAAATACGCTTTCCAGTGAAGAAAACGTATTCTAGAAGCTGTTACAAGGAAAATACGCTTTCCAGTGGACAAAGCGTATTATGGACCTGTTGAACAGAAAGTACGCTTTTCAACAGAGAAAACGTGTTCTGCTGAATGTGCTAGGGACTCTTAAATAAATAGCCAGAAGACTAGGGGGTTTTCTGCAAAAGTGCCCCACGAAGGGGTACGGGCTGTTTCTGGCCGTCCGTTTCACAATGAGCGGCTCAGATCGATCTGGCCAATCGGCCTCGCCGGGGAAGACGCCCGACGCGGCGGCTGCCATCGCCGGCGGCGTACGGAGCTCGCCGGAGTTATTAGAACTGGCGATTTCGGCCACCATTTAAAGCGGGGCCGGTACCGTTCGAAAGAGGAGAACGAGCCGCGCTCACCTATGGAGTTAATGGAAGCCGAGGGGTGTCGGGGTCGGCGAGCGGCTCGGAGCGGCGGCCGGCGGCGAACTGTGCACGATGGTGGCTCGGGTTAGATGATCTTGAACCAAATTGAAGGCACACACGTGCTCAGAAGATCAAGACAATGCTTGCTGGCCAATAGATGTCGAAGATTACCTGAGGACGGCGGCCAATTGCAAGCTTTGGCTGCGGGCGGCAATGGCGGCTAGGGTTCCGCGTGGCTCTGACTCGAAGCGAAGGCAGAGGCGGCGGATAGGGTTACGAGCGGAGTTGCGGCGCGGAGTCAATGCTTTTAAAGCCCGAAGGCATGGCTCGGGCGGCCGGTCACGCGGGGGCGGCGCGGGTCGGACTCGAGTTCGCATCCGGCTCGTGTCTTGGTCAGAGATGGAAGAAGACAGGGTGCCTGTTTGCCAGCGACAGAGAGGAGAGAGTGCGACGTGCGCAATCGGCCGACGCGGTGCTTGATGGGCTTCGGCCTATCGGCCTAGGAAGGAGAAGGCGGCGCCCGCGGTTTCTGGCCTGGCGGCCCAAGCGGGAGAAGGAAGCGGGCCGGAGCGGAGAGGAGGGCAGGCCGAGCGGGAGGAGAAGAACGGGCCGCCGGTTGGTCACGGGCCAGAATGCCAGGAGGGAGAGGGGAGGGAAAGGAATTGGTTTTTCATTTATGTAAACTTTTTCAAAAGCAAATTCAAATATATTTTGAATCTAAATTCAAATTCAAACTCCACCACAACAAAAATATGCACCAGCATGAATGCTCGAGCAAGTTTCTACCATGTTTCAACTCCCTTTTCATAAAAATATTTATTTTGCCCATTTATTTATTCCCAAAAATCATTTTGACCATTTGAAAATTGAAAACCTAGGGTGTTACATGTTCATATACATATGTTGAATTAACTAGTATCTAGTTACATAGTAGTTTGTGTATCTGGGTTTTAGTTCTAATTTCTGTAAATTTATGGATTATTGAGCAGTTTAGATTTCAAAATGGTCTTTTTGCTAATGTTCTTCTTTTAGGTGAAGATTTTTTGGCATCGGATTTTCGTTGTGTCACTATGGTAGGTTGCAAGCTATTCTTCTTCTGAACGGGCAAAGTAGTGTTGTCTGCACCGGCAACTACAGGTGAATGTTGCATTCTGCACGGGCACATCCACTTCCCTGTTGTTGCATGTGCAAATAATTGTTATTATAGGATTGTATATCCGCTACTTTATTTGCATGATTGGATCACAAATTCTTAATACCAATCAGATAAGTTTTTGTTTGACACACATGTCTAATTGTGTTCTTTTATTTAGGAGTTGGGTTCTTCTGGTACTACTGATGACCATAGGAATGATGAGGATGGGAGTGACAGTAGAGAGAGCACAGTAATTGAATCCTTAGGGAGTGTTGTTTTGATCAATTTTGAAACCAGCATAGCACCTGTCTTGATGCATCTACTTTCTAAAACTAGGAGCACAGTATCCATTTGCTTTTTGCGTGAGCTTTAGAACTCCTGTAGATTATAGTGATTTTGGTTTTCAGCCTGGTCTTTTATTCCTTTTGTTTTAGATGCTAGGTTCCTGCGAGAAATGGTTTTATCAAAATTCGTCTACACATTCTAAATACAAAAAATGTGACTCTCTAGTATACTAGCTAGTTTTATCTTATTTTTTAGCATTTTCATGATATGTTCTGTGCCGTGCTATCTAGTATTTTTTTTTCATGTTCAGACATCTTGCATGGCTGTCATGATATGTTGTTGGCCCTCTGCCTAATTTTCTTTTGTCATGTCTAGCTTTTTTTGTCATGTCTAGCTAGCTTTTTTTAGCTTGGACATTTGTTTCTATAATCAAGCCTCAATTGAGCCTAAATGGCTTGGTTGACAGTAGTTGATTAGCTTTGCACTTTCATTATACAGTTAATTCTAGTCTATCTATACTGTCAACCATTTTTTAAGTCTGAATTTTTTATTCTAGTGCTTTCAGTTTCAGAACTCTGAGCTCCGTGATTCTTTGTTGTCTCTCTTTTTTCCTAAATGATCCCTAAATTCAATGCTGTTTGCAAAGATGCAAATTTTGTTCCTATCCTTGCACGTAGTTGCTACATGTTGTGAAGGATATGGCCACACCGATTCTATCCACTGATTTCTTACATTTTTTTCAATTGTAGTGGGCCTTTACTGACTCTTAGAAGTAGCTAGTCTGACTAAGTTTGAATACTGAGTTAGCAATATAAATTATGTTTCTTAACTTAGTTTCACCTTTAACTTTGCATGATAAGTTAACACTAGCTTTACTTACTAACAGTTATGTACGTTGTACAAAATTAATTAGTCTGACTAAGTTTGTGTAATAACTTAGTAATATAAGTTAGGTTTTGTAACTTCACTTCATCTTTAACTAATAATAATTGGTTAGTTTGACTAAGTTTGATCACTAACTTAGCAATATAAGTTAGTTTATATAACTTAGTTTGAGCTCTAACTTTGCATCATAAATTAATACTACTAGGTTTACTAACAGTTACGTAAGTTGTACATAATTAGTTAGTCTGACTAAGTTTGAGTATTAACTTAGCAATATAAGTTAGGTTGTATAACTTAGTTTCACCTCTAACTATTATGTAAGTTTTATAGAATTAGTTAGTCTGACTAAGTTTGACCAATAACTCAGTAATGTAAGTTAGGTTGTATAACTTAGTTTTGTATAAAATTAGTTAGTCTGACTAAGTTTGAGTATTAAGTTAGCTATTTGACAGTGTATACTTTTTCTCTTGGAATGTTGATATTTTCAGTGTTTGTTGTATACTAATTCTAAGGTCCTTATATTTACTTTCACCTTTATTTGTTGTAGGCTGATATTTGGAATCTCAGGGTAAAGTATGGTGTGTTCATCCTTACACATAGAGGAAATAAGCAGAGATTGCTAGAAATACGAGCTGGTAATATGAAACCCTCTGTAGTTTAGTAATTTTGATATAAATATGAACTCAGTACAACTTGAAAGCATGGTATAAAATTACATATAAATTAATTTATCACCACTAAATCTTTTGGACTATGACTCAATGGCGTCCTCGTTCTCTTGTTCTTTCTTTTTTGGCACCCCTCTTAACAAGTTTTCTTTTGCGGCTCTTTTTCTCACTTTGTCATGAGAACCATTAGCTTCTTCTTGTTGTTAACTCACTACACAAGCAAATCTCCTTTTTCTCATCTACTAATTCTCCATCTACTGATGACAGAGATACTTTCATTGCCAATGTGGTACATATCTTTTTTAATTAATCCTTTCTCGTATCTTTTTTTTACCCTTCATTGTTTCTTTTTGGTATTTAGGATCGATGCTACAAAAGGATGGTGACATTGATGAAGATGTTAGGCATAGAATTTCAGTCGGTTGGTTGAAATGGCGTCAAGCTTCAGACGTCCTCTGTGACAGAAGGGTGCCTCAGAAGTTAAAAGGTAAGTTTTATACGGTGCTGAATGTTGGCCTACAAAAAGCGACATATCCAGCAATTGAGTATAGCAGAGATGCGTATGTTACGATGATGTTGCGGGCACACAAGGAGGGATAGAGTCCTGAACGACGATATTCGAGATAGGGTTGGGGTGGCACCAATCGAGGAAAAATTGATTCAACACCGGTTGAGATGGTTTAGCCATGTCCAACGGAGGCCTCCTGAGGCGCCGGTGCGTAGTGGAGTTCTAAAGGGGGTCGATAATGTAAAGAGCGGTAGAGGTCGACCTAAACTGACTTGGAACGAGTCGGTTAAGAGAGACCTTAAGGAGTAAAATATCCCTAAGGATTTAGCTATGGATAGGAGCGCCTAGAGACTAGCAATTAACGCGCCTGAACCGTAATCTTTTTTCTTATACCATTTATGTGTTCTTTGTTTTCATGCCTCTTTTGGGTTTCATCTCTAGCCTACCTCAACTTGCTTGGGACAAAAGGCTATGTTGTTGTTGTTGTTGTTGTATTGTTTCTTTTCTTGTCTTTCATTGTTCTCATAGGTTGAATTTGAGGTTCACCTATAATGTATTCTAGTGTTTTGTTTATGATTATTGCTTTTAGCCTTTGAATGATTGCATCTATGGTTACCATTGAATATTGCAAAGTGTTCAACTGTGCATATCCTGTACCACGAAGAGTTCATGTTTTCAAGATGGAAACTGCTTTTGCTAGTGTGTCCAATTCAATTAGCCAGTATGTTTCTTTTCACTAACTCATCATTGTTTTTATGCGAAATCCATTATATATATGTTTAGCCTATAAAATATTAACATTTCAAACTAAAAAAATGATTATATATTATCTTTTTTTTGAAGAAATGACAGTGGCGTTTTTGTTCTTGAAATACTTAAATCTTATGATGGTCGTACTCATCTTTTTTTTTCAAAGAGGTATTAGTTTGTGCTAAGTGTACTTTGATATAAAAATGCAATCATTTCATTTTAGGGGATATTTGTATGCCTTTAGATTAGTTTAGAATTGTTTTTTATGCCATGCAGGAACATGCAAAGCCATTTTGTGAGGCTTTGACTTACTACTTATGCATTCATGAGGACAATCAAATTCTCAGGCTATAAATCTTTGAAATTTGCATGAACAAGATATAAAAGGTATGATTTAATCTCTCTTTGGCATTTGTTACGTATTTAACTTGTTGTCAGTATCTTGTTGTACAATGTTTATTTTTTTAGCATGTGTTTTGACATGTATACTATGTTAGTCATCTTACTTGCGTTGCTAACTTTTTTTCTTTGTTTCATTTTTTTAAAACTGTTTTTTACAGATCTTGCAATTGTTGACAGATCTATGTTGGATGTCAGAGTTATAAATATCTGCATACTATCATTATTTTTGAATTTATGAAACATATCTTATATCTTTGTTTGCGAGAAGTCTTTTTTTATGACATTTGTTCTTTATTATAGTCTATAAAAGTTACTTTTATTTGCTCCCCCACCCCTTTTTATCCATATTTTCATGTTCCCGAATGATTATATTTCTTAAAAGAGAAAAGTAAACTTTAGAAAAAGCCTAAAGAAAATGTAAATTTCCTGTAAAAAATGTCCTTTTAAGTTAGAACTCTAAGTTATGATCGATGAGTTCTTTTCCAAACAAAAATGTTAGTGTACATGACATAAATCGCACGGAGAAAAATTTCAAACGCGTGCATGCAAGAGGAACAGTAACGCGGAAAGAGAAAGGGAATAAGACGCTGGGCATCCAGAAATAGAAAACGGCGAGATGACATGGTTTCCTAATATGGAAAGATGCTCTGTCTGAATTCGTTCGCGAGTTGTCCAACCAGTGAACGTTCGCCATTTAGTCGGGCCGGGTGGAGAGCCGGAGACGAGAGGCCGGGCGGTGATTTTGTTTGGGAAAAAAAAGGAGGCAGCAGAGGATAAGGGAGCAGAGCAACGGAAAAAATAAAGGACAAATAAACTGATGAGCGTGGATGTAGCGGGTTTGGGATGCCGGTTTATAATCCGCTACGGGAGTTTGCGCCCAAAAACACCGCACAAATCCTGACGCATATCTGACATCCCACAATTCGACAGATCCAAAGCCAGAAAATCTGGCGACAGACAAATAGCAAATTTCTTTAATTACAGATTAGTTTTTTTAGAAACTAGTATTACAGATTAGTATGATAGCGGATTGGGGCTTGGTACTCACCGAACTTTTTTTATTTTTAATTTTTTTAAAAAAAATTTACAAAAATAATCGGCTGTTTCAAAAAATGACAGAACTAGTCGCCTAACGCCCACTATCTAGGCGTTTTTTGTGACGTGGCAAACGGCCGGCCGGCGCCGGTGCCGGCGTTTGCGGGCGGCCACCTGGCGGCCAAAAAACGCCCACTGCGTGGGCGTTTTTTCCTGCCCAGGGGGCCGTCTGCAAAACAGGCGAGGCCGGCCGCGTAGTTTTGCAGACGGCCCCCTCGCCATCAAAAAACGCCCACACAGTGGGCGTTTTTTGACCTCCAGCTATATATACCCAGCCCCCCTTCAGATTTTCATTATATTCACTAAAATTTTCAGAAAAAAAGGGAGAAGAGAGGAGGGAGGAGAAGGAAGTAACGGCGAAGCCCTGCCAGTTTGAGACCTCGGCTTTTAGGTAAGTTTCTCATACATTACAGGTCTGTTGCTATGCATTAGTAAAATATAATATGCACTAGAGTTGTTTAGTTTTTAGTTGACTCTGGGTAGATCTGTGAGTAGTATGTATATTAGATCTATAAATAATGATGTTTCTTTTATGATTTAAGCAATGGATTGCATGATTTGAAATGTGACGAATATCGTATTTTCTCTAAATAGATATGTCAACCAAAGTGATGTGTCGGTTGTTCCATGGTAGTGGCACTGTCAGATATGGGCCGTATGGTATAGATCTGTCTGAATTTGGGTCAACACTAAAGGGGATAGATAGGCCAGCGGAAAGAAAATTTCGGTCAGTGTGTAACTGGTTAATGAGGGTATTTCATATCAACCCAGAGGTGAACACAATAAAAGTAAATGTAGTAGTCAACCGTGGCAACGAAGAATGCTTCTGGGAATTGATGTCGGTAAATTGCACCGAAACATGGAAATGGTACGTAGAAAATGCATTGCAGCGGGGCTGGGAACCCAGCATTTTCATGGAGGTGCACGATAAAGACAATGCAACCCTGCAAGATGTGGAGGGTACAAGCATGGTTAGGACTGATGCTGAAATAGAAGAGGGAAATGACCGTGCTGAACAAGGAGAAGAACAGGGACATGATGTGCAGCAACCAGAAAGAGAAGAAGAAACCAGTGAGCCGAGAGGCTTGGCAGATGAGGGCGAGAGGATCAACTCCATTGTTCAGAAAATGAAAAACGAAGATGCGGCGAATGAGGAAGTGGAGGGTTATGAATCTTCTGATGAGGAAGGATGCAATGTGAATCCGTGGCAGTGGTCTAATGAAGACTTCTCTGGACTTGCTATTTCAGAGGGATACCATGTTCCATGGGAGTATAAGGAGAATGAGGTAATCGAGGGAGCGATGAACGCAGAGAAGGAAGAATTGATGGAGGCAGTCAAGCTTTGGGCTGTATCACTGCAGAGGGAGTTCTGGGTAGCAAAGTCCAGAAAGTGTGTATGCGAAGTTAAGTGCATGAGATCCAGCGATGGTTGTCCGTGGAGGGTGCATGCATTCAAGGGAAAGTGGAAGGATTATTGGAAAGTGTCAATAGTCACTCAGCACAACTGTCACTTGGAAGGTGTACAGAAGTACCACAGAAATATGACATCTGCATTTATTGCTGCAGAGATGTATTCAGATGTTGTGCATAATCTGAGATACGAGCCAAGGTCAATAATAAGGCATATCGAAGATAAATTCAAATACACCATTTCATATGCTAAGGCGTGGAGGGCAAAACAGAAGATTATCGAGATGAGATTTGGCACATTCAAAGCCTCATATGATAATTTACCATCTCTTCTTCAATGCATAGCCGCCAGAAATCCAGGGACATGTACAGATCTTATAACATACCCAACCATGGAGAATGACCGTGCAGTATTGGTCTTGCAACGAGCTTTCTTTGCACTAGGTGCTTGCATCAGGGCATTTGTGCATTGTCGTCCAGTACTCTGTATTGACGGGACATTTCTGACATGTAAATACAGAGGTCAGATACTAACAGCAATTGCCGTTGATGGGAACAATCAAGTTCTACCACTGGCATTCGCTTTTGTGGAGAGCGAGAATACCAATAGTTGGTACTGGTTTCTCAAGCAGGTGAAGGTTAGCATTGTTGGTATGAGGCCTGGTGTATGCCTAATTCATGACCGTCACGCTGGCCTTCTTCGGGCAATTGAATATCTGAAGCACGGTGATGCAGAGATGGGATATGGTAAAGATTGGCCAGATGTTCAAAGTCGGTGGTGTATGCGTCACATGGGTGCTAATTTTTACAAGCAGTTTAAGCGCAAGAGCTTGATGGATCTATTCAAGAGGCTGTGCGGACAGAATCAACAGAAAAAATTCAACGAGCTTTGGAGGAGGTTGGATGAGCTCACAACGAAGCATATGGAAGAACACTCAAGCCGATCAGCACCTGTTGGTGAGGATGGTCCAGAGTCCTTAGGACCGCTGCCCACAGATGGTCCAAACATCAGAAGGAGATCGGCATCTGCTGTGACAAATTTTTCGCACTGGATAGAGAATGAGCTAAGGAGAAGTGGTCTTTGCTGCATGATGTTGGCGGAGCGCGGTTTGGTATTATGACAACTAATTTGGCTGAAGTTTACAACTGGGTGATGCGTGGTGTTAGAGACCTTCCCTTGGTTGCCATTGTTGAGTTCATCCTGCATGGAACATGCAGATATTTCAGAGACCGGTACCAAGTCGCTGCCCTATCAATGCAAGTGCGAGGTGTTTTCTTCGGACAAATGCTGACAAATTATCTGGAGGAAAAATGTAAGAAGGCAAAGGAGCATAGAGTTATAACTCAAGGTACTAGAGAGCACCGATTTGAAATCTTGTGTGCTGATAGGGCCAAGCGTGGAATATATAGAAGAAGAGTTGTGCAAGAATGCATACTTAGAGAGGATGGGTATTGCGCATGCACGTGCCACAAGCCAAGACTCTACCACAAACCATGTTCCCATGTTATTGCAGCGAGCTCGGAGTGTGAAATACTTGATCGTACTTTTGTATCTCCCTATTTCACCAAGGAAGCCATATTGCATACATGGTCACATGAAATTTATGGTTTTGGCATAGCGGGGAATTTTACAGGTACAGTACCGCAACCTACCTATATTCCAGACCTAAGTAAGATCAGAGACAAGGCTGGGCGTCGGAAGACAAGACGTATTCAAAATGCCATGGATGAGTCCGAAGTAGGTGGAAGGTGCACACGTTGCAGCAAATGCGACAAGGAAGGACATACTTACAAGAAGTGCCCCAAGGACTCAGACATGGCCACAACAGCAGAAGCCCCACCATCAGGATCCGGATTGGATGGTACCCCGCCAACAGGAGAAGGGACAACTTCTAGGCCCACCAGGCCAAGGCGTGCACGCGTGCCTCGTGGTTCGGTCGTGTAGTGATGTGTAGAGAGCTTGATTAAGATTATGTAATATACGGTTTTTTCTTTGTTGTAACTAGAGTGAACAAACTTATTGTTTCAACCTATATTCTGGATGTAATGTTCATAATCTGAGTCTTGTATTTGAATATATTTCTGTTACATGTTGTATGTGCAGTCTTTATGTTTCAAATTCGATCATTTGTTGTTGTACCTTAAATTTATTGTTGTATACTTTTTCACTTTCTATTTGCATGTGTCATATGTGTTAACTGTGATATTGTCATGCAGGGATGGC
>CM041634.1:14201309-14261792 GCA_023333625.1 Bothriochloa decipiens
CGACTGTTCCTGGGGCGCATATAAGGCTATTTATGCATTCTACTTTTATCCTTAAAAGTGGAGTGTGACATAGAGCAAAATGTACAAATGCCTGATCGGAGCTGTTGAAGTAGGAGCTCTCGACCACCTTGAGATATACCGACAGGACCTGTTTCCCAGTGATCTTCTCGAACTTCTTCAAAATCTTGACAAATGCCATCATGTTCAGGTTCCTGCACATTGCCAAAACAAACATTCAGTGTTGTCAGGGACAGGGAGTGATCGTCTGACTGCAGGAGAACGAGAACGATGAAGGAACTCGCGAGCGGCTCTTATTACCGGTAGGTGGCGAGGTAACCCAGGCCCTTGTAGAGCTCGACGAAGGCGCGCTTGATCATCTTCTCCGCGTGCCGGAGCTTGGTCTTGTTGACGCTCTGCTTCCCGCCGACGCCCCCGTCGGGGATGCATTTCTTGGAGGACTGGGTGCTGGCGAGCTCGTCCCAGAGGATGTCCGTCAGCGCGGAGATCGTCCTGGAGGGGGTGGTCAAGGGGATGCTGATCTTCAGGCTCTTCCTCCCGCACCCGCCCAACGGCCTCCCGACGAACGTTCCAGAGCCTTCTAGATTGTGCTGCCGGTGGTCGTCCTCTTGAGCCGTGACGCCGGGGTCGTTGTCGTTGGTCGGCGGTGCGGTTTCTTCTTGCTCGCTCAGCTGGAGCTGGAGCTGGTCCGTGTCCGATGCTGATATCATCACATACCTTGTGGACTCATCCTCTGTTTTGAGTAGTACACCAAAAAAAAAAAGGATGATATATATGAAATAATGAAATTATCTCAGGATTCAACATTTCAAAAGAAAATCTCTAGATTATTATTTTATCACTGACGAGGAACCACGATGATAAACTATAGATGCCTGTACTGCTAGTACTAGTATTATCGAAAGGAAGGAATTCTGCCTTTCCAGGAGTCATAATCTAGTAGTAGCACAAATAATGCATGGAACTTTGTAGGATGCTTCTTATCTTTGTAGAATCATCAATCACGGAGGCATCCAGATGTTATCTATCTATATATCTTAAAACATAATAATATATAGTTTTAAGTTGCTCATGTGACTACTTGTGAATGCATCAGGTTGATCCATGGTTTTCTGTTTTATGCAAAAACTGTCAAAAAGACTTTGTTAAAGAGGTTCTAAAAGCTAAGGCAACACCTAATAAAGTCGGGGTGAAATGAAATGAAACAATCCAACATTGTGGTCGTGCCAAATGCAGACACAACTAACTAAAGGCATCCCACACGATTGAGACGATAAAAAGGGAGAGCCGGGGGCCGATGAGAATTCCTGGGCAGCTAGCTAGCGCTGAGTGACTCCTTGCTCAGCAGACACGCCTCAAGCAAAGGCAAAGGCAAAGACAAAGGCAAAGCTGTAACACCCGGTTCTAAGGACAAAACCAGCTATACACTATATGTGAATTTTAAAGGATAAATCTCACATATAGCTATAAATAGTATCAATTATAATGCTTTAAATATAACGTACACAATATGTAAAAGATCACCTAATGAACAATCAACGGAAAGACGACTCTGAACTTCGGGTGTAAATTTCACTCCACTGGATCCAACTGACTGGTTGACAATAAGCCTAAACTTCTCCTGAGGTATTGGGGAGTAGCAAGAGTGAGTCCATGTCGAACTCTGCAAGTATAGCAGTAAGGCAGTACCCATCAACTCATGATCAATGTAATATAAATAATAGAAAGCATAAAACGGTAAACCATGAACATGTTAGCAAACAAAAGTCATCATCTTAATGTAAAGATTCCAAGGCTGCTCGTATCCTTGAGCAAGGCTAGTATACCAGTTTAATAAACTCTGCGCAGAGGTGTACACTTTCACTGTGAGCCGTGATTTACCCTTTCGTCCGAGGTGATCAACCTCTTAGCCCACTACCAAGGAAGACCGGCAGGGTTTACTATGAAGCTTTTCAAAGGTTCATCTAACATGTTAGGGCCGCTAAGGTTTCTGCGCCTACGAATGTAGTATCCTTCCTTCTAGATGGCACACAACCGTAGCCTATACACATATAGACAGGGGTCCAACTACACCCAACCCGGACACACCCCTCTTGCGCCAAGTGGTAACCACTAACAAGCTAGAAAAGGTCCTTATACTGAGCTAAAACCAGAGCCATGTAGCCCTCATAGCTGTACTGTAAATCCCGGAGGTTCTCTTATAGATAAATCATCAAGTTGCTAAAAAGTCATTTTTATCGTTTATTGCTTAAACATTAACTAAGTCACAAGATCATGGTAATAGCAATAAAACCCAAGAGCTATACTAGCCTTGATTCTCAAAATATCCCTGCTGATCCTCAAAAGGTCCTTGATCCTTAACGAATCCCTCACCGTCTGAACTCGATTAACAGTAATAAGCAGCACCAAGCAAACCAACTGGGCACACATACACAAAGCAAACAAAGAGCTATTAGGAGACGGTACACCAAAACATCACAACAGTAGCAAACAATAGCATAGATCTGTTCTACTCATCGAGACGATTCCAAAAGTATAAGTTTGCTAAAAACTGGAGTTAAAACATGAAAATTATAAGCGTTTGAAGATAGTGACAAAACTGTAATTACAATGAACTATTTACGAATTAAAATAAAATAGAAAATCGAAATTTCCACCGGCTAGGGACTACTGGCATAAATACAAAGAAACCAGGGGTCTCTTTAACAAAATCGCCTGCGAAGGGGTACAGGTGATCCTGGGCCATCCGATCCCGGTTGGACGGCCACGATTGAACCCGAGGCGGACGGCCGGAGACGACGGCGGCGCTGCCGCGCGACATGGCCGGCGACGAGCCGAGCTCGTCGGCGAAACTCAATCCGGCGTTCCCGACCACTATTTGGCACTGGAACGGTACCAAATTAAAGAGGGGCTCGTGCCGCGCTCACCGATGAGGAATATGGCGGCCGAGACGAAGCGAGGACGGCGGGTGGCTCGACGAGGCGGACAGCGGCAACCTGCGCACGACCGCAGCACGGGTGAGCCGGAATTGCTTCAAATTGAAGGCACCGGAGTGCTTATGAAGTCACGGCGGAGCTCTATTGCTTACTCACGACGTCGAAGAGGCTACTACGACGACTAATTTCTGGCGGTGGCGGAAAATGGCAATGGCGGTTAGGGTTTCGGCGGCCGCTGCTGCGCGAGGCAAAGGCGGCGCTTGCTAGGGCTGCGAACACGAACGACACGATGACGGCACGAGGGTTTTATAGCCCAAGGTGTGGCGCGGACGGGGTCGCGCGGAGGCGGTGCTCGGGTCGGGTCCGGCTCGGTCTCACGCGCGGGTCGGGGAAGAAGAACAGGGCTTTCCCTGTGGGTCCCGCTCGACAGAGAGACAAAGAGGGAAGGCAACGGCGCTGGGGGCTTGCTGGGCTTGACCACTTGGTCCAAGAAGACGGCAGGCGCGCGCGCTGCGTTGCGGTTGGCTTGGCCGCTTGCGGCCCGCGGCGGCTGGACTGTTGGCTTGCGGCCTGGCTGGCCTTGGCCACTGGTGGCCAGAGCTGGCCGCTGTGGCCGACCGCTGCTGCCGCTGCGTTGGCCATGGCCAGGGCTGGCCGTACTTGGCCAGTAGGGGCTGGGGTTGGCCAGGGTCCACTAGGGAGCAAAGGTTAGACAACAAGTTCAAACAAGTCAACCAAAACTTATGCAGCAGCACGAATACATCAACAATTGCATAAATAAATCAATTTGACTAGTTAGAAACCATGCAAAATTTCCGGCATGACAGAAGCATTCGACATGGACGGTCGACCTGACCTCACCAGTCAGCCATCACCTCGCCACTCAGCTCAGCGCCCCGGCTATTCGCCGCGTTGGCTGCGTGACATGTCGTCTCACGTAACCTAGCTCGCGCGCGCTCTCGCCACACGACACGACGACGCACGTACGCACGCTAGCTGTGCCGGCAGGCGCCATCCTTAGGCTACGGCCGTCGTCGGGTTGATCAGGAATGAGGACGTGTACTCACCGGAGGATGCGGAGGCGGAGGCGACGGAGGGGTCGTCCCTGGCCCTGCTGGCGGCCCTGAGGTCGGCGAGTATGTCCATCTGCCGGCGCAGGGACCGGCCCCCCTCCAGGAACTCGTGCTCCTTGCCCTTGTAGAACTGGTTCGCCTTGTTCAGCTGCGCGTCCAGCCACGCGAAGAACTCCCGCGCCGCCGCCGCATCGGCGTCGGCCATCGGCGGCTCCAGCAGCTCCGTCTCGTACTCGTCGTCGCCGCCTCTGTTCGCCGACCCAGTCAGCTTCCGTCGGTGCACCTGCAGTATATATGTGTGTGAAGGATTATTGAACGCGAACATGTAAGATTCTTTTCACGCGAGGTCTAGTAGGATGTTAGAACGTAGCTACTAGGACGCATGGACGGCCATGGCCGTGCAGTGCATGTATATGGAGTACAATACGGTGCAGCTAGCAAGTGTTAGTTGGTATATCGTACGTGTATGACCCCATGATCGTTGTTGGGAGCATTGGAGGAGCCGAAAGCAGCAGGGAGCCTGTCTAAGAGCCACTGCGACAGAGAAACAGAGGCTCGTTCCGCGTGATGGCCGGCGGCTGTTTCTTGTGTGTCGGTTAGGCCTGCCTCGCAACGGTCAGAAGCAAGATCGTGATGCCGGCCAAGCAGCAGCCGGGCGTGCTGCATCCTCTTCAGGTCCTTTTTGAGCAGGCAATAGTCCACGCAGGCGTGCTTCCACTCGGGGACAAGCTGCCCCTCAAACTGCTTGGAGAACTTCACCATGGCTAGCTAGCTCTCTGGCTAGTTTGTTATGCCGCCGTCGTCGTCTACGCCGATGGCGACCGATCGACCGAGCTCGATAACAGTGATGTAGGTAGCTAGCTAGCTCTGGTGGGAGTTGGGAAGGGGAGCCATGGCGATGGTTATATAGGCGGGGTCGTTGAGGGCGAGGGAGAATCGCTTCGCTGATGTTGGGTGACAGCACATTCCGAGATATACTGCGCGCCCTAGGCTTCTCGATGATGTAGCTCGTTGCCAACCTCTCACGAGGACGCCACTTGGGTTGGCAATGGTGGTGGTGCTGGCGGTGGTGGCCGCCGCATCGGATTGGATTCCAGGAGGGAATCGATCGAGGAGAGATATCAAAGCTATGGATGAGGAGGTAATAATCCAGGCCGAGGGTGGTACGGTGGAAGGGAGATGAACAGAGGAGGTGTGTTTCTATGGAGATATGGAAGACGATGAAACTGCGTGCTCATGAACGAAGAGAATTGAGGTCGCCTGTATATATTGTGGCAAGAGAAGAGACTGAGAGAGTATATGGTGAGTGAGTGGACAATGCAAAGGGAATAGTTTAGCTAGCTAGTGGGTGGGGCCACCCCTTCATGCTAATTGCATGGTGCTCAACAATCCTATCATTTGGTCCAGACACCATTACTTGGGTATATGTACAGGTGTAGAGCACAAGTACTCTGTACTCTACCAGCTAGGAAACATGGTGGCAGAAAGCAGGAGCCAATTATCCTTATCCAACACCTACTTCCACATTTTTGTTCTATGGCTGTGGTTCGTTCACCTCAAAAACTAGAAGAATTTCTCGTGCATTGCTGCGAGAATGTAAGAGAAAATACGAATGAATTTAATTACCTACTAGGTTCATTATAGAAGTGAAATTAATAAGAGTTTAATACGGGATATAGTCATCATGAAAGTGGCTTGGTGCATTAAAGGAATGAGGCGGTGAACAATAAGATATCTCTTAGTGGCTTGGCAAGAAATACAATGCACTTAGTGACTTGCTGGGGCCCTCGTGATGATATGGCTTCATAAAATCACAGAGAAATATGTTAGGGGTTTGTCTATATAAGAGTTATAGATGCCCTGTCAATGTCATGAGTAGAAGACCATAGTTACTATAACGCAAGGATTTTTCGTAGTAAGAAAAAGAACCACCAAGATCCAAGAAAAAGGAATACAAACCAAAGCACTTGTGTCGGCGCTACTAATTACGTCACCAGACCACTCAAAGAGCTATAGATCGTTCGAGATGAGCGGGCCAAAAATCAGCCTAGCCGACTCGGTCATTGCTTATAATGTACTCACAAACAAATATTTTACCTGGTATCTCTAGGAATAAGCGCAACATGCAAAACATGTTGCCGGAGCAGCCTCGTGGAAGCCGATACATGAGACATGCTAATGAGATAAAAGGTTTGAGTTGGCTTGCGAAACTGTGAAGGATTACACCTATCTGGTCAAATATAGCACATAACCACTCAGATACCCCGACATCTTGAAAACTATAGTTCGGCACACATACTTTCATTGTCATCTTCAACTAAGAGCATAATTGTGCAATACTACCGTACTCAGAAATCCATATACTGATCAAATTAATTAAACTTTGATAAGCTTATAGTAAATAAATACTCTCTCCTTACCATTTTACCACCCATATTAGGAGCGGAGCTAGGTTATCCAGGATCATTTAGTTACTTGTATAGGATCTAGAACGGAGAAAAAGTGTGACGATTCAGTTTGGGAGTGAAAAAAAAACGCAAGTTAATATGTTCCTTGTTGGTATTTATTATTTTTTTATATAAACTTTGTATATTTATTAGTATCCAACTCCAGGTTTGTTCCTAAAGATAAGTTCAGATACAAAAACCGGTGCTTGGCTCATGAACATATAAGAGCCAAGAGTAATAACACATGCACCATAAGCAGCTATATAATCAGCTACCTTATTACAGATCCTAAAACAAACAGAGATTCTACATCTGTTAAAATAAAAATACATTAGTTCTCGGATCTGTCTAAACAAAGCACCAAATGGGTTTCTACCGAACTCAGTTGAATTAAGCATGTAACCCAAGACAGATGCATTAGTTTCCAAAATCACATTGGTCATACCCAACTGTACAACACGTTGCAAGGCATATAAAGCAGCTGGTGCCTCTGCTTGTAGGTGGCATGCAACACGGGAAATATTTGCGACACCTCCGTCAAAAAATTCTCCTGTACTATTTCTAATAATAAAGCCCCACCCTCCTTTTTTCAAATCAGCCTGAAAAGATGCATCGATGTTAATTTTGTATATGTCATCTGGGGGTGGTCTCCAACGTTCCTCCTTGTTCTCATTCAAAAAAAAAATGTTCCTCCTTGTTCAACTTATTACTCTCTTTTCCATCCTTATTCAAAGTTTCAAGTTTCTCCTCTCAACCTGCCTTCTCGAGTGTTCATTTGTGAACAGTAGAGAGAGGCGATTTTTCCTCATCTCCACCATTCCCTCCGTGAGATTGGAATCTGGAGATTGGAGGAAGCTCCGCAGGCATCCGATTGGAGTGCGCTGCTTGCTATTTCCGGCCAACTGCTGTTGATTCAGGATTTGTGCCAGGTGACTGCCTTCTCCGGTGTTCTTGAGTGAACAGGAGAGAGGCGATTTCCTCATCTCCACCCCTTCTACCACTAGTAAGAACGGTGCCTGGAGATTGGAGGAAGCTGTGCAGGCATTCAAGGGAGTGCGCTGCTTATCTAGTTATGCTTCAGTGTTTGGTTGCAGACGTTCGCTCAGGCCGTGCTGCCTTTTGGTACTTTTCTCTTTGTGTTTCTTCTGTGATTTAACTCTCTTCCCCTGTCAGCTCTATTTTCACTGAGCTCGGATCTGATTCGGGATGAATAAGGGGTGACCCTAGCATCGCTGCCCGTCCTTGGTTAGATTCTGAGTTGTGGTGGTGATAGTGGCAAGTAATCACGAATTCTTCAGGAACAAAGGAATTTTGGAAATTGTGGAATTATTGTGGATAAAAAGAGGTTTCCGTAAATTTATGAGGCTTATCACTTAGAATTGCCGGGGATTGGGGAACAGCCCGGCATTTCGAGGGCTTCTGGACATCCAGAGGCAGGAGGCCCCTGATGTGCTTTTTCTTTGTGAAACAAAGCATGCTAGTAAGTGGATGGAGCGGTGGCGATGGAGGCTAAAAATGCCAAATATGATTGCGGTCGATAGCATGGGAACAAGAGGAGGTCTAGCACTTTTCTGGAAAAGAGAGGTTGATGTTACTATACAAAGTTATTCAGAATATCATATTGACAGTGTGGTGAAGGAAGAAGACGGCCTCATATGGAGATTTACCAGAATTTATGGGGAATCAAGAAATGAGGAGAAGGATAATACTTGGGAACTTCTACGTACTCTTAAAAATCAAAATAATTTACCTTGGTTGCGCAGCGGTGATTTTAACGAAATTCTTTTCAATTGTGAGAAGGAAGGAGGTGTCCCACGGACTGAGCGATGTATGTAGAAATTCAGACGAGCATTAGAAGATTGTCAGATACATGATCTAGGTTTTATCGGTGATGTCTTCACTTGGAGAAACCATCATCGGAATGCTGCAAGTTATACAAAGGAAAGGCTAGATCGAGCAGTGGCAAGTAATGCTTGGCGTGTTCATTTTCCTCTGGTGAGAGTAATCCATGGTGAACAACGCCATTCAGACCATCGGCCAATAATAATAGATGTTGGGGATAGGGATCTTAACAAGTGGAGGAAACCACGGGAAATAATGAGGAAGTTTGAGGCTAAATGGCTGGAGGAGGAAGATTGTAATGCTCGGGTACAAGAAGCATGGGCAGCAGCTGTACAGAATGGGGGTGATTGCATAATGGATTTACAAAGTATGGTATTGCGTGACTTATGGAAATGGGATAGAAATGTTTTGGGAGAATTAGAGAAAAGAATTAAGAAGGTGAGAAATGATTTGGATAAATGTAGGAGGATGAGCATTTCACAAGAACAAGTAAACCGGGAACATCTATTGCGATATAAGCTAGAACGCTTACAAGACCAACTTCATGTCTACTGGAAGCAAAGAGCTCATATTGAGAAGGAATATTGCAAGGCGAGGAGTCAAGCTTGACACTCGATGTCCTATTTGCTACAGATTAGACGAAGATCGTGGGCATTCATTTTTCAAATGCAAAGCAGTTAAATCATGCTGGAGGGAATTGTGCATGGAAAATGTAACCAGGAAAAGAAGTGATTGAGAAAATATGGACTCTCAAGGAAAAGGATCAACTAAAAATTTGGGTGTTTCTTTGGAGATGGTGGACAGCTCGGAACAAAGCAAATGTGGGTGAGAAAATGGCTACTGAAGCTGAAGTATGCCATTTTGTTGGTATTTATTAAGTGTAACTAAAATATGAAAGATTCTATAAGCACATAGAAAATACCATTATAGCATTTTATCGGGAGTATTCTAGGTATCGTTATTTATATTTTACCACGGGAAAGCATGGGTTAAAGAATCTGATAATTCAATATCATGTATTTACTAACTTAGTAAACAAACTAGACTAGAGCAAGGGTAAATGATATAAAAGGGTATATGAATGTAAGCACACAAAGGAGAATTCTATGATAAAATATGTAGCTAGCTAAAGTGAGAGGACAACGGGAGAGATCAAGGTTCCTAGATACTTCTATATTACTTTGGTTCTATTTAACTAAGGTATGGATAGATATAGCGATCACACAATAGCACTTTGGAGCAACAGTACCATTTCGACTCTCGAAAGAGACTAGGAAGAAAGTAGTCAGAGGAAGGTTGCCAAAAGCTCTACGAAACACCAACCCGAACGTGGTGGAATACAAAGGCCTTACAGAGCTGTCACCTGTGGGGCTACCATAACTATACGTAGGATTGGGCGCAACCTCAGGTAACCTATAGGCTAGACATCATGTCTAATCTATCAATTACTACTCTAATCACGGCCTATGACTAGAGCACTCAATACGAGCAAAGATCCCATGCCAAGATGTAACAACTATACTAATCATACATATAAAAGGCATAAAGTAAATGGAGAAGATGAATATATTAAAGCACAAGTTATGCAAAGAATAGATACAAAGATATACCAAATCCCTGAATGCTCTTTCAGAACCATAGCGCAGCTCTGCTCTCCCTAACTCTCATCTAGATCTAGTCTACTACATTGGAAAGTGTAGCCCTAATTCTCTAGAGATGAGAGATCATCCTTTCGAGGGACGCCTCTACATCTCCACAATGAAGAATGAATAATGAATTAGGGTTACTCCCAGGGCCAGAGGCCTTGCTTATAGCCCCATAGGATGCACCACGGTCGTCGGATCAAACTGACCTTAATGCATGGACGATTAATATTGAACCTCAAAGGCAGTGGAACCATGATCCGCGAGACTTGCTGTGATTGGTCGCCAGGGTAGGGCGGGCACCTTAGGGTCTAGGGCGAGCGTCCTGGCCCAGTGACAGACCGGCCCGACCTTCGGTCCCGAGCTCTCTCGAGTCTTCTAGAACCATCTTTTGTATGTGTTCATGCAAAATTCATATTTCTTCGTCTGGGACTCCAAATATTGGAAACCATATGTCTGTTTCGATCGTCTCGACGAGCTCTACGCAATGGTTCACTTTATTTCATCATTTGGGATACTTTTATTTGATGCTTCAAGCCCTTTTTCTATTTAACACCTACAAAACATAGGTTCACCAAAACTTGTAGAATTCGTTAGTTCAAACCCCTAGGTCTATAGGTTCTGATCATTTCCATGCATTTATATAAGTCTGTTGACGATTAATAATTGACATTAACTACCGTTAGCATTCCTGTAGTATGTCTAAGTTAATATGTGTCTTGATATTTGGTATAACGCCCCCCTCGCTCCAGGTAAAATGGTATGGAGGGAGTAGTATTAACATTTATATCTCAAATACATTTATTCTTAAAATATACTCTATAGCTAATCTAATGATACTTATTCTATAAATATTAGTTAAAATTTTAATTGTTTGAAGCCTCAGAAATCGAGAATTATATTCTTTTGTGGATGGAGATAGTATCTAATATGAGGTATTCACATTGTTTCATTCCTCAAGTTTGCCATCTTGCGCTGAATATATTGATTTTGTACACCCGGCCCATATTTACTAATTATGTGGTGCACATAACGAAGACAAAAAAAAACAAGGTGTTCGATCGGTGAAAAGAAGCCTTTTTGTGATTTATCGATGAAAAGAAGCTGTCGATGGTACATGCAATGAATATATATTTACATCTTCACTCATGCATGCATATATTCCCGAAGCAGTGTATGAAACAAGCTGCACCGCTGCAGAAACCAAACAGGCCCCATATGCATGACTGATATGGAATTGTACCCGTCGAATATATATGTGTGCAAGTAATATACTTTCCAGTGTGCAGCATGGCTCGATGAGACCACTCGACATTAATTGAAAGATCGATGCTGATCTAGTCGACAATGGACGAAGAACATGAATAGGCTAGAGGATTCCTTGTGGATTTTTTTTGATACGAGGACCCTTGACCATTTCTATTAACATGTAACAGAAATACATTGTTTGGAGATTGTAAGAAGCAAAGCATAAGAACAAACCAGGCTAAAAAGTACTTAATAGCGACTGACACCAACGGAACAAAAAAAGACTAAAACCAATGAAGACCCAGAACATTGGGCTAGAACAAATTCCTTGTGGATCTGGCATTCAATTCCTGCATTATATATATACCGTGTTTGAGGCATTATATACGTAACGCCATCATGATGAGTTATGATTTCTCTATGAATTAAATACACAAAGTGTGCTTGCTTTAGAACTAAAATGCGATTGAACCATAATATAATACAGTATATAATTGAGCTGCGAAGGCATGGATTCCTCCCCCTTTTTTCCCGAAAGTGTGCACACACGGTATATATGTAGGGAACGAGCATATATACTTGGGTTCAGACATACATTGCTGCCTTTCCCTGGAATCTTGTTTGGAGTGTGCCTAGGTTGGCTGCCTAACTCCAAAATTCCGTAACCTGTTGTCGTACCTCCACACAAGGATGCCAGGATGGTAACAAAATAGTTCGTGCACAAGCCCTATCATGCCGCTTTAGGGCTTCTTCGGTTACTCCGGATTGAAGCCCTAAAATAATTCTTAGATGAAATGGTTCACTAATCTGTATTAATTCGGGATAACCGAACTGGCCTTATGTAGTCTGATGTCTTTATTATTAAGTCTTGGAGTCTCTAAATATATAATACTAGCAAATATGCCTGTGCGTTGCAACGGGTGAAAAAATATCTAATATTTTTTTAGAAATGATAATAGAATCGATATATATTATTTATTTTTAACCATTTTACTCTGGAAAAATTAAATGATAATGTTAGTAATAATCTGACAATTTAACATTTACCTTATATCGAATTAAAATGCAAATTTTATTTTTTTCCTTCTATTATAAAGCACACAAGTATTTATTAGAAGTGGAAGGCTACTCCGATTAGGTTTTAGATAAAAAAGTGGAAAGAAAAAAAACACGGCATATGTCAGGCAGAGGATCAGGCGAAGGGTGGACAGAAATTTTTGACGGATTGAAATTTCCATGATTAAGTAGTAGGGAGGAAAAAGAAAGAAAGAAAGAAAGAAAGAAAGAAAGAAAGAAAGAAAGACCCACTCCAAGATTCTCAAAACTCCCGGTAAAATCATAACGATTCAAGAGTTCAATTTGAGATCTTTACCCCTCTTTTTATTTATCGAGGGCGGTGTGAGACCTTACCTTATATCATCAATGAATTGAGTATGTGTGGGGGTGGGTGGGGGCAATTTAGTCATGGATTATCACTGTATGGTTATTGAGACAAATGAACCTATAGAGGTGACCATGGCCTAGGTTGACCTTACCTATCCTCCACCCCTGCACCAGGGAAGAGCCAACACTTCGTGGCAACATGGGCTACATAATGTTTGCTAATCAGGAGTCGTCTTCGGATGCTGGCGGCGATGAAGACAGTCATTCGTTGACACCTCGGCCTGTTCATTCACTACCCTCGCTTCCCTACAGAGGAGATCGTTACAATGGTGAAATGGAATGAAATGAGATTACAAACACTTGCCTTACTATATATTTTCAACATAGCAGGATAAATTAAAGAAATGTGCTTTTATTTTTGGAATAATCCTTTTTGTAGCTACATATATAAATTTACAAGAAATGGACAAAATCATAAATCTAAAAACATTGTCAGAAAAGATACCAAAATTAGTTTGCCTTAACCAATGCGTGATGCCCCTGCTTGATGCCGAAAATGACTCTTGGACACATGAAAGGTTGATCATGCCGCACAGGTCAGAAAGATAGAAGGATCACAGAATAGACTAGCTAGCAAACACTTTGGTCTTCACTGTCTATTTCAGTGACACGTAGGACCTGTCTTACATATACTAGTCTAGTGGTGTAAATGAGAAGTGCAGCTCATGTGATGGTATGAATACCTCGCACTTTGTTTCACTGTTGCTGTGGCTTGTGAAAGGGGAGAGTTAGTATCAAATGGGACAAACAAATCTTGTGTAGAAAAGATAGAAAGATCATGAACACAAAGATGCAGCCATGCGTGTCTATTCAGCAATAGTGCAAGCATCCAACCAAAACAAATATACATGATCAATCAAGATAGAAAGATTAGTCAAGTGTAGAAAATAAAAAGGACACTCACCTTTTTAATACAATATATGAGCCCCTTTTACTTGAAATAAGATTATCTTGGGAGGCCAAATAAAGACAATCGGAGTCCATGCATATTGCACTTGTATCGAATCGCAGTGCAGACATTTGCTTGCATGTTGTCTCCTTGGATGGGTGTACGTATTCGGGCTAGGCGTGAGAAGGAAGAAGTGATTTGGGGTTGTTGATTATGTTTCAAATTCAGTTGCATATTATAAAGGTCGACTTCTGACGGTGCGAAGCGGAGGCCCGTCGCCGGGAGGCTTAGGCCGGATTGATGAAGAGAAACTTGCTGGATAGCTGTATTTCGAGTAACATGAAGTTTTGTGAGCATTGTATTTTTGGAAGCATAAAAGGGTAAAATTCAACACCTTAGTTTATATTACCAAAGGTACTCTTGATTATGTACATGCTGATTTATGGGGTCCTTCCCGTAAGCCTTCTCTTGGTGATTCTCGTTACATGCTTACAATTATTGATGATTACTCTAGAAGAGTCCGGCCTTATTTTCTAAAAAATAAAGATGATACCTTTGCTGTTTTTAAAGATTGGAAAGTTATGATAGAAAGGCAAACTGAAAGAAAGGTGAAATTGCTTTGTATTGATAATGGTGAACAGTTTTATTCGGATGCTTTTGATGATTATTGTAGGAATGAAGGCATTGTTAGGCATCACATCATACCGCACACTCCGTAGCAAAATGGTGTGGCCGAGCATATGAACAGAGCCATCATTTCAAAGGCTCATTGCATGTTGTCCAATGCAAGGATGAGCAAGCGCTTTTGGGCTGAAGCAGCTAACACCGCATGTTACTTGATAAACATGTCGCCTTCTATTCTACTTAATAAGAAAACTCCCATTGAGGTATGGTCTGGTACACCTGTAGATTATTGACAGTTAAAAGTTTTTGGCTACACTGCTTATACTCATGTTGATAATAGAAAATTAGAGCCTAGAGCTATTAAATGTCTATTTCTTGGTTATGGTTCGAGAATTAAAGGATATAAATTGTGAAATCCCGAAACAAGAAAGACTTTCATGAGTAGGAGTGTTGTTTTTAATGAATATGTGATGTTTAATGACAGTTTATCCTTAGATCATGTTCCAGAGAGTCCAGAAAGAGAGCTGCAGTATACCAGTGTGCAGGTGAAGCATGTGAATGATGAGGCAAGTGTGCAGGTGGAGCCAGTTGATACTCATGATGATGAAGTTGCAGATGATGATACTGATGATGATGTTCAGCACCACTCACCTTTTGTTTTGCAGTCAGAGGAGGAATTGCCTATTGCTCATCGCAGGTCAAAGAAGGGCTGTGGACCTCCAGCCCGTCTTATTGAAGAATATAATTTGACTTATTATGCTTTGAGTTGTGCTAAACAGGTGGAGAATACTTATGAGCCAGCAACTTATCATGAAGCCATTGGTTGTGGTGATCGTGAAAAGTGGATTTCAACTATGCATGAGGAGATGCAGTCTCTTGAGAAGAATAACACATGGGAGGTTGTCCCTTTGCCTAACAAGAAGAAGACCATCCACTGTAAATGGATCTTTAAGAAAAAGGAGGGTTTAACTCTAAGTGAGCCTCCAAAGTTTAAGGCAAGGTTAGTAGCAAAAGGCTACAATCAGATTCCTGATATTGGCTATAATGATGTGTTCTCTCCAGTGGTAAAACACAGTTCTATTCATACATTTTTTAGTATTATTGCTTTACATGATCTTGAGCTTGAGCAGTTAGATATGAAGACTGCATTTTTACATGGAGAGTTTAAGAAGGATATTTACATGGACCATTCGGAAGGGTTCATAGTGCCTGGCAAGGAGAAATTTATTTGCAAGTTGAAGAGATTCTTGTATGGTTTGAAGCAGTCCCCTCGTTAGTGGAACAAGAGGTTTGATTCATTTATGTTGTTGCACGATTTTAAAAGGTCTAAATATGATAGCTATGTTTACATCAAGCATGTATGTTGATGATACATTGATTGCTGCCAAGAGTAAGGTTGAAATCACTAAATTGAAGAAATTGTTGAGTAGTGAGTTTGACGTGAAAGATCTTGGTGCTGCAAAGAAAATTCTCGGTATGAAAATTACTAGAGACAGAAAATCGGGTTTGCTATTTCTTAGTCAGCAAAATTATATTAAGAAAGTTCTTCAGCGTTTCAACATGCATAATACAAAGCATGTTAGCACTCGTATTGTATCTCACTTTAAATTGTCAGTTGCACAGTGTCCTAGTACAGATCAAGATATTGAATACATGTCAAGAGTTCCTTATTCTAGTGCTGTTGGTTCTTTGATGTATGTCATGGTTGCTCTCCTCTAGATTTGTCATATGCTATGAGTTTGGTTAGTAGATATATTTCTAATCCTGGTAAAGAACATTGGAGGGCATTTCAGTAGATTTTCAGGTACCTCAGAGGCACAACAGATTCTTGTTTGAAGTTCAGCAGAACTCAGAAGGGACTTATTGGTTATGTGGATTCAGATTATACTGCTGATCTGGACAGGCGTAAGTCTCTCACTGGTTATGTGTTCACAGTTGGCAGTTATGCTATGAGTTGAAGGGCTATATTGCAGTCTATTATTGCTTTGTCAACTACTGAAGCAGAGTATATGGCTGTTTCTGAGCTGTGTGGAGTTGATTCTCGCATTAATTTATTCTATGACAGTCAAAGTGTCATTTACCTTACCAAAGATCAGATGTTCCATGAGAGGACCAAACATATTGACATCAAGTACCATTTTGTTCGTGATGTGATCGAGGATGGTAAGTTAAAGGTATGCAAGATCAGTACTCATGATAATCCTGCTGATATGATGACTAAGCCTGTTTCTGTTGCTAACTTTGAGCTGCGCTCAAGCTTAGTTGGTTTAGTGGATTAGCCCAAGAGGCTATTTGGTGCCAGTGGTATTTTTCTTTGTTATGTTTAGGATGAAGGTGTTGATTTATGCTACAAGATGAATTTGTCTCAAGGCGAAGTTTGTTAAATATGTTCCAAATTTAGTTGCACATTATAAAGGCCGACTTCTGATGGAGCAAAGCGGAGGCCCGTCGCCGGGAGGCTTGGCCGGAGCGAAACGGGGGGCTGGCCTCGAAGACACTTGGGGGGGTACGGGAGGCTGCCCCCCTCCCGTGGTACGGTACATATACCCGGTGTTAGGGTTCCACTGTGACTGATTCATTCATTCTCTTATAAGCCGCCGCATGACGTTGTAACCCGACTCTTGATAATAGTGAGGAGTGTTTGTTGGCTGATGTCCGTGGTTTTTTTCCTTTGCATTGAAGGGTTTTTTTACGTTAAATCTTGTGTCTTGTTATGATTTGATCTTGTGTTCTTCGTCGTTTATCGCCGTCATTTACAACAGGGGTTTTATATATGGTAGCTAGAACATTGTTGGGTCAAACAAAAAATAACCGACGGTGATACTGTTATGTCGCTGCCCATTCAAGCCAGGACCTGACAAATGGAATACATTACTATCGTCTATCGGTTCATATTATCGACCGATAGATAGCGATAATTAGAAATCACTTCTGGTTCTAGCTTGTCTCTAACTAGCACTGTTATCACTGTGGGTACATATGGTTCGAGCTGACTCAGTGATGCTCCAGTAGCGATTGTCTGTTAGTGAAAAGTTAATTTGTGAGGTGAGCCATCTTTGAAATCATTTTTAGAGACGGTTTTTGATAAATTTGTCTGAAAAAGGATTTCTATGAAATTCACACATCAAGACATAAGTATGCAATAAGCTACTCCTTCCGTTTTAAATTATAAATTACTTTAAATGTTTTATATACATTTTACTATATATCTAAATATATTATTATATTTAAATATATAATAAAATATATGTATTAAAAAAATTAAAACGACTTATAATGAGCAGTTGTCAACTCGTCATGGCCTCGGGTCTGCTACAGTAGTTGGGTCCCATCCAGCATAGTATAGTGTGCTCCGGGGTCTGGGTAGATCCACCGTACCTCCTACTATCCTATGAGGCTATATGAAGACCATAGATACGATATTTTCTTAATAGAATGCTGATCGTTCGGTAGACACGATCGCTGTTCATTGGTGTGAGCTTGGTTGGGCCTTGTTTAGTTTATTAAATTTAGCCATCAAATTTATTATGTAAAATTTTTATTCTTTGTCACATCAAAATACCAGTATATGTATAGAGTACTAAATATAGATAAAATTAAAAACTAATTGCACAGTTTATTATATTTTACGAGACGAATATTTTGAACCTAATTAATCAAAATTTGGATAATTTTTATCAAATACAAACAAAATGCTACAGAAATTCTGCTACAAGAATTCCAGCGCCAATTTGACGATCTAAAGCAGGCCTTGGTCTCACTCAATGCATATGCATGCTGTGTGGTCGGTTGGTTGTCGTGTCTCTGCACCAAACATTGGCACGCATGATGTGTAATTGTCATATTGTGCATGAGTGCACTGCATCCGTGCATCCGTGCTTTGCATTTGCCTACAACAATCCTTGATATATTTGTCATGGACACGCTGACTGCTCGCCACTTCACATTGGGCGGTGGACACTTTTAACTTTTGCACTACACAGTTCATAGATAGATCGATGGCCCATATATATCCTCCTTGGTGGAATGCACATCGATCTTTTGTAGGCCTTTAGCTTCATCAAGGACTCTACATGGTGAATCTGATTTGGGAAGAAAGAAAGCGATTTGTCGCTTAAAAATTATGGTCAACTAGTTCATCAGCTAATTTTTAGGAATATAAGTTATCTATATAGAGGTCATGATAAATCAAAATTTTTATGAATTGGTAACATATAAGAGGTCCGGCATACCGGTGGCACGTGGAGGACAATCCGTGAGCAGAGGAGGCAGAGGTAGACGGCGGCGGCGTGTGGCCGCGGCGCTGCTGCTGCTGTGCGCGCGCATGCGGCAGTGCAGGTAGAGGAGGGGGCAGCGGCTAGGGTTTGGGAAGAGGGAACCAAGAGCCAAAGAGCTAAGGGTAGGTTTTCTCTATTTCTTTCTTGATTGAATTGATTATATGAGGGTCTTTATTTATAGTCCTAACAAGACTTAACCCCTAAGCAACCTATGATCCTACAGATCCGTTGCTTTCTATTTTATTTATTCTATTTTCCTAATCTATGTAGGTGACATGGCAATCTCCGTAGACGGTGGCGGCAGTGGCGGCGGCGTGCCCGGCCTGCCCTGCTGCGCATGCACGGCGCCCTCGGCCTGTGAGACGCGGCTGCTGCGGCGTTGCTCCCTTGCTAGGCTCTCCAGTTGGCCCAAATTCTTCCCAATTCTGTTGGGCCGTCGTTAAGATTGTTACAGCACTCCCCCCTTCCCTAATCGGCGTGTCCTCACGACGAAATTGGAGGTGGTTGATGGCGCTGATGAGTGTAAGAGCTCCTGTTGAGATGGCCTCCAGGTGGTCAGTCATGCGACTATTGGTGGAGGTGTTGTTGATGTAGCCGAGAATGGAGTAGAGGTAGTTGCCATTGCCGAAGGTGAAGTAGAGATTCTTGCTCGATGCTAGGCGGCTTTCACCATGTTGAGGAGGGCGTTCGATGATGGCGGTATAGGTGTCGTGGTGGTAGTTGCCGTAGTTGATGTCGATGTAGCCGATCATGAAGTAGATGTTGTCGTTCAAGGCTACGCCATCGTTGCGAGCGCTGTTCGGCGGTCTGTCGGCGGCGGCTGGCATGATGCTGATGTCAGGAGCTTGGTCGTTGTAGTGGATCAGCATTATCTCCATAGCAGTATCTTCTATGACGATGGTGGCACCATGAAAGTTGTCGTAGATGTGCCTGCTGCTTGCGAAGGTGGTGATGATGCATGGCAGCGTGAGGCTGTCACTATTGTCAGGACCCCATTTGATGAAGATGTTGTTGATGGTGCGTTGTGGCTTCGAGTTGACGTTATGACTACTGAGGGCGATTGCGCCGAGGGGCCCAACATGGCTGCTGTTGTTGATGGCAATTGGGTTCAAAAATAATAGCAGGAAGAGCAGGACCAACCATGGTGTTAAGGCATTGTGGATGGTCAGTTTGGCAATGACGACTGGTGGATCACCATTGTCGTCCTTCAGCTGTTCCTCCTAAATAGCGTCGTCGACATCACCGACGTTGGTCCGTGGCGCTGACGTGTTGTCGGAGGCGTCGGTGATGAGGGCTAGGGCGCCCTTCAGTGTGGCCACTTGTTGCGGCACTGTTGCTGTCGTGGTCGCAGTTGCTGTTGTTGTCGATGGTGATTCCCGATTGACATTCAGATGTGCTGATGTCGAGAATGTGAACGCCGTGCGACATGGCGTCGTGCAGCAGCATGGTGATGGCGTTGTTGTCAGGGGCGTTGATTTCGAAGGTGAAGGCGCTTGGCTGCGTGTTGCGGTGCCCTTGGTGAAGGTGTCGAGGTTGCTAGGTGATGGTCTGCTTGGGCGGGCACTTCCTCGAGCAGCTGGTGGCGTCGTTGCTCACGTCCTCCATGATAGCATTCAAATCCAATCTGTGTTGGATCATGTCGACGGTGGCGCCGATGGGACTGATCTCCTTGTTTCTTGCGGCGTTGATGATAGTGTCAGCGCTGCGAGCCAGCTCGTCTTCCTCATCGTTGATGTGTCCATCTAGATCAATAATTGCATCATCGATGTTGGTGGTGATCTTGTTGGCGGTGTCGATCTGTTCCTTGTCCTGTTGCTGTAGCAGAGATCAGAATTGATGCACGAAACTTACAAGTGTATCTTGAAGTTCCTTGCAGATTTCTTCGATCTCGATGTTCATGGTGGCAGTGGCAGCCATGTATCATACCTGGTCTCCGGATACCACTTATAAGAGGTCCGGCACACTGGTGACACATGGAGGGGAATCTGTGAGTGAAGGAGGCGGAGGTAGGCGGTGGCGGCGGCCAGCGGCGTGTGGCCGCGGCGCTGCTGCTGCTGTGCGTGTGCGTGCGGCGGCACAGGTAGAGGAGGGGCAGCCGGCAGGGTTTGGGATGAGAGAGCCAAGAGCCAAAGAGCTAGGGGGAGGGTTTCCTCTATTTCTTTCTTAATTGAATTGATTACATGGGGTCTTTATTTATAATCCTAACAAGACTTAACCCCTAGCAACCTATGATCCTGCGGATCCGTTACTTCCTATTTTATTTATTCTATTTTCCTAATCTATCTAGGTGACGTGGCGATCTCCGTAGACAGCGGCGGCGGCGGCGGTGCGCCCGGCCTGCCCTTCTGCGCGCGCACGGCACCCTCGGCCCGTGAGACACGGCTGCTGCGGTGTTGCTCCCTTGCTGGGCTCTCCAGTTGGCCTAAATTCTTTCCAATTCTGTTGGGCCGTCATTAGGATTATTACATAACACTAGGTACGTATTTTCTAATATTTTTATCCACTTGTGGTATACTTTAGTTACCAATTGTGTTCTATATACTCCTATCCCCTTTCGCAAAATAAAAAAATTTCCTATCCTAATTCATAATTGTCCACTTGACATCATACTCTCATGCGCCCTGAACACATTTCCTTGAAATTATCTCTTTTGTGTTCATAAATTAAAACAGTGCTCTTAAAAACTATGTTCAAACCAAAGGATTAAGCGGTTGTCGCTGGACCTTGACATAGATTGAAGTCAAAAGGTTGACGACAAGAAGTACGCAATCGTCATCTTAGATATAGAGGTAAATGATGTGGCAATAGGGTTGCAATAAGTCGACATTGGCCCTATTATGACTTATATGAGCACACGAGATAGTCCCTGAGCTGCCAATCTAGGGATCCACTAGTTTGAGGTCATTGTTGGGCAACGGGATCTGCTAACCTAACTAAATGATGTGTTTTGGTCATTGACACACAACAACATGTGGGCTCTATAGTTATAATTCGAGGAACTACTTCGTTGATTGGAGACATTGACAATGGATATAAATCTCAACATTAACTAAGTGACGAGATCAACTCAATCATACATGTTTCCTCAAGTGCCAACCATTCACAATACAACATTGAAGATACAAGGGTCTCCATAAAGACGCGCTGAGAAACTACAAGAGCAGTGAATTCATTCCTAATTTATTATAATGCCAACACTTGCCGTGCATTAGCACTTGGTGGGAGCAGGCAGTCAAGAAGTTACCAAAGACCATAGTGAAGATTCAACAATGTTGTGTACAATATTGCTCAGCCAAATAAAGCATTCGGTGACACCGGCAACAAAGCTTTTCAGGTTTAGTTTTTTGTTTTCTTTCCTATAGCCCTTCTTATTTTTTGGGTGGCCTCATGCCATCTGGGTGGTCTAGAGCGTTGTTTTTTTGGGGGGTTTGACCCCAAATAGTCATTGTCCACCATCCTATTGTTGATCTTCTTTTCAGATAACGGATAAAGTTTCGAATTCCAATTTTTGCCGAGATACATGAGACCATAGTTTCCTTTAGGAATCTGGATCATACAACACTTGTTTAAAAAAAGTGTAGCACAGCAACAGCAACCAATATCCCGTAGTGTGTGTTTCCTGCCCTCTGATCACTACTGTGCGTGTTTATCAAATGCCTGCGCCTGAACCAACACCCCCCGCGTGTTGTGATAACCACATTAAGCCGGATGGTTTTCTCAATAACTGTAAAAAAATCAAGACCATCAGAGTATTTTGACTTTCTAGTAGTATTAGCTTTTTTGGCGATAATATCATTGATCCCATTCCCGCCTATATCGAATTGTTATTTGTTTTCATTTAATTTAGCAGACATCCGGTACATGCAAAATGGAAAGCAGATGCTGCTGCGTACTGGTTGTGTGGTATTTGTCATATTTCCACTTATCTTTTCTTTGTTAGATTGATCTCCCACCAAATTAGGCCCAACGATCATCTGGGCCTTGGTCTCGCGCCCTGATCGGGGGCGCCCAACTCTACATGGTTGGTGGGCCCCCGTCGTCCAGCGCTATATAAACGAAGGTGGGGGCCGGGGCACTTGGTACGGGGTTTACCTGAGCCGCCAGCCCCCCCACCTACATTCCTAACCCTAGTTCGATTTGAGAGGGTGCGCTGCCAGCGACGGGAAGCACCACCTCGACGTCCCCGCCGCCACCAAGGACGCGGCGGCCTCCAACCCCTTCACCGACCGTCGCTGCCCGTGCACAGACTTCACCGACGAATGCGATGGGTTCCTCGGCGCCACCTACTACCACTCCGACCACGCCGCCCACTGAGGGCTTCGGTACGCGTCCTACTCCTCTCTCTGTCTTTCTGTCTCTCTCGCATCCGGTAGAACATGATTAGGATCTTGATTATTTACTACCCTATATTGAAATCACCCGTCTAGACTCCACTGCTAACGATCCTATGCCTTATCGAACCTATCAATGGTATCAGTATGCCTACTAGTATGTGGATCTAGTGCTTGGGCTGACAAAATGAAATCAAATCGAGAAGAAGTCGACCGATCCGATGCTGATCGAGAATGAAACCCTAACCCTAAACCAGAAGAATAGATCGAGGTTGGGGAAAACCAATTAAAACAGAAGCTGACCGATTTGATTGAATCGAGATAGAAACAATCAAACCCTAACTCAAGAACGAACAAGAACAAGAACGGATCGATGGCTCCCTTACCTGGGGCCTGGATGTCCGGTCATTGCCGCCGGCCACCTCCATGGCGGGCGCGCAGAACGAAGGCCGCCATCGCGCGAACACAACTGAAATGCCGGGTGGCGTGGTCGCGCCACCGCGTGGCCGCCGTCCCGGGCACCGCAGCGTGGCCGCTCGATGGCGGCGCGCTCAGCCTAGGGCAAGCACGCGCGCTGGCGAGGGAACACATGGTGGCACCGTCCTCCTCTGAGCCCTCCATGGTCAGCTGCTGCTGGATCGTCGGCGGCTGGCTGCTGTGTGTAGAGGGCAGGAGGGAGGGCGAGAAGGAATGAGAATGAAACCCTAAGGTTAGGGTTTTCCCGGCGACCGCTGCGGTTTTGTCCCTGCGAAATCATCATTGTACCGTCGGATGAACACGGACGATCAGGATTGAACGGCGCCAATGGGCCGATTTTGGCCCATGCGGGTTCACCCGCCTATCGTTTACAGGCTGAATCAGCCGTCGGGCCGAAAGGATGGCCGCGGCCCATGAAGTGCATAGTGACATTTTTTGAATAAAATTTCTAAATTTCATGAATCAAAAAAAGAAACAAGCCTTACCGGGCCATCGCCGTGGGCCGGCCGGCCGTCGACGCTGCGCGCGCGGCTGCCAAACGGGGCCGTGGGCCGATTTGGCTCCTTGGACGATTGGTTGGACTTCGGCCTGATAATGAACAGTGCAACTTTTTGAATTTGTCTTTAATTTTCCAGAAACTTTTGATGAGTATTTGTATTTGTATGAATTTGAATTGAAATTTGATGAAATTTTCTATACAAATTTATCCAACGATAATTTTGTTCAGACCAAGGTATAAAATTTTAGAGATTCTAGAAAATTGAATTATGATATTTATACATGTTTTCGCTGCGAATGTTGAATTATTGCTCTCATATTAAATTTGAACCAACGGGATAATTTAATTTTGAGAGAGAATATGAATTTCTAGTAATTTTGATGATGAATTATGGTGTTGTTATTTTTCGACCAATGTTGTTAATAACAATATTATAATGTTTTGATTCATGAGAATTATGCATTAATTTTACTTCTGCCCAACGGTGATGTAGAATTTTTTGCATAGATGAATTTTGGTATATGTTTTAATTTGACCAACGTTGAGTTAAGACATGCAATTTTATTTATGAATATATCTCACTCTCTTTGACATGAATTTCAGGAGGAAAATTCTTTGTGAACGTCAACAACATCCCGAAGCTCATGGGACTAACTATCGAGTTTGGCGGGAGAAGTATGAAGTGGAGCTTGCCTTGGGTGAGGTTGATATGGCAATCCATCACCTGTGTCCTGTTAAACCAGTGGCATTGGTGAGGGGAGCTGATGAAGCTGATGCTGCTTTCGCTACTCGTGAGCGTGAAAGTGCAGATAAAGTGATGAAATATCAACTTGAACATAGAAATTAGGTTGGCTCCAACCACAAGTGTCTTTTGGTGGCCAAGGCCACTATTGATGAAACCATTAGGGGATCAATCCCAGAATGTGCCACTGTTCAAGAATACCTGGAAAAGGTAAAGAATCAGTTTACTGGGTCTACCAAGGCCATAGCAAATACACTGATCAAGAAACTCATCACTTCAAAATATAGTGGTGGTGGCATTAGGAAGCACATCTGTGAAATGCGTACTATGGCATCTAAGCTTCAACCAATGGATTTGGAACTAAAATTACTAATAAGTTCCTGATGCATTTGGTTTTTGCTTCCTTATTCAAAGAATATGAAAACTTTGTTGTGAACTACAACATGCAGCCCGAAGATTGGGATTTTGAAAAGCTCATTGGCATGTGTGTTCAGGAGGAAGAAAGAATTAAGAACTTACAGGGTGACACTGCAAACTTGTGAGGGAGAACAAAAGAAAGCACTTTCAGACTAAGAATCCTAAACCACAGGGGAAACCACAGTGGGATAATGCCTCCTCTTCTTCCAAGCCACAGGGAAAGGCCCCTATGAATCCTTAGAATCAGCCACATGACACCCATGGTGGTGCTGAAAAAGATCAATGCAAGTATTGCTTCAAGAGGGGACACTACAAGAGAGATTGCTCACTCTACCTGAAGTCTCTGCTAAAGAGAGGGATTAAATGGGAAGAAACTCCTGCAAAGAGGGGGAAGAACAATTAAAGTTGCGAATGGAGTGCAAGCCAACGTTGAAGCCATTGGAGAACTCTCTTTAGAATTAAAGAATGGTATTATACTTAGGCTTAAAGATGTACTCTATTTTCCTTCTTTGCGTAGAAATTTAATAAGTGTTTCGAAACTTGATGATGATCATTTTGATTGCCATTTTGGTAATGGTCAATGTAAGATACTCGTTAATAATGAATGTGTTGGTCTTGCCTTCCGACAAGACAAACTTTATTTATTATCTCTTGCTGAGAATGTGAACAATGTCTATAATGAGAATGTCAATGATTCCTCATCTATGAATGTAAGTAAGAAGCGAAAGAGAATTAATAATGTGCTTCAAAATTATGGCATTGTCGCTTAGGCCATATTTCGAGGGGGAGAATAGAACGATTAGTTAAAGAATTAATTCTTTCACACTTAGAATTTTCTAATTTAGAACAATGTGTTGGTTGTATTAAAGAAAAATATGTTAAGAAAATAAAGAAGAATGCCAAACGAAGCATAGGAATTTTGGAAATAATCCACATAGACATTTGTGGTCCTTTTCCTGTGAAAAGTGTGGATGGTTATGATTTATTTATAATATTCATAGATGATTACTCTTGTTATGGCTATATTTATCCAATTAAAGAAAGATCAGAAGCATTGGATAGATTTAAGATATTTAAAGCTGAAGTTAAAAATCAACACAATAAGAAGATCAAGTTAGTACGATCAGACCAGGGTGGAGAGTACTATGGGCGACATACCCCATATGGCCAAGTTCCTGGACCTTTTGCAAAGTTCCTACAGGAAAGTGGCATAGTCGCTAAGTACTCCATGCCGGGAGAGCCTCAGCAGAATGGAGTGGCTGAAAGAAGAAACCGTACTTTAATGGATATGGTAAGAAGTATGGTAAGTTACTCCACATTACCGATTAGTTTATGGATGGAGGCGTTGAAAACTGCCATTCACATACTTAATCACTTTTATTACCAAGCAAGTCGGTGTCGAAAACACCATATGAATTATGGACAGGAAGAGAACTGTGACAGAGCCGACCAATTTATTAGAGCACGAGCACATAATTCACCATCAGTGCAGCAAACTACATGATTGAGACCTAATAAACCCGGTAGTCATACCAAAATCTCGAAGGATTTCAAACTTTTCCGACACGACCAAGATCGTAATAGTTTAGCGTTTCCATTCACAAGTACATAGTTCGCACATAGTTTAAATCATCGGAGTAAATAAAGTTATTACAAACCAAGTTCCAATTTCAAAATAAAGTGAAAGCGATTTAAGCTCAAATACCACACGCACACTTAGTTTAAATACAGTGCCAGTCCCTTGGTCAACATCCAGCAAAAGCATCAAGTAGAGAGGAGTGACCATGCCCAAGGTCTAGTCATCTCCCAAAGCGGGATAGAAGCAGTTCTGACAATAGCCATATAACATCTCACCATCTGCAAAAACATGGGAAATAAAACCCTGAGTACGAGGATGTACTCGGCTAGACTTACCCGTCATAAACTAAAATAAAGACTCCAAGGAGTATGCAAGGCTGTATAAGTAGGATAGCTGACTCATTTAATTGCGGAAAAGCTTGCATTAAGAAACAACTCATAAGAACCTTCTAGCAATGTATTTTAATCTGATTACCCTTATCATGCTACATTAGCACCTGTACTAAACAAGCATGGTAATAATTATTCAACAAGAAAGTAACCATTTCTGGTTGAGTATCTTCAATCCCAACAGCTCAACCATCTCATCTCTTGTTCAAGTTCTTACTACGATGCCGCTGCTCAAGTCAAGTGTTCACTGTCCAGGAACGATGGCGATTATAATCGATTACTAACCAGCTGGCGGGTACTCCTCACACAAACCACACTCACCAGCCACGGTGAGCTACAGATCACCGACATTCAATTCAGGAAAAGCGCGGGATCAACAGGTACCATCGTATCTAGGAACCGCCCGGCTGCCTTATTCAGGGCGACCCTGACCTCGGGCTTACTCTCCGCGTAACCTGTGGTCCCCCATCTTCACCAATACGATGTGTACAGCAGGTCGACTCCCGGCCCAAATCAAAATTAGGCTTCGCGGTCGGAACGACTTATCCTTCCAGCTAAATGTGAGGCATAAATTCAATATGACTTGAGGACGTACAATGGACGGAGTCCTAGTTCAACACAGACGGGATAACCACACCAAACCTCCAGTTCAGTCTCAACACCAATCCCGCCCGGTCTCAATTTATTATCTCCACATGGTTATCCAAGATAACAATGTATTCAACCATTCCGAGTCACCACCTATAACTCGCGGATGACAGGAAATCACCCGACTTCTACCGATCTAGTTAAGCAGGGCTAAGCATATATTCGTACCTGAACCTAACAGGGTTGAAGTATAAACAGTGGCAAGAAATATAAGTAATGCAGCAACGGTATAGAACAATGCCTATAACTTAATGCAGCAAACAAATTAAGGACTCAAGTTAGATATTTTGCAAACCACAGGGAGAATGCTCCGGGGCTTGCCTTTCAGGAAAGAGCTGGGCTGGTGGTCGGGACACTCCGGAAGATCAGCTTCGGGATCCTCTTCTGCTGCTGCTTCTCGAACCAAAGCTTCCTGCTGGCCTTCCTCTCCTTGCGCTCCGGGAACTACCGTTTCGAGCTCTGACGATCCTGTATGATGCATAGTGCGTATGAGTACCGTGCATACATATAAATACAATGCTGATGGTGATGGTGAATGAATGCTCAGCTAAGATGAATGATATGATATTTGAAAACATGTATGATAAGCACATGTCATCTGCATTCTCTTCTACCGATAATTTTCGAAACAAGACTCGCATTACAATTTACTCGCACACTATAGGAAATTATAAACAACCATTGTTTTGCATACTACACTCTGCTGAACCACAAACAATAGAAGATCACATATATCATAAATAGCATAAAAAGCATTTTTACACACATGAAATGATAACTCTAAAGCATTATTTATAATTAAAAGAAATCAGGGTATAACTACAACATGACTTTAGACTTCTCAAAAAATTCTATAAAAATTACAGAAGCTTAATCAGGTCTAATAAAGACTACCATAAAAATTTCAAGTTAAAACAGTAAGTACTTTATCCTACACAAAAATGACAAGGCAGCACAATTTCAGGGGCATAAAATAATTTGTACATAAAAGTATATCAAACAACAGATCTCAGAACATAATTAGCTCTAGATTGACATAAAAACATTCTCCAAAAAGTTTCATCACAAATTCCTTATATATTATTTATTATGAATTATTTATCATCACATGAAAATAGGCACCATAACTAGACAAATCAAACTTTCCACATGACATAATCTCATAACATTTTTCACAGATAGAGCATGACATAAGAAGACTAACAAACTTGGTCTCACATTTTTCTGAGCAACAGAGAATTACTTATGCATTTTCTAAGATAAAAGCAATTAATAGAGATAAATAAAGCTATACAAAAAAGTTTCACAAATTCCACATTTCATATTTTTCATGCATAGATCATCTCATAAGAAAAATACTGCAAGTTGAACCAACTCATTTGGATGAAAAATGAGCAAGTTATGAATTTTCAAAGCTTTAAACAAAATCTGGAATTCAATTTCTTTAAAACCGGTAAAGAAAACGGTTTTGCACCGAGAGCCCTGAGTTTACTGGAAACCAACCGAGCTCTAAAAAGAAATACGCTGAGTCTGGCGACTTTACACTCTAGTCTGGGAAAAAGAATAGAATCGCGCCCGAGGTCCACGCGGCGGGGAATGGTCGTCGGCGTCGGGATTCCTCGCCGACAGCGAGGTCTCCGGCCGAGCCACGGTTACCAAAAAGACTCAGCTCGTCAAAGTGGGCACATTGGTGTAAAAGATGTAAACTAGGAGCGAGGTTTCGACCGGCGGCGACGCACGGCGGCGGACGGCGGCGAGGGTTGGCGATGCGCCGGCCATCTCGGGCCACGGCGGGTCAAACGGACTAGTCTACCAGCGCTAGCAGACCAAGACGGTTTAAATGGACTAGATCAAGTGACGAATGGACGGCCGGAGCAACGTCGGCATGGTACGCCGACGAGCGGCGGCGCGAATCCGCGGCGACGGATGGCTAAATTCGCCGGGCTCGAACCCTAATCGGCATCACGAACTACACCAATCGACCCTACTCGAGCAGACGGACCCGATGCGCTAGCTAATTGAGGGAGAGAGAGGTTGCTGGCCACGGCGAACCGCGCGGCAGTCGAGGCGGCCATGACCGGCGAAGGAGAAGATGGTCGATTCGACCTCTACCTTGGGTCTTGGTGGCAGGAAAGGTGCGCAGGGGGTGGCTAGCGTCGAGGCGAAGCTTCTGGCAAGTCCTCGACAAAAAGTGTCAGGGCTGTGAGGTGTGGTGGCGTGCGAGCTTGCGGCGGCGGCAATGGCAGGGCGACGTCCGCGTGCTCGGGCTCTGGTGGAAGAGGAAGGGCAAGAACGCGTCTGGTGGCGGAGAAGAGAGGGACGGAGAGACTGACGCGGTCGGGCTGGCTTGAGGTGGTCGGTTGAGCTCGGACCGAGGCGTTGGAGCTCGTCGAGCGCGTGGCAAGCATGCGGGCAGAGCGAGGACGCGTGGGCGAGCTGTGGGACCGGGCGAGCGCGGTGCGGCGGATCCGTGTGCGGCGCTCGGGTGCGGGTGCGGAACAGCGGGCAGCGGCAGCGGCCCGGCGTACGAACGCCACGCGGCCGGCGTCGGGTCGGACAGCGTCGCGAGGAAGAAGAAGAGAGGAGGAAGAAGAGACTGTGCGGTGGGTCCCACTGCGCCAAGATTCGTGCAAACTTGATGAACCGCATATTTTCTAAAATAATCCAAATTTGAAGAAACTTATAAAACATGAAATGTTCCTTTTGATGAGTAGAACATTTCACTTTTAAACATCAAAACCTAATTCTGCCTAGAATTTGAATTTCAAAAATGGGGATTTAAAATTAAAAGAAAATCATTTTTACAAACTGTTTTTGACATTTTTGACCCACTTCCAAGCCTTTTCATGAAATGACCCAAAAATAAGTTTTGCTCCAAATAATTTTCTCTACAAACTTCATTTAACACTCAACCTCAAATAAGCAACCTATCACATAGCTCTAGTTCAAATCAAGGTAAGCACATATTTAAACTTTGTCATTTCATGTAACAAAAATGATGCAATTGAGATGGTTATGCTCATAAAGTGCAATATGATGCATGCTTAACACCAGGGTGTTACAAGAACCCTCACTTAATCACTTACGTGTGTGGGGATGTCCAGCTGAGGCAAAAATTTTTAACCCAAACATTGGAAAGTTAGACCCCAAGACAGTCAGCTGCCATTTCATTGGCTATCCAGAAAGACCGAAAGGATATCGCTTTTATTGTCCTGATAGACATACGAAGTTTGTAGAAATAAGACATGTTGTGTTCTTGGAGGATGACATGATCAGGGGGAGCAAGGTAGCACGAGAAATTAACCTTGAGGAGAAACGGGTACATGTGCCCACTCCGATGGTTGAAGAACCATTTTTTATACTACCTGCTGCTGTTGCACCAACAGTGCAAGACACTGTAGTGACAACACCTGTTGTTAGTTCTCCTGTGTGGACAATAAACAAACGTGAGCAACCTATCCTTCAGGAGCCTATAGAACCAAACGTCACACATGAGGAAGAGCAACAACAGCCCATTGTAGAACAAGTGCCAGAGGCCCCTAGGAGGTTTCAAAGAGAAAGAAAGTGAGCTATTCCTGATGATTATGAACTTTATAACATAGAAGAATTACATATGGAGGGTCTATTGGGAATATGCCCTAGAGCTAATCATGTAGATGATGATATTCGATTATATCCATGATTAATAAAGTGTTCATTGAATATCCATTATAGACAACTTGTATTGATTGGCGATTGTGTGAATTGTTTGTGAAACTCAATTACTTGAATGGTTATTCTAAAGTTGTCCCTGGTCGGCGTTCTTGTGAGAACACACTTGAATATTAGACCAGCATATGTATTAGTTGATGGCTATGTTTTACAAGTCATGGACATGGAGATGTCAAACTAATAATGTGGGCACATGTGAAACATGTAGGCTGGACTAACCCAACATGAGAAAGTCTTTATTCACATCATGTACGTTATGTCCTTAGACCTAAGATTGTGGTATGTACTCAAGATGTGAAACCGCCTACTTAGGGACTATCAAACGCTGCTCCGTAACTGGGTAGTTATAAAGGTGGTCTTCGGGTGGTCGGGAAGCATGCTTTGAGATATAGAAAATCAAGATGGAATTCGCCTCTCTCTACACGAGAGAGATATCACTGGATCACTCAAGTGATTGAATCAACAAATGCATGGCCGTGCTTGGGTTAAGTGTTAATCCACGAGTTGAACCATATATCGAGTGGCAAAAGGAATAACTTGTATGTGGTCGTAGTGGTTCATCGGATATGATCTTTGCGTGCACATAGGAGTTGTCACGCCTTGCTAGAGGCCGCTGTCAACTATTGGGTGAGTAGGAGTACTCGGCCCATGTCAATGTGTGCGTGAACCCATAGGGTCGCACGCTTAAGGGGCTGGAAGCCTAATTCGGGTTGGACCCAAATTAGACATGGCTTAGGGTTACTAATGGGCCTCCAACTCATGAGCTCATTGGGGATGCCTATATAAGCAAGGGGTAGGGGCACGGCCAGGATTTCACACGCCTTTGGTAGCCACCATCGTCCTCCCCACGCTCGCGCCTTCTGCTCCTCACGGACCTAGCAGTCCAGAGGCGCATCGCTTCTTCCCTGCACGTGTGGGATTCCTCGGAGGTGCTGCATCTGGAGCACTGGGACAAACCACATGAGAGGATTGAGGTGATAGACGACCACGCAACTGCACTGTCTGCTGTGACGTGTATGACTACATCGAGTCATCTTCTGTTGTACCTGCGCGTCTAGTGGTAATCCCGTAACCTATAACTAGCAGTAGATCCTGATTTATGAGGTCGAAAAGTTTTATTTTCTGGCTAGCGTAGTACCCTCATGACCCAACAGTGGTATCAGAGCTGTTACTGCCTTGTTATAGGTTTGGTTTTGTGCATATGATGATATGTGTGGTTGTAGATGAGTCTCTAACCTTGGTTCATCATCTTGCCGTGTTAGTCTTGAAACGATCTACTCGTACCGGTCAGAATTTCGCCATTCGAGTTAAGTGATTCATGTAAATCCAGTTATGGCAAATTAGAGATCAATCAGATTGATCAAATTGAACCCTAGGTCAAGTGCCAAGCACATATGATGCGCGGCGGTGGTAGATGGAATTTACTGCCTGGCGCCGGTTTGCTGAGAAAAGTATTGTTCGGTAAAACAGCCGTAACTTTTGAACCATAACTCGGATTAAGACAAACTCTAAACGAAAATCATAGAGAACAAAATTTTATATCTGGTTCTCTATGACTTTGCCACATTTAGCGAAATTAGAATTAAAAAATAAGGCTTGGAAAATAAAGTTTTTTGCGTTGCAAGATTAGACGTCGGATTCAGATAACTCTGTTTTGCAGGTATTGATGACTGGTATAGCCCTTATGTGTATGTGATGCAAGTATGTATTTAATTCATGGCTTGCATGTTATGAGGATAATATGGGCAGGAGCCACATACATATTATCAAAATTAATGTAATGGCTTGTGTGCCAATCTGTGATGATCTATCCGCGACTATGTAATTTCATTTTACTTGCGCTAGTAGTAGCTAGTCTTGGTGGAATCATCACTGAAGGATGGTGAAATGACCTCGATTTCCATGAAGGGAAATCCACAGAGTCGAGGTGTAATATGAGCATTTAAATCACATTACCCAATTACAGTTGATTAACATAATCCATACATCGAACAAAAGAGTGCAAATAGAGAGGTTTACAATAACTTATTACATCACCACTTGGTGAAATTAGAGTTCATGCAGCATATCAATAAAAGCTTGAGGTGCGGAAGCTATCATCTTTGATCCAACTTGAGCGTAGGCACGAAACCCTCAATTGCTGTACTCCCCAGATGAGTACTCACTCCTTGAACCTGAAACCAAATTTTTAGTATGATTTCCCACCCTACGTATTGCTTTGTGGAAATTGGATGCAAATCATGGATATATGAAAAGGAACCTATAAAGGCTGGGCTTTTCCTAAGAAAGTAATCAAGTATATAAATAACAATACAGTAATTCAAGTTTTAAATACATTCCCATTCCCACCATCCATCATCATCCATATTTGTAGCACCATCCCAACTCCTCCAACACCATCTCAGACTCAAGTCGACAAGCTGACTCCCTCTCAGCTTGCCTCAGCGGCCCGCAGCCCTCAACCTGGCTCACGGCCAGAAATCATACTCAGGGGAAGGTAGAACACTCTACTCACTAGTCTGGTGCATGCGGAACACAGGAAAGGTCCATAGCCAAAGAATTGGCATATGTATCGATTGATCAACCATACACTCTGCAGAGGTGTCAGTAGTCCACCAGATAACCATCATCGGTGCTTGCAATCACCTAGGTAGATTCTAGGCGCCTACTGCCATAGAACGATGCCACTCTACCATCCAGGTCTGGATTGTTGGAACTGTGAAGAGAGCATGTATCCGCTCCCGTAGAGGATGCCATGCCATGTACCCACTCCCGAAGGGGGTGCCATGATCATCTCGGTAGGGTGTTAGCTCCATCTCATGCATATACCTCCCTAGCACTACTCACCTAGCAGTAGTGGCATCGATCTATCCAGCGGTTCGACCGTCCCCCCTATGGAGAGCGAGTCAAAAGCAAGGGATTTCTAAGGTCCAGATACCAGTGCAGCAGTTTCTAGGTTTGACCAAGCTGGGATATCTTCATCAGGGTTTATCTTTAACGTGCTACCACGACACCTTCGTCTCGGGCTTCACCTCTCAGAGGGTCATACCCAAAGACCACCATCACATCTCAGTTAGCCCACCACAGGCTCCTCTCATAGGAATGTCCAGATCCATTCCCTGGCTAACATAACAGCGGGTAAGCATGTGAAAGGTTACAACAAGTAGGGCTCATCAAGTAATAATCTACCATGCAATCCTAGCACAGGCAATTCATTATAGCAATTGGAATTAAAGCACTAGTCATACAATATTTGCCATGCGTAATGGGATCTACGAGGTTGGGTGAGGTGTGGTACCTTCACTGACGTAGCTGTCGGACTTCTCCTGGTAGTCACTGTCGTCAGACTTGTCCTCGCTCGAGCCTGTAATGAGAATTAATGGTCACGGGAGCGACCCCTATAGATTAGCACAAAGAACAAATGCCAAATAAAAGATCCAAATGCACTCAAACATAGCGAAAATAGATAGAGGTCGATTTATAGAAAATTTGGATATGTGGACCATAATTTTTAGAGCTTGTATGAATTAGTTATGATTTTTCAAAGATTTAACCATTTTCTGAAAAAGAAAAAGGGCTGGATTAACCAGGTGCTGACACATGGCAGCCTGTGATTGGGCCACGTGTCACGGCGGTTTTAACAGCAACAGGTCAGATGCTGATGTGGCAGGTGACGTCATGCTGATGTTAGCATTGACCGGGTCAACAGTGGCCTGACAGGTGGGTCCGGGGTGACGTCACTGCTGACGTCAGCAGTCAACGGTCAATGGATAGGTGGGCCCCACTGGGTCGTTATTGGGCCGTTAATGGGCTGAGTAGGCCGGATATGGGCCGGGTCGGGCCCGCCATGTGGCACGCTCTGGTGCTGCCATGTCACTGCTCTGAATCCAACCCGGGCTCGGTCCACGGCTCTCGGTCTATGGTGCACCGGCGTCTGTTGGGTCCACTGTCCGTTGCTCAAGTCTACGTGAACCAGGTGCACGCATATGTCCTCGGGTTCACACTGTCCACCGCTTGGCTCCACGGTGCACCGAATCCTCCTGGCCCTACTGGCAGTGGCTCTGGTCCATGAACACCGAGTCCATCTTCCTCTGGCCGAACTCATCCTCTTCCTCTTTCTCCTTTGGCCCAACGCCGGGCTCATCGACGACGAGGAAAACCTCGATTCTCGGTGCTACGGTGATCCTCCGGCATCATCAACTTGTCCAATAGCTCCAGGACATCATGGCTATCACGGAGGTGGGCTTCAAGGTGGCAGCTTGGCTTCCGATGATGTGCTCCACGGTGGACGGTGGTAGCGCACGGCTGCAGCTCAACTGTGTCCAAATCCGAACCAAGGCTAGGCACGAAAACGCGATTGGGATCACCCAGCACACTCCCACAGCGCCGGCGGTGACCTTAACTCACGGCGGAGTCCACGCGGGCAGCAACACCCACGGCGAACCTCTGGCATGACCACGGTGCCTGGCACGGCACCTTGGGAGGCTTCTCGGCCTCCATCTTCTTGTCCAGTCAACATAGCTTGCCACGACGGAGACGCTCATCATCTTCTTTTCCATCGGGGCGATTCGAGATGGTGGGAATTGGCGGTGCACGGCGGTGCTCTGGAGCGGCACCACGCTGGCGCGACGAGGGCAAGGCGATGTGGGTGGTGCTCCGGTGCGGCAAGCATGGGGCTTGGGTGCGCGAGGGGTCCGTCTCATCAAGGCGAGCCCGGATCCGAGGTCAAAGCAGCTCGAGGATCAACGACAAGGCAGCAAGGTGGCCTCGCCGCGGTGGCGCGTAGCGCGATGATGGCATGGCGGCGTTTCGGTTCGGCATCCTCCCGATGTCGTGGTCCAGGGGCTTGTTTGGTCTGTGCGTGTGTGTGCGTGTGTCCAAGGGAGACCGGCGGAGGTCTTGGCCTATGCGCTCCCAAGGCGGAGCGCCATGGCCAGTAGCACGGCGGAGGTTGAAAGAGGACGATGGCGGCGGTGCTCACCAGCGCGGTCGAGGATGGCAAGCATGGGGCTTGGGTGCACGAGGGGTCCATCTCATCAAGGCAAGCACAGATCCGAGGTGAAAGCGGCTCGAGGATCAACGACGAGGCAGCAAAGTGGCCTCGCCGCGACGGCGTGCAGCGCGACGACGGCATGGCGACATTCCGGTTCGGCATCCTCCCGATGTCGTGGTCCAGGGGCTTGTCTGGTCTGTGCGTGTGTGTGCGTGTGTCCAAGGGAGACTGGCGGAGGTCTTGGACTATACGCTCCCAAGGCGGAGCGCCATGGCCAGTAGCACGGCGGAGGTTGGAAGAGGACGATGACGGCGGTGCTAACCGGCGCGGTCGAGGATGGAGTTGTAGTACACGTCCAACAGCTTTGGCTCGCGGTATTGCTCCTTCCTGCTCTTGACGTAGCAGCGGCGGCTCCGGGTCAGCGGCGACGGCCTTCTTCTCCTTCCTCCCCTTCTTCTCCAAATTGAGCAGGCTAGAGGTGAAATTGAGCTCCACCAGAGCGGTGGCAGCGGCCTTGGAACCCTAGAGGGCCGAGGCTTGCTCTTATAGGGCAGGCGGCAAGGGCAGAGGGGTATGGCGACCGGAGTTGGTTGCAGGGGCAATCCCGTCCATGAAGAAGCTTCCAAGCAGCTCCCTCGGGTCCGGTGGGCTCCAGCGGGCAGAGAGATGAGGTGAGGCGCCTTCGCGGTGAAGGATGAGAGGGGACAGGTAGGGGACAGCCAGGCATGGTGGTTGTAAGGGCGTGTGGGAGAGCAAGGTGCTCGCTGCCGTGGGTGCCTTGTGGCGTCAGCTTATCGGCCGATGTGGCACGCGGGGTGGTTGGACGCGGGCAGGCACGGATCGAGCGGCCGGGCGCACGGTGGGGTGCTCACGCGGGCGCACGCGGCGCGTGGGGAAAAAATAAGAGTGGCCGGGTGACCTCAGCCAGCATGATGACATGTGGGTCCCGCTACGGGACCCACTCGTCAGCGGCTGCGGCTGGCGACGGCGTGGCGTGGGCAGCGGGTGAGCGCGAGCACGCGGTGCTGGGCCATCTGTGCTTGCTGGGCCGGCGCAGAGAGTGGGAGTGCGGGCGAGCGAGTGGGCCAGCGGCCTTGCTGGGCCGATCTGGCGGGGTGAAGGCGAGCGGGCGAGCGGACGAGCGGTCGGGCCGACGGCCTGGCTTACTGGGCTGACGCAGTGCAGAGAGAAGAGAGAGAGGGTGGGTGGCTGGGCCGGCGGGGCTGGGCTGGTTTTGCTTGCCTGGCCAGATTTCTTCTTCCTTCTCTCTTTTTATTTTCTTTCTCTTTTTCCTTTTCCAAATACTTTTATATTTATACCTATATGTATATATATGAGATGTGCCAACTTCGAATAACAAAGTAGAGAGCATACAAGGCCCTCATTTTGTCAGGGTATTATTCCCTTAATATTTATTTGTGAAAATAAATATTATGGTCTCATTTTATTAATCATCACATAAATCAATAAAATCCAAATCACAATTAAATGCAACATGCCATGATGACTAATGAAACATTGAAGATAAGGCTAATACAACATTGAAAAATAACATATGAAACATTGATTAAAATTACTTTGAAACATTTAATTATGCTATGCTCACATGGGATGTTATGCATGATATGATAAGGTTGATGCATGGTTAGGGTTGATGATGACATGTCGCACTCATCACTCATAGGTTTTCGAGAAAAAAAATTTTGTAGCTCAGATTTTTGGGTTGTTACAGATGGCATACTCGAATCATGGAGATGGAGATCGCCATGATGCACAGATTGAAGGAGATGGAGATCCCCAAAGGAATAATGGTCTATACCAAGTCATGTCTGTGTTATGTCATTCTTACTATGTTCTACTTTCACATGCTATTATGTTTTTGCCTACATGAGTGCGGTAGTGAAGTAGAACGATCCCTCAGCAATGTTTAAGTTAAATGCTTCCTCAAACCTTGCACTATCATAAGTCTTGTATAATCGGTGGTGGTCTATGAAATTAGGGTGCCACTGGTTTTCCTCGACTAGGCAGGTTCGTATCGGATACTTACTGCAAAAAGGTTTGGTTACTTAAACAAGGTCATCCTAACGGTTAGGGACCTTGGAGCATGGGTAGGTTGAGCATAGCATAGAGATGCTGCCCAACAACAAGAGTCATATGTGATATGATTAGCAAAGTGTTGCTTACCGATCTACCATGTCTTCTAGCGGTGATGCTAAAGCTCACTAGTTGACTTGTTAGTTCTGGGTCTTGAATCACTAAGTATCAATTGAGGGATATTGATTTTAGTAGAAGTAGATTTTATTTTGATATAATTTACTCTTTCATGGATGCATTGTCTTAGTATTTTGTGTTACTTTTGTTGTAGATGGCCGCTCGCAATCAACCATTTTCTTTGCGTACAATTCTTGAGAAAGATAAGTTGAATGGAACAAATTACGCTGATTGGATCCACAACCTGAGAATTGTTCTCAGGGCTGAGAAAAAGAAAGAAATTCTAGACACCTCATTACCAGATGAGCCTAATGAAAATGCAATTGCTGCTGAGAAAAACGCTTACAAGAAAGCATGTGATGCGGATCTTGAAGTGAGTTGCCTCATGCTTGCTTGTATGGAACCTGATCTGCAGATGCAGTTTGACAACAATCATTCAGCGAACGATATGATCATGGCGCTTGAAGATATGTTCCAAACTCAAGCGCAGATTGAAAGGTTCAATGTCTCTAAGGCGCTTGCAGAAACCAAGCTAGCAGAGGGCGCAGCTGTTGGTCCACATATAATCAAGATGGTTGGTTACACTCAGAGGTTGGAGAAGCTAGGCTTCCCAATTGGCCAAGAGTTGGCTACTGATTTCATTCTTGCATTGCTTTCGTCCAGCTATGGAAACTTCATCTCAAACTACCATATGCATGGAGTGGAGAGGGGCTTGAATAAACTATGTGGCATGCTAAAAACAGCAGAGGCCGACATCAAGAAAGGTGCCAGCAGTAGCCAAGTGTTGGCGATCCAGAACCAATCTCTTTTTAAGAGGAAGGGAAATTCTTGGAGGAAGAAGAAGGGCAAGGCTAAAGATGAGATCTCTAAGCCAAACCCATCTGCTACCAAGGCTGGACCATCTGCAAATTCAGATTGCTTTTATTGTAAGGGAAAAGGTCACTGAAAAAGGAACTACAAGGAGTACTTGGCGTCCTTAGAGAAGGATGGCAGTGGTAAAGGTACTGCTACTGCTTGTACTCTTGTTGTTCATGCTACAGACATTTTCCTCGCTAACTCTTATATCAATTCTTGGGTATTTGATACCGAATCGGTTGCTCATATTTGCAATACGATGCAGGGAATGATAAGAAGTAGAAGCGTGGAGAAAGGAGAAGTTGATTTCCGCGTGGAAAATAATGCAAGAGTTGCTGCATTGAACGTTGGGACGATGCAACTTCCCTTGCCGTCAGGATTTATTTTGGAATTGAATAATTGTTATTTTGTTCCTAGTTTAAGTCAAAACATTGTGTCACCTTCATGCTTGATGAAGGATGGTTATTAATTTACGAGTAAAGACAATGGTTGTGTGATCTCAAAGAATGATGTGTTTGTGGCTTTTGCATCCATTGTGAATGGGTTATTTATTTTAAATCTTGATGATGCACCTGTCTGTAATGTTAGTGCTAAACAGCCTCGGCTTAATGAGTTAAGTCCTACCTATATGTGGCATTGTCGTTTGGGTCATATAAGTGAGAATCGCTTGAAGAGGCTCCATGATGATGGTATTCTAACTTCGTTTGATTTTGAATCATACGAGAATGTGAGGCTTGCTTGCTAGGCAAGATGACCAAGGTGCCATTCAAAAGATTTCCTGAGAGGGCATCTGACTTGTTGGAACTTGTACATACTGATGTATGTGGACCAATGAGCACGACAGCTAGAGGCGGATTTCAATACTTCATAACTTTTACTGATGACTTTAGTAGATATGGATATGTCTACCTAATGAAGTATAAGTCTGAACATTTAAAAGTTCAAAGAATTTTAGAATGAAGTAGAGAATCAATGTGGCAAGAAGATCAAGGCCTTGCGATCTGATCATGGAGGCGAATATCTAAGTCACGAGTTTAGCAATCATCTTAAGAGTTGTGGAATTGTTTCACAGCTTACGCCACCCGGAATGCCTCAGAGAAACGGCGTGTCTGGACGACATAATCGGACCTTGTTGGACATGCTTCGGTCTATGATGAGCCAGTTGAACCTACCTTTATTGTTTTGGGGATACGCTCTAGAAACATCCGCTTTCACATTGAATAGGGTACCATCTAAATCCGTAGTTAAGACACCATATGAGATGTGGACTGGGAAGAGTCCCGGTTTGTCTTTTCTGAAAATTTAGGGTTGTGAAGTTTATGTTAAACAACTTATATCAGATAAACTAACACCCAAATTGGACAAGTGCTTTTTCGTGGGATATCCGAAGGAAACTTTAGGGTATTATGTCTATAACCGGTCAGAGAGCAAAGTGTTTGTTACTCGAAATGGTATTTTCTTAGAGAAAGAGTTTCTGAGAAGAGAAAAGAATGGACAAAAGGTGTATCTTGAAGAAGTTCAAGATGAGCCAGTAGGGACTGACTCTGCGAGTGATGCTAATGTAGCAGAGCAATTTGAGACACCCGTGGCAGTGGAGACACCGCCACAACCACGAAGATCAATGAGACTTCACGCATTGCATGGGGATTTGTTATTGTTAGACGATGACGAACCTGCGAATTATGCGAAAGCTATGATAGATCCAGATTTCGAGAAATGGCAAAGTGCCATGAGATTCGAGATAGATTCCATGGGAGACAATCAAGTTTAGAACTTGGTTGACCCGCCTGATGGGGTTAGACCCATAGAGTGCAAATGGATCTTTAAGAAGAAGAAGGATATGGACAGAAATGTTCACGTCTATAAAGCTTGACTTATCGCAAAAGGTTTTTGTCAAGTTTAAGGAGTTGACTACGATGAGACATTCTCGCCAGTAGCAATGCTTAAATCTATTCGGATCATTCTAGCAATTGTTGCATATTTCGATTATGAGATATGGCAGATGAATGTTAAAACAGCCTTTCTAAATGGGTATTTAGAAGAGGACGTGTATATGATACAGCCCGAAGGTATTGTTGATCCTAATAATGCTAGAAAGATATGCAAGCTTAAGAAATCTATTTATGGGTTAAAGCAAGCATCTCAGAGTTGGAATATTCATTTTGATGAGGTAGTCAAAGGGTTTGGCTTCTGTCAGAATGAAGAAGAACCTTGTGTTTACCAGAAGGTAAGTGGGAGCGCTATTGTGTTTCTGATCCTGTATGTTGATGACATACTATTGATTGGAAATGATATTCCTATGTTACAATCTGTAAAGACTTCACTGAATAATAGTTTTTCTATGAAGGATTTAGGAGAAGCAGCATACATCTTGGGAATTAAGATCTATAGAGATAGGTCGAGAAGGCTAATAGGATTAAGCCAAGACACGTACATTGACAAGGTGTTGAAACGGTTCAACATGGAACAGTCCAAGAAAGGGTTCTTGCCTATGTCATATGGTATGCGCTTTAGTGACAAGCAGTGTCCTTCATCAAATGAAGAGCGCAACCGCATGAGTAAGGTTCCATATGCTTCGACCGTTGGTTCTATCATGTATGCCATGATATGTACTCGCCCAGATGTCTCATATGCTCTAAGTGTTGCGAGCAGGTACCAAGCTAATCTGGGTGAACCTCATTGGACGCTTGTTAAGAACATCCTAAAGTACTTACGAAGGACTAAGGATGTGTTCCTAATGTATGGAGGTGAGGAGGAGCTCGTTGTAAACGGTTACACTGATGCTAGTTTCCAAACCGACGGGGATGATTCACTATCTCAATCAGGTTTTGTGTTCACAATAAATGGTGGTGCAGTTAGCTAAAAAAGTTCCAAGCAGGAGACGGTGTCTGATTCTATAGCAGAAGCCGAGTACATTGTAGCTTCTGACACTGCAAAGGAAGGTGTTTGGTTGATGAGGTTCCTCATTGAGCTTGGTGTGTTTTCGAATGCGTCGGGCCCATTGAATTTATATTGTGATAACAATGGGGTGATTGCATAGGCTAAGCAGCCTAGGGATCACTAGAAGAACAAACATATACTCCAGAAGTTTCATCTCATTCAAGAGTTTGTGAAACGAGAAGAGATCAAATTGTGCAAAATACATACGGATTTGAATGTAGCAGATCCTTTGACAAAAGCTCTTCCACAGCCTAAGCATGAGGCGCACATGAGGTCTATGGGGATTAGACATCTAAGAGATTAACTCTAGTGCAAGTGGAAGACTGTTGGGAATATGCCCTAGAGCTAATCATGTAGATGATGATATTCGATTGTATCCATGATTAATAAAGTGTTCATTGAATATCCATTATAGACAACTTGTATTGATTGGCGATTGTGTGAATTGTTTGTGGAACTCAATTACTTGAATGGTTATTCTAAAGTTGTCCCTGGTCAGCGTTCTTGTGAGAACACACTTGAATATTAGACCAGCACATGTATTAGTTGATGGCTATGTTTCACAAGTCATGGACATGGAGATGTCAAACTAATAATGTGGGCACATGTGAAACATGTAGGCTGGACTGACCCGACATAAGAAAGTCTATATTCACTTCATGTACATTATGTCCTTAGACTTAAGGTTGTGGTATATACTCAAGATGTGAAACGGCCTACTTAGGGACTATCAAACGCTGCTCCATAACTGGATAGTTATAAAGGTGGTCTTCGGGTGGTCAGAAAGCATGCTTTGAGACATAGACAATCAAGATGGAATTTGCCCCTCTCTACGCAAGAGAGATATCACTGGATCACTCAAGTGATTGGATCAACAAATGCATGGCCGTGCTTGGGTTAAGTGTTAACCCACGAGTTGAACCATATATCGAGTGGCAAAGGGAATAACTTGTATGTGGTCGTAGTGGTTCGTCTGATATGATCTTTGTGTGCACATAGGAGTTGTCACGCCTTGTTAGAGGCTGCTGTTAACTATTGGGTGAGTAGGAGTACTCGGCCCATGTTAATGTGTACGTGAACCCATAGGGTCTCACGCTTAAGAGGCTAGAAGCCTAATTCGGGTTGGACCTGAATTAGACATGGCTTAGGGTTACTAATGGGCCTCCAACTCGTGAGCTCATTGGGGACGCCTATATAAGCAAGGGGTAGGGGCACGGCCAGGATTTCACACGCCTTTGGCAGCCGCCGTCGCCCTCCCCATGCTCGCGCCTTCTGCTCCTTGCAGACCTAGCAGTCTGGAGGCACATCACTTCTTCCCTGCACGTGTAGGATTCCTCGGAGGTGCTGCATCTGGAGCACTGGGACGAACCGCATGAGAGGATTGAGGTGACGGATGACCACGCAACTGCACTGCCTGCTGTGATGCGTATGACTACATCGAGTCGTCTTCCGCTGTACCTGCGTGTCTAGTGGTAATCCCGTAACCTGTAACTAGCAGTAGATCCTAGTTTATGAGGTCGAAAAGTTTTGTTTTCTGGCTAGCGTAGCACCCTCATAACCCAACAGATCCCACCTCTTATGAAGAAGCCATGAGGAGTGCCCACTCATCAAAGTGGTTAGAAGCTATGGAGAATAAAATGAAATTGATGAGTACCAGTAAAGTTTGGGACTTAGAACCTATTCCTAAAGGAGCCAAAATGATAGGCTGTAAATGGGTCTACAAAACAAAATATGACTCTCAAGGAAATGTTGAAAGATATAAAGCATGACTTGTGGCAAAAGGATTTACACAAAGAGAAGGGATCGATTACAATGAGACTTTTTCTCCAGTCTCTTGTAAGGATTCCTTCAGAATCATAATGGCACTTGTAGCTCACTATGATTTAGAATTACACCAAATGGATGTGAAGACGGCATTCCTTAATGGGGATTTAGAAGAAAATGTTTATATGGCACAACCGAAAGGTTTTTTCATAGAAAGAAAAGAATAGATGGGATGTCGCCTGAAAAGATCGATTTATGGATTGAAACAAGCTTCAAGACAATGGTACTTGAAGTTTGATAGAATAATTAAGAGTTTTGTGTTTAAAGAAAATGTTGAGGACAATTGCGTTTATGCAAAGTTCAAGAATGGAAAATACATATTTTTTATCCTATATGTAGATGATATCTTACTTGCTAGTAGTGATTTCAATCTACTAATGGAGACGAAGAAATTCTTATCCTCAAACTTTGATATGAAAGATCTCGGTGAGGCCACGTTTGTTTTAGGAATTGAAATCCATCGAGATAGAAGAAAAGGGGTTTTAGGATTATCGTAGAAGGCATACATAGAGAAGACTTTGAAGAAATTTTGTATGCATGCGTGTTGTCCCTCACCTGCTCCTATAGTCAAGGGCGATAGATATGGGGAACACCAGTGTCCTAAGAACCAATATGAAATTGATCAAATGAAAGCGGTATCGTATGCTTTAGCTGTTGGAAGTTTGCAATATGCTCAAACATGTACTCGCCCTGACTTAGCTTTTGTTACTGGGTTACTTGGCAGATACCAAAAGAATCCAGGAATTGAACATTGGAAATTAGTGAAGAAAGTCTTGCGTTATTTGCAAGGAACGAAAGGCCTCATGTTGACATACAGAAGATCTGATTCCCTGGAGATAGAGGATATTCAGATTCTGATTATGCAGGAGATGAAAGAAAGTCCACGTCAGGATACATATTTACTCTCGCAGGAGGAGCTATATCATGGAAAAGCTCCAAACAAACAGTAACTACGAACTCGACAATGTATGCTGAATTTGTAGCATGCTATGAGGCCTCGGGGCAGGTGAATTGGCTAAAGAAATTTATACCCGGACTGAAAGTAATAGAAGATATACATAAACCAATGAGGTTGTATTGTGATAACAACCCAGCGATAGAATATGCTCACAACAATAGGTCAAATGGTGCTGCCAAACACATTGACATAAAGTACTATGTTATGAAAGATAAAATTTGAGATCATGTATTAAGTCTTGAGCATATAAGAACAGAGAGAATGCTAGCAGATCCGCTCATAAAAGGCTTACCACCTAATATGCTCAGAGGACACTTAGCCGGCATGGGTTTAAGGGAAAAGCCTATGATTCCCGAATAAGAAGGGCCCAGAAAAGAGTTTCATTTCAAAAGCATGTCATGGCTGTTAGTCTAATGGCGCTAATTGCTATGATGATGAGACACGCTCGATATGACAATCCTTAATGGGATGAAACAGAATTAAGAAATAAAAGAATTGAAAGATGAAGAAGGGAATTATAGAACGATAAGAACGATGAAGAAAGAAATTGAAGAACTTTAAGAATGATGAGAGATCAAGGGAGAGAATGTTAGATTGATCTCCCACCAGATTAGGCCCAACGGTCATCTGGGCCTTGGTCTCGCGCCCTAATCGGGGGCGCCCAACCCTACATGGTCTCGCGTCCGATCTGAGAGGGTGCGCTACTAGCGACGGAAAGCACCACCTTGACGTCCTCGCCGCCGCCAAGAACGCGACGGCCTCCAACCCCTTCACCGACCATTGCTGCCCGTGCGCAGACTTCACCGACGAACACGATGGGTTCCTCGGCGCTACCTACTGCCACTCCGACCGCGCCGCCCACTGAGGGCTTCGGTACGCGTCCTACTCCTCTCTCCGTCTTTCTGTCTCTCTTGCATCCGGTAGAACATGATTAGGATCTTAATTATTTACTACACCTATATTGAAATCACCCGCTTAGACTCCACTGCTAAAGATCCTATGCCTTATCGAACCTATCACTCTTGCACCTTTATTTGTTCTGCTTTCCACTCTTTCCGTATCAGCTAGGCCCTTCTCTTTTGCTTCTTTCTTCTAGGGTTCTAGGCTAGGTAGGTGCGTAGGCCTCTCTTACTGTCGTTTTGATTTTCTTGTTCTTAATAGCATTTATCTCTACACAATTATGGATCGAAATTAAATAATAAATATTGACATGAATAATCAGCCCGATCAGTCAGAAATCTCCGTCTCACTTTTGCTACTTCTGTCACTTGAGTTAGGGCATATGTATCCACGACCAACAATTAGCTTACTAGCCCTGAGACAATCTAAACAGGTAGTCTAATTTTTAGTTGTGTGGTTGTGGATCACTCATTCACTCTCGGATTCCGATACCTCCTTGTAGCTGCATGCATACTGCCTGCCTCATCGACGAAGACGTGCTCGATTGATGCCTCGCGATCTGTTATATGTCACACTCGGAGATAACGCCATATGGAGCACTATCCCTGCAGGGACACTGGGAGGACAGATAAAAGATCTTGATCCATGCATGGATTTGCTGACAAGGGCTAGCTACTTCATGACCCATATCCTGATTCCCTTGCATCGACGCTACGTGTGTCCATGACAATGCACTGCTAAATATATGAATATATATCCTAGAACTAGAATAATCTGAGTTTACCATGGCTACAAGAGCTACCACGTCACTCTTTATGCTGAGTTGTAGGAGAGAGAGAAGAGAAGTGAGCTGCTGGCTTACAACATGTCAGATCACATGGATCACATGTCCATCCATTTTCAAACAATATTGGATATAGTTTTATGAACGAAACACACAGCATCTAAAGAGCATGCTCAACCTATGGATAGCCCCTTGTAAGTTCTTTGAATCTGACGTTTGTAAGACAGATCATATAATGAACCGTTCGTTTCATTGACTGCAAATTGTCTGTTAACTTAGACAAGAATATTTCACAGAGATAATAGTGAAATAAATTTGACGTTCGATGTTGGTGTTTTGTTTATTAACTTAGACAAGAAATTTAACCTATGATAAAAATGAAGTGAACTAGTATAATTTAGAATAACAGCGGTAGTACAATTTAATGCCAGACTTTCACCTTTTCAGTGTGGAGAACCAAACTTGTGCATTCGCCAGAGGCAGGCAATTTCTACCTAAGATTATTATTCCTTGGTGCCAAAAGGAGCGAGGACGACCGATTTTTCTGGAGTTGTGATGACATTAATCTTTTGATTTCACGTTAAAAAAAAAGAAAAGGAATATGCATCATCACCCAGGATGCTGAGTGTTGAAGCATTTTTACTGCTGCAATTATACAGTCAGCAACAGCTAACTATTCTTGCTGTTTCCCCAGAATAATATATACGATGCCCCGCGTACTGAGCGCGCACACAATCGTCACTCTACAAAATGCAGAAACCCTCCCGCCTGGTGCCGGAGATAAGATTTGCATGTCTTGCGTGTTGGGAACTTTAGAATAACTAGATCGGATCAGTTCTATTCTGGGTTCTCGTATGCTGTAGATAATATATACTCTGGTGTTTCAGGAATGGCCATGCATGGCCGGCTGAAGCATGCGGTGCCGTCATCTCCATTGCATAAAGCATAATTATAGATAATTGCATATATACGCATGTGTTAATCCAATCCAAGGTGAACGCGTGTGAGTCATCGTCGATGCTGCAACTGCAAGCGACGACGTAAAGCTTCGATTGTTTTTTTAGACCACACCGTAAAGCTTCGATTGACATGGCGGTGATGTCAAAGCTCTTGCACGTTGGGAGCGAGCAGTAGCTCATGCGGTTGAGTCTCCAGGTTGTGGAGCAGCCGGTCGTGGGTTCAAGCCCTACTTGACCCACGATTTTTTACCGGGGTTTTTTCCTATTTTTCAGGTTCAGCCTCTCTTGCGTGGTGCCATAAAGGGATAACGATGCGCTCATCGTCTACGGAGTCTTGGATGGTTTCGGTGATCTTCAGAAGGACGCGATCTTCGTATCTATGTGTAGTTGTAGGATCTGTTTATGTATTTGGGGTGTGAGTGTGGTGTATATGTGTGTGATGTTGGTGTGTGTCTGTTCATGAACAGATGCTACAGCTGTACTTAAGTGAGAGGCGTCAAAAAAGCTCTTGCACGTTGAATATGAATGCTCTCATGCTTATTAATTTTAGGTGTCCTGCTGCTGAAGAAGAAAAAAAATCTTTACTGGAACTGGGCAATCGTTTCCGTTGCGTAGTATAGTTCCACATGCTATTCGGTCAAAGAAATTAAAGGTTCCACCATGCAGTGCAGAATAACCGGGCATTCAGTAGAAACTGTCTTGAGCTTATTTGGCTACGCATCAATTTACTCCAATCCATATGCTGCACTTGGATTTTAACACGACTGCTCATCACCTGGATATTTTCAGAAGCTTCAGATTTCACCCGGTGGAAAATTAACTAATTGTCCAGCCCAATACCTCACAGTCCATAGATTGCAGTGGACCGATGTGCAACCAAATAAGCCTTGCACTTGTTGAAAGAATTGTTGAGACTAAATTTTTTTTTATTGGAGACCGAAGTCATAAGCACCTTGTTCAGCAAATATCAACTCCAGCCCTCAAACTCTCTTCATTAGTTGCGACTGAAGAAGAGCGTAGACCTTAGCCCAAAAAGAGTGTAGACCATAGCTCACTAAACGAGAACTTAGCGGCCTAGTAGTGTTTTTTTTACAAAACCTAGTGGCTCAATAGTTATCCTTGGGCTGAGTGGAGAACTGGAGATACGAGTGTTCGAACCCTGTATTTTGGGAATTTTTAAATTTGTCGGTTGTTCGGTCCTTGAGAGGTGCTTATAGCCTTATAGGATAGATTTTATGTACGTGTATCCATAAGGTGAGTGTGTGTGCATGTTGTAGGTGTTTACGTTGTACTGTGTCATTTTTAAAAATAAAAAACAAAAACAGATAAACATTTTGTTAGGGTACTCCAAAGTAACTATAAAATAGTGTTCTAAATATTTTTTTACATATTAATTTATAATAATTAAACTTAACATATAACAGTCGATACCATACATATATATTTAGATTTTTTTAATTAGATGTGAGGTCATATAAGAGATTATGTGAATGTGCGTTTTTATGAATTGGATGTGACGTGAGCTTTTATTTTTAAAATACATTTTTATATGAAAATTACAAAAAACATAATGTATCAATTGAACTAAAAAATAAAACTAAGTACTTTCCTAGTTGAACGAGTTTGGAAATTTTATTCCAAAAAGAGAATGAGGTAACCTTATACGCTCATCTGATTTTATCTTAGCGTAATAAGGAAAATATGATTCTTTATTAAAGTCATTCTATATTTAAGCTAAATAACTCATAATTTGAAACGGGGGTAGTTATTTTGATTATTAAATTATATTAAGAATGATAGGAATCTTTTAATATAAGTGAAGGTGTTGTGTGTATAAGTTAAATCATCTACGTATTCTTATATTATTCTTATAAAAATTAGTTCAATTAAAAGGTTAAAAGTTAGTGAGATGATGTGGCTATTAGTAGGACATTGATATGGATGACTCATCATCCTTTTTAAAATTGGTTGTGTTAAGAGGTTGAAAGTTAGTGAGATGATGTAGTTATTATAGTAGAACATGACATGGATGGCTAGTGGACAATAATGACGTGGATACTTGAGATAGAACTTACAGTGGCGATTAGGACAAGAAATACAGATAGTAGAATAGCAGAAAGGTAAGAAGAAACTGCGTCAGTCGTTCGCATGCGACAGATCGAGTGGTGCTCGTTCAGTGTTCGTGTTGAGTTGGTGGCTGTGCGTGATGGACTCGTGCGCAGAAAAAGGCAAGTCATATTGCACGTTGAACCCGCACAACTAGGCATGCCTGCCATGCCATGCTTACCTGGTCATCAGTATCTGTCTACCGGTAGTCGCGACAAACCTTCACGCTGCGCATCTGATCAGCCGTCCATGACGACCTAGCCGCCACACAGCTCTTCTTGCTTGCTAACCAAATCCATAGATATCCACCGTCCACCCCAGCTGAATTCATGGCGGCTCTATAAATTACTAAGCAGGGCACACAGAGATCCTGCCCTTCCTGTTCTTGGCTTCTTGCGGCCTGCCGCCGTCCAGAGTCCAGACTGCCTTCAGCTGCACTGCACCCCGATCAGTTTGCTTGGATTGTTACTACCACTGGCCATGACCAACACGTCCTTCTCCAGTGACAGGTACACAATCCTCGTCAGTCCCTCGTCGATTTCAGTTCCTCCTCATCCTCAAGATCGATTCAGTAGATCGGCTAGTTAGCAGTATCCTCGGTTCGTTTCTGTTGGATCCGATCCACGACGTGTGTGCTAACAATCATGTGTTGTCTGAGCCTCTTTCATCAGGCCGGTCGGAGGTGCAGCAGGCGGGGCGAAGAACGCGCTGGCCGCCACCACCGCCGCCGCCGCGGGATCACGGCCGATATCGGTGGAGGACGCGATAAACTTCCTGCAGATGGTGAAGGAGGCGTTCAAGGAGCGGCACCTGGACATGTACTGCCTCTTCATGCGCCTCATGGACGACTTCAAGAACCACCGGATCAGCAGCCCCGAGGTGGCGTCCACCGCCAAGGCCCTCTTCCAGGACAACCCTGACCTGGCGCTGCGGTTCAACGCCTTCCTGCCCAAGAGCCACAGGATCCAGGTCGGCCTTGATGAGCTCGCCGCCTTTCTCATCAGGGACGTGAACCTGGACGACGACGATGGCAGCGGCGGCGGCCACTAAGTCTGTGAATTACTCTGCCTGCGTGTGCTCGCCACACGCCATATCTTTCTGTTCAATCTCTCCATTTTGTTTCTTGATACCGATTGTACTACTCGGTACTAGCTCGCCAACGGTTTCATGACTTTCATCGTTTATGTAGCAGTACATAAATTTGCCTTGTCTATGCTACTCTTTCGAACATCATCAACTGAGAAAAAAAAAGGCCCGAAATCTCTCCTTATTGTCAGCAAAATACTGAAATTTTGTCAAAATTGCAGCTACTGTATTTGCTTCCTTTATGCAGCAACAAAATTGCCTTGATTAGTATACACCACTATGCCAGTCTTTATTCATTAATTGGCTACTAAGAGCAACTCGAAAAGACTAGGTAAAAATAACTATCAGGTTGCTGGACTTCTCCTAGCATACCAGTTGTGCAAGGCATATAGAAATGGTCCATGGTCAGGTTGTGCTCTTCTTAAATGCTAAAAGCTAAATGATTGCCCTGTTTATTTGAACTTATCAGTTATGGTATAATATTTTTTTTCTCGTAATAAATCAGGAACGGAACTTTTTTAGCGAAGAGGATAGGGCGTAGGAGAATCTCACTTTAGGAGAAGTTGAAGATTTTGGTTGATTAGACTCCAAATTGTATGTTATGTAAAATAGAGAACCTATCTAAAAAAAAGCATTGTACAACAGTATAGGTAATTTTTTTTTCTTGGCCATATTTGAAATCTATCTAGAGGCATCCGGCAGTCATGGTCTCTAGACTAGAGGCAACAAACGGATGAATAGCAAGGTAAGGGCATTGGTCCTTCCAGTAGTTAAATAATGAGAAAATGAATAAATAATAAAGAGGCCTAATGCACAACGATATGTTGACCGGTAAATTTGTGAAGCATATGTAGCAACTCCTGCTCCCAAAATGTAGCATATTCTGCTTTCTCCTACAAAATCAAGCCTCTTCTCGATTAATTGATCATATCCAGACCAAGTGTCATGCTCACTTTTTAAGAATACAAATATTTCCAAATTTTTTACCAAATGTATATAATAAAATATTAATATTTATGATACACAATTTATATCATCATATAGATCGTCGGATACATTTTTATAATGAACTTATTTGGAGATATAATTCTATGAACCTAGATATTTTGGGGGGATTCTATAAATTTAAGAAAAATTAAACACAAATTTCATATAGCGTCTCTGAAGTCTAATTAATTTTTGAGGGAATAAAGTCCTTTTTTTAGGGGAGGGAATAAAGTCCAATTGAATTACAGCACTCCAAAAGCCCATAGGATGTACTCCGTCTGTGGGCCGTGCTTCCGTCCCGTCTCTAGGAGCACGCGGACAGACCACGATCTGGGCTTGGGCCGGGATATACGCGTCCCTGTCACGAATGTCGTGGAGTTCCCGGGCCCATGATCCGAGTGACCTGTCTCCAACTTTCCGTTGACTGCCGTATATCTCATAAGAATCGTAGTAACACACACGTACACCACCCCACTCCCACTTCCCTCCTTTGACTCTCACTGACATGTGGCTTCCAGCACCGCCCCACGACCAGCGGGTCCACATGTCATACCCAAAATCGCTTTCAGTGCACGTGCGCCGTGTCGAACGATGCCTCGCCGCTTCGTCTCGTCTTCCCCACGACCCCATCCCCTTTCGCCTTTCCCCTCCTCTCGACACCACCAACACTACACCACACCACTCCACCGCCGCTCGAATATTCCAAGCTTGAGGGGAGGAGGGGAGGGGAGGCCAGCGCAGAACCCTAATTGCCTCTATCGACTGCTAACAGGTGCGCCTCTTTCTTCGGCTTTCCTCCCCAGCGGCCCGGCGGCCGTCTTTCCTTAAATACGGGCATTCTAGCTGTTGCGGCTGCGGGCTGCTGCGCCCGCCGATTCGAGTCGCGCTTCTTGACGCTCTCCACTGCCATTGCCTTGTACTTGGCTCAAGCCATCTGTCAGTAGTTTGCATTTGGCGTGAGGTAGTCCCGTATTTGGTTCAAGCTAGCTGACAGATGTTGTGCGAAGCCTGTTTTTTCCCCCCTTATCCGGTTGTGTATTGTGATTGTAGTCCGTTTGGCCGTTTGGGGATATATAACCTGCGCCTTCTGAATCGTATCCCAATGCATTTCGATGCACGTATGCAGCGGCCGTTCTTCTGCAGTGGCAGTAGAATGTTGCCATCAGTATTATCGTGATTCAGTATGTCTGGTGCTGTTCTTTAGTTTCTGACATTCATCATTACGCTATCATCGGTTGCAATTCGTTCTATTTCAAATTTTGTCTTGCGTCCAGATTATTGAACTCGTGCTGAGTCTTTTAAATTGTTCCTTGAGATGTTCCAGGCTGCTATTGGCTGGAATTCTTTTTCAACCCCTGTTTGGCACTACGCTCAGTCAGTCAGTTGATTGGTTCATCCTAACGAATTGACTTGTTTCACACGTTCTACCTGAGCTTCTTTTTTTTCTGCTTGGGGAAAACTTCTTGATTTTAGGAAGAAATTGAAATGATTGCCGTTACATCATAATGGAAAGCAGGCGTGGTTGGTGCTTTTGTTATTGTGTTTGGTGTTGTGGTTGGCATGTACTGAAATTCCACTCTAATCTGTTAGCTCTGGCCAATCATATAGAAAACGTTGGTTACAAGCCTAATGGCACTTCCTGGTAGCTGCTGCTGTTCTGATTTTCTGTTGACACAATTAAGAGGCAAACTGTAATGTAGCTGGTTGTTGGTCTTAGTTGAGACTGCTTATTTCCTGAGGATGATGTGTTAATAGCCATTTAATGATGGTAATTTCTTCTTGTATTGCAGCTCAGACATCAGAAGCAAGGGAGGTACGATGCCAAGAGCAAATGAGATGTTGAGGGCGGATTCAAGAATGATGGTGGTCTTCAGTGCCTTGACATCGAAACCTGCAGAGCAGCTGACATTTGAAGAATCCCTCAGATTTGTCAAGAAAGTGAAGGTGAGTTGAATGTTTTGATAATATCCTATGTCATCGCATGATTTTAAACTGTGCGTGATCAAAACGCCTATCCTGAGTCATTGTCCCGTCTAGTAGCAATAATTTTGCTGGTATCATTCGCTTACAATAAAATGCTGAATCTCATCTCATGTTTGGATGTATACTGAGTTACCAACTATCTGAAATCTAATGTGATTGGAGGCACAGTTGTGGGTTTCTAGGCTTGGGATTGTGCAATGTGGTGGTGTCTGCTCATGTGCCATCCTTATAATCACAAAACACCTTCTAAAATGTGGGGCTTACAAGTATTCCTACCTGTGAGGTCCTGCTGATACCTGAGTCCAGGATTTTGAATGAACAATTTTCTGAATGTTGTTTTTTCTTTTTAACTTATACTCTCTCCATTCCATACTATAGTTCACTTGAGCATTGTCCTAAGTCAAACTTATCTAACTTTGACCAAGTTTTTAGAAAAATATGACAACATCTACAAGTTCAAAAAAAAATGTCATCAAGATATATTTCATTAAATGTTTTTTTTTGGAAGTGTTGGTAGGAGTTATTAGTAGGTTGTAATGAAACTAGTTTGTTATTGTAATTATAAATGTCGATGCATTAATTTATATTGGAGAAGCTTGACTTAGGATAAGGCCAAAGTGAACTATAACTTGAAAGAGAGGGAATAGCAGATATAGCAATAGCATGGTAACTTGCTAGCCTGCCCTGCAGGCATCACGTTTCTAATGAGTGATTGCTCATCATGTAGTATGTTAGCTCGTTGCCTGGGAATTGAAACCACACTTTTTCAAATTATATATGCACTGGAGCATCCCCAAAAAACTATACTAGTTGTTTAAACAATTAGTGGAACAGAAATGAGTGAGTTAATTAAGAATGCAAAGGTACATGGGAAGAGAGACTCTACCAAGAGACCTTTTTGACTGTGAACTAAAATTCAAAAGTTCTGCTGACCTCAATGGAACACATTGCAGGCTTCCGTGATGACTTTCGACCACATCTAATATATCAGATAAGTCTGTAGTAAAGTTTCTAGATCATGCTGAATCAGACCCTTTTTCTGCATTCATGTAATCATGACTGAATACCATATACCTTGGATCAATCAACCTCCTAGTAGGATGCTTACATTTGAATGATGCTTGGTATAGTTCATAACTAAATGTACAGCTATAGTTCTTACCTTTTTCTATATTTGTTTCATCTTATTGGATATAGAGTGACATAGAATAATATTTGCACAGCAATATCTCAGTTACTCTTGCTTCTCATGACCTTTGCTTCACAGACCCGTGATTACATGTTGTACTTGTCATTATTTGAGATTCTTGGCAGAATGGAATTATCCCAACTTGATGCCTACCGAGAGGTATGAGTATCATCCTCTCCCAGACCACATTTGCTGAACCATGAGTGGACCCTTATTTCTCATTGCTCTCTGTTTGTTTTCCAGTTACAGCTTCTCTTTCGAAATCACCCAGATTTGTGTGAAGAGCTTGAGAAGTTCAGACCTCCGGTGCCCATAAAGCAGGCAACAAACAACATTTGGCCCTGGGTTATTGTTTGTGCTGTCCCATTGGTTGCAGTCAGCCTGATCCCGGCGCTTGGGAATCCAGTACTGTGGTTTGTTCAACAAACTATTGGTGAAAAAATGACTGTCTGATTGAAGAACCACTGCAGTACATATATGTGCAACGTCCTTTTATTTCTGCCATCACAATTGAATCAATATCGCCTTTATATCTATGTGTATATATTAGATTAGAGTAGTATTCTGGAAGGATACTTGTGTTCTTGGTCAGTACCACTCAGCAAGAATTTAGTCGGTACTTGCTGGGACGCAACTGTGCAAGCCCACCGAACATAATCTGTTTGGCCATTTGAGATGGGTTAAGTGCTGAAAATCAAACTTCCATGGAATACTGGATTCTCTTTTGCCAGCTTTAACTAAGCCCAGGGTTGTTATTACTTATTATGCTGTGAGTTATGGGTTCGCCTCCTTTTTCCATCAATGATCTGATCAACATTATGTTAGATTTTGTTACACTCTGGAAGAAAAATACGCTCTTATGATGAAACACATTAATGATTGGTTGCAAATATCATTATGCCTGTGCATTGGAATCCCGTTAGAATATGTTGTCCTTTATGTGTAGATTATTACAAACTCCATATCAGAGTTCATCTTTCTCGGCTGAAACTATGAACACGCTCGTGCATGTTTGGATTTGTCTAAACAAAAATTTAGCTTAATCGCTAGACCTAAAATTTAGCGAGCTAAGAATTAGCTAGCTAAACTTTAGTTAGGGGTGTTTGGATCCTCTAGCTAATGGAAATCTTGACTATGCTACTCTTTAATTCCATTGTTTAGCTAGCTAAACTTTAGCTGGGGTATTTGGATCCTCTATCTAAAATTTAGCTGCTGCATCTAAACGGGGCCAGACATATATAGGCAGTGTTGCAGAGAGTAAATAGCTCTGTCAGAGCTAACGATGATCAATTAAGCCGATATGGCTCAGTAGGAGTACGATGAGATCACGTTGCTGCTACACTTGCTTTGCGCAGTACCAACAGTCGACCTGACCAACTGACGCTGCTTCACAAGTTTCAGTGGTTTAAGGCTTGGGCCTTGTTTAGATACTAAAATTGGTATCCAAAATTTACATAGTAAGTGTCCTATCATGCTGTAGCAATTTTGTTTTTATTTGATAATAATTGTCTAAACATTGATTAATTAGGCTTAAAATATTCGTTCGCAAAGTACAATAAAACTGTGCAATTAGTTTTTGATTTCATCTACATTTAGTACTCCATGCATTTGCCGGCATTTTAATGTGATGGGGAATAAAAATTCTGCATAGTGAAATTTAGGGGTGAATTTAAAAATCTAAACAAGGTCTTGGCAAAGACGAGCTTGTACGCTGAAAAGTAGGGAAGGGAAGCGCATTTAATTTGAGTGCCCAGCCCCCAGGGACTTGTCATTCATCAGAAAAAGAAGGTACAAATTGGCAATTGTACTCCCTCGGTTTCAAATTATAGTTCACTTTGACTTTTTTGTTGCATATATTTTGTTATGTATCTAGACATATTATTTATCTATGTACATAGCAAAATACATGTACTAAAAAAGTCAAAACGAACTATAATTTGTAACGGAGGAAGTAGCAATAATTTATTATTATTCCCTTCGTTCTAAATTATACTTCGTTTTGACTTTTTTGGTACATATATTTTGCTATGTATCTAAATAAATAATATGTCTAAATACATAACAAAATACATATACAAAAAAAATTAAAATAAACTATAATTTAGAACGGAGGGAACGGAGCGAGGAGGGAGTACTTGCTTGGGAGAAGAAAGTTTTTCACTAGATTATAGATACAGCAGGTCAAAGTCAAAGGAGGCTTGGACGCGCACGCAGACTCCGATGACCGGCATGCTGGCACGGCACCAACACGCTACGTAAAGCGGCCTCGAACAGGACTACAGGAGATGACATGGTCCTTCTCCGTCCGCGTACTTGTGTTTGACCTCGGCTGTGTTTAGTTCTTCACAAAATATTCTAAAATTTACTATATAGAATTCCTATTATTCGTCACATTAAAATACCGGCACATGCATAGAGTACTAAATATAGATAAAATCAAAAACTAACTACACAGTTTTGTTGTATTTAACGAGACGAACATTTTGAGTCTAGTTACTCAAAGTTTAGACAATTTTTACCAAATACAAACGAAATGCTACAGTACGCTGAGATGACACGATGTGACATTTTCTTTCGAAATTCGCGGAAACTAAACACACCCCTCGGAGCTTTTCCTCGACTTGTTTGCAGGATTTGGATGCAGGGCACACCACTGTACCATCCCGTCGGTTTTTTTTAACAATTTCTATATACTTCTTTTTAACATAACAATTTCTATACTTGTACGGGGCACGGAGGCGTAGTGCTAATATTAGGTGGTGGATTGCGCGGAATCTCACTGAAACCCGCACAATTCCATTCGGAGTGTCACGAAATTCTCACGTTCCAGAACTAGGTCGAGACTGAAAGAAGGCACTCCATGTTTGCTGCTGCCTAACCCTAGTGATTACCAGTGTAACGGAGTCCAGATGATAAAAAAGAGGTTAGAGAATATGTGTGTATCGTTGCGAACGGGGGAAAAGGCGAATGCGACGAGTACTCTATTAGCTAGCTCGTTCTAGGCCATAGCTTCAACTTTTGGACGACACGGGACCTTAAACTACATATCGAATATATAATCTGATTTTTACTCTCTTTCTAGGCCTATATATGAGCGGACACAATTAACTGAAGTTTTGTTTAAATATATACTCAAGTTTTTATGTTATGCCGGCCTGCCTGCGCTTTAGCTCTATGGTATGGAGGCGAATCCGGCCGGCCACGCGGTAGCGTTGCACAGTTGCACGAGCCTTACCTTGCAGATCAGGACTAACCCGCTCTCCAAGCTAGGAATTGCGTCCACCAAAACAAAATTTCCTTCGCCCAGCATTTGCTTCTCACCGGGACTAGGAAACGTGCCGGCAGAGGTTTCTCAGGTCAAGTTGTGTGTGTGCTCCCGGTTCAGCAACGATCACACACTGATCGAGCTCGCGGCCTCGCCTCGATCGGACGCCTGGTTGTGGTCAGGAATTCAGGATGATGCTAGACTACTCTCTGTTAGTAATCGACGATAAAAAACGAGTAGTATTACTACATTGCCCAACAACTCGTATACCCTTCAGTATTACATGTACTCCCCACATCCCAAATTAAATCATTCTAAATCTCTTAGAGAGTAAAAGCATAATAGCATGTATGATACAAATAAGTATAGATTCTTTATTAGTTGTATATTAATAATTTATCTATTTCAACTCATAAATCTTTATAATTTTCTCTATAATTCTAGTCAAACATGCTCTCCAAAAAAATTAAAATAATTTATAATTCCATGTTACGTGTGTCTCATTTTCACTAATTAAGGGTGGCATGTATTGGCGAGCAGTTGAACGAAGTCCTATTTGGCATGGTTTTAACAACTCTAAATCGTGTTAGGTTCACGAAAATCTAACAAAATGTAATATACCCAGCTTTGGCTTTGTATGGTTTTCATTACATGTCTTTGATCATCGATTTTACAACAATGCCTAAAATATTTCAAAATTTATTAGACTTTGCAAATATTATATATTTCCAAAATGAAAGATTACTCCTATACAATCCCATGCATACAACTTATATTATATATTACCAAAATGAAAGATTACTCCCTCTGACTTTTTATGTGACGTATTAGTGGTCTCGAGTTAAATATTTCTATATGTGACCACCACTTTTTAAATGCATATAGGTTACCAAGGTGAGGCTCAACGTTTTTATTTCACTATGAGTAATTTCATACTCCTTCCGTTACAAATTGTAAGTTGGCCTAGCTTTTATGGATACGCTATGGGAAAAGCTAGCTACACATTCACATAGTATACATTAAGGTGCTCGTGGCTTTAGTTTTTGGAAGAAGCCTCGTGTTGGGGAACAACTTTGATATACAAATATCCTTTTCAAACTTTAAAGACAAACATTTTATTATAAACATTTGAGATACTGACATGTGCAGCGAAGATAACGTAGATACTTCGCTGCACGTATTTCCAACTCCGCTTATGTATTTTCGCATGTTTTAAGTCGACTGGCGAAGGTGACTTCGCTACACTTTGTATGCCCAGCGAAGACTGCGTGACTATCGAACTTCGCACATATGATTTCACATGTTTCAGGTTATCTGCGGCGAAAGACGACTTCGCCAGACTCCTGATGACCAGCGAAGTTGTAACACCTCTGGTGTTATATTAACTAAAACCTGCCATGTCATCATATACAATGCAAAGCATTCATGTTTAAGTCAATCTTGATGTGCATTAACTAAAACAAGTTTACATTTTATAGGTTGATTGTGTTTGTGGAATGTGTTGTCACATAAAATAATAAAACCCTACTTTCGAATGTCATCCCAAATACTTAGTTTATATTCTATGTACTTGAGGTGTAAACCGTGTTTACACTAATGTCAAGCATAGTGTATAAATTTAAGTCCAACCCTAAAAATAATTTTCATATTTGAAGTTGAATTTGGATTTCAAAGCTTATTCCCAAGTCTTGTAATTTAAATTTAAATTCAAATTAGAAAGCTATAAAATGTTTTCAAAAGCCAACTTGGTCAACCAAGGGTACTATTAGGTCATTGACCTAAAAATGTCTTTGGATGATGTATGTGATCACTAATAACCAACCAATTAAATTAGAAACCAAATCGAGTCTGAATTCGGTTTTAAAAACCCTTTATTCCAAAACCTAGTTTTATCCCCTTTTCTGTAATTCAAAATCTATAAGGAATTTGGGGATACTCTAAAAAGATAGTTTGTAGATCTTGACAAGAGCTACAAAGTTGGTATATAAAGTTTTTCAAGTGTCCACAAAGAAATTCAAATAAATTTGAAAATATAGTTTTCCAACATTTGACCCCTTTAGATTTTAAAACCATAATTCAGAAATTATGCGTAATTTGGGAAAACTTTGTATATGAAAAAGGTTTGGTTTAAAAGTTAAACATTTCATAGTTTTTATGATTTTTAAATTTTATTAAAAAATCAAAAGTAATTTCAAATGTTTGTTTCTAGG
>CM041634.1:14261802-14281019 GCA_023333625.1 Bothriochloa decipiens
TAATTAATTTTAATCATTATAGGAATTGTTTGACTTTGGGATTGATTAATAACCTTAGGTCATTAACCCTAATGACCTTTGGCACTTTAATTAATTGTTTGCGCTTACCTGGATCATGTCATTAGGGCTTAATTAACGTTATTTCATGTGTTTAATAACTTTCTTAAATAATGTAGTTAACCCTAATGAACTTAGTAAGTATGTTTTGGGTGGCTTGCAACTTTACCGTGAAGGAAAGTTGTACTCAAGCCTTTAATCTGGTTGTGCATCCATCGAGCATCATGTTTACTATTCAATCATGTTGAAGCATATCATTGTATCGTATAGTTTCCGATAACGGAGAGTTTAACGTTGTCACCCTAGATCCGAAGGAAGAGCAGACTCCGGAGATTGGAATTGATCCAGAGCCCGAGACCATCTACCCCGAATACCAAGGCACGCCCCGGATGCATTCAAACCCTATTCTATTTTATAAAAGTTTTACCGCTTCAGTTATGATATGTTGCATTAAGTAATAGGAGTTGAGTGAAAACCCACCAACTGCATTACCTGTCTTACTTCCATAATTCCTTGCTACCTATTCTAAAAGATGCATAGTAATGCTTAGCCCTGCTTAATTAATTAATTGTTCATGGGTAAAAGAATGAAAAAGATGAGATTGGTTTTATCTGTTGGAATCATGCTTTTAGTTAATAAATCGAGTCCGGACAGCTAACTTACATTAGAAAAGGAGTCCCTCTGTAGTGTTTCCGTCTGTTGATGCCCTAGGTCCCGTGTCGATGGTGAACTGGTGATATCGAGAAATTAGAAATCCACATGTATGAAGTGTCATACAGTGGGCCAGAGTCCCCACGTATGCCATGGAGTGACTTATAGTGGGCCAGAGTCCCCACATATGTCATAGTGTGTTATACTGTGGGTTTAGGTTCCCATGTATATCGGTACACTGGGTCGAAGTGCTCACGTGTATCATGTGGTGATATATGGCTGCGGTTGTTATCCCGGTATATCGGTTCATCTGATATGCTTAGGAGTTAGAGTCTCCTGTATATCAGTGACCTAGGTCCCAGCTGGGTATATAAAAATGGATTCAAATCGTCGTTGCTTCTCGGAGAAGAAGACTCGATCGGTGTTCATCATCGTAGTAACAACTTGAATGATGATTAAGGTTTAAGAAGGAAGTTGGTTGGTAATTTTGATCTTAAGCAAGACCGCTTTTCTTTCTTTCAAGCTTTTCTGCAAAATTTCTTATCTCCTGCAAGCCTTACCTTGTCCCTCTAGCCTGCATTTCCTGAGTCTTCACCCCTCTTTTTCGTCGGGTCAGTCTTGTTGAGTACTTTTGTACTCAGGGTTTGTTGAACCCTTGTTGCAGGTGAGCCTCATGGGCAGAAATGCTTCGCATCCTGTTGCATAACCGTCATTGAGGAAAGTGACGACGAATAGGATATCTCGCTCTTGGGCAGAGCATATAATCAAGGTTGATGTAATAAGTTATATTGTATTCCACTGCTACTATGGTTTGTAATAATTCAACTTATGATCTGTAAATTGAAACTAAATGGTTTGTAAATTTATGTTATTATAATCCTTCCGCTCTTTTACTCTGATGTATAATATTTGTATAAAACTGTTGTAATACTGCAATGCCTCTTTGTAATGATGGATCCTGCTCGAAGAATTGTGGATGATTCAGGATTTACCCGATAGACCTTTTAAGTTTTATGGAACACATTCATGGTTATTTGGAGTCTATTTAGACAATAATCATGTGTGTGGGCCATATGCTTTAGAAGGTTCTGCCACAGAAGCTGACGTGGCGGCTTCGCATAAAAAGTCTATAAGGTTCTCAGCTAAGTTAAGAAATCACGATCAAGTCCAAAGTCGCTTCGAAAGACAAAAAGGAAAAGGGCGAAGTATGTTTCACCACTTCACCGGTGTGCTTTCTAGCTAAATGTATAGCAAGTTTCTTGGCTAATTTTGTAATATTTCTGGAATGATGAAGCCAGGGGTCTATAAATACCCTCTGGAATGTAAGTTTTGGGGACAGAATGAAATATAATTGCATCCCGCACATTATTTTCACCTGAGATGTGTTTGTGATCTCTTTACCTAACATCTGGCGCCGTCCGTTTTGTGTGATCAAAGACACCCACGACCACCACGTGGACGCAAAATGGCAAGACTCAGCAAAAAAGCAACTTTGGCTGGAGACAATTCAAACCAAGACAAAGACCCACTTTTGGAAGATGAGACAGAAACAGAAAACAGACACTTACAAGAAGATGAAGAAACTCAGAACGAAGAAACAAGACTCAAAGAACTCGAAGAACAACTCATCTTCAAGAAAAAACAGTTGTAGGAAGCAAGAGCGAAGACAAGAGAAAAGTCTTTAAGGTAAAAAATCGCAGAAGCAGAGGCTGAACTAAGAAAGATCAATGACGAAATAGAAAACGAAAGCGAAGACATGATTCAAGATCCAAACTCAGCAAGCAAAAACGCCAACACAAAGAAAACCAAAGTCAAATAGCAATAATTGATACAGAGTCGCCTTTGTCAATTGACATTCAGCTAGCGAAGTGGCCAGCAGGTTTCAAATTCAATATCATCTCAACCTACAATGGCATGTCCGACCCAAGACAATTTCTTATGAGCTTCGAAGCAGCAGTAGCATCAAGCGGGGGAGATGCGAACACCCTAGCGAAGCCGCTCATCATGGCAGTAAGAGGACCAGCGCAGCATTGGTACTCTTCACTAAAACCAAGGTCAATCAAATCCTGGGATCAACTTCACACAACCTTGCTCCTAGACTTCCAAGGCTTACAAAGAGTCGAACTCACCAGCGACGATCTTTTCAATATCAAGCAGCAACCAAAAGAACCATTGAGCCAATATTACAAAAGATTTGTACAAACAAAAGCTCAAATACTAAACATACCAGACGAAGTTGTCATCATAGCAGCAATCAAAGGACTGCGAGCAGGCCAACTTTCATCACACTTCAAAAGGGAGAGACCAACCACAGTGGAAAAGTTATATGAAGAAATGAGAAAATACTGTGAGTCCGACGAAGACTACAGAAAAAGAATAGAAGAAGAGAACGGAGAAAGAAATATGTCAAGATCAAAAAACAATTCCCAACACCCAAGAATAAATGCTGAGCGAAGACCATTTCAGAGGATAAATCACGCCAACAATACGAGCGAAGCTGCTGGTCAAGGTCTAAGATCAAACAATCAAAGAAATTTTTAAAACAACAGAAGTTGCAAGGAAAACTTCTAGCAAAGGGCAAATTATAACAATCAAAGCAGAAACTTTGAAAGAAAAATTTTGAGGCTCGAAGAAATGTACTGCATCATACATGACAAAGGGACTGGCCACACATCGAAGATGTGCCCAAGAGTAAAGAAAAGCATTGAAGAAGTACAAGAAGAAAATAGAGCAATTTCGAAGATGTGCCCACAAAATCAATGGGGCCCAAGTCAGCAGCAAAGTTTCCACCCTGAAAGCTCGTAGCAAACAGCAACCACCAAATTCAATACAACAACAACAAGCCCGAAGCGTCAAGAAGCAACAGAAATACAGTCATCCCAAGCAAAGGCAGAATTATGACAATCTTCGGAGGAAACAACATGGAGCTTGATTCAAGAAATGAAAGAAGAAATTATTTCAGAAGACTAAACTCCATAGCAGTCGAAGGTCCATTCAAGAAAACAAGATAGTCCCACAGGCCAATCACATTCTCAGAACAAGATCTCAAACTCAAAGATTACCCTCATATGGACGCAATGGTTATAAAAGCAAACAATGAAGGTTGGGCAGTAACAAAGATTCTAATAAATGGTGGCAGCTCAGCAGATATCATATTTACAAGAACTTTAGATGCAATGCAAATTGACAAAAAACTTTAGGAAGAGCTGAGCACCCATTAGTTGGCTTCGGCGGAAAGAAAATAAACTCTGTCGGCAGAATTGTCTTGCCAGTCTCATTCAGAACAGTGAATAATGAGAGAACAGAGCAAATAACATTCGATGTTGTCGAAATGCACAGCCAGTACAATGAAATCTTTGGAAAGGGAAGTTTAAATGCTTTTGAAGCCATAGTAAGCTACCCATACTTATGCATGAAGATGCCAGCAGTCAATGGCATCATAACCGTCTTCGGCGATCAAACAGAGGCAAGAAACATAGAAAGAGATGCAAGCCCAGCTTTCAAAAACATCCACGTGATACAAGAAGAAGAAGATGATGAGCTTGAAACTGAAAATGCAAAGACACAAGAAAAAGCGAAGCCTTGCGAAGACACAAATAAAGTACCAATCGACCCAATGGTGCCAGAAAGATAAGTTATCATCGACACAAATCTATCGAAAGAGGAAGAAGAAAATATAATACAAGTCCTGCGAAGTAACAAGGATATCTTCGCCTGGTCTGCACAAGACTTAGGAGGAGTAAGCAGGGATGTTATAGAACACAAGTTAAACATCAACCCAAACTTCAGGCCGAAAAAGCAAAAACTTAGAAAGTTATCGAAAGACAGAACACAAGCTGCAAAAGCCGAAGTCCAAAGATTGTTAGATGCAAAAGTCATAAGAGAAGTCCAATTCATAACTTGGCTTGCAAACATAGTCATGGTGCAGAAGAAAAACAAAAAGTGGAGAATATGCATAGACTTCACAGATCTCAACAAAGCGTGTCCAAAAGACAACTTTCCACTACCAAGAATAGACACTTTGGTAGATCAGGCAGCAGAAAGTAAAATGCTCAGTTTCCTCAACTGCTATTTAGGCTACCATCAGATTTGGATGAAAAAAGAAGATGAAGAGTACACAAGTTTTATTACACCATTCAAAACTTACTTTTTCCAAAGAATGGCCGAGGGGCTTCGCAACGCAGGAATAACTTTCATCAGAATGACATCCACAGTTCTCAAAGATCAAAGACTAAGAAATTTCTCGCGTATGTTGACGACTTGGTAGTCAAGAGTAAGAAAAGAGAAGATCATGTCGAAGACTTACAAGAAACCTTCTCAAACCTCAGAAAAGTAAACTTAAAGTTGAACCCAGAAAAATGCACATTTGGAGTTCAAACAGGAAAAATCTTGGGGTGCATCGTATCCGTAAAAGGAATCAACCCAAATCCAGAGAAGGTAAAGGCAATACTAAACATGCAAGTGCCAAGAAACATCAAGGACGTCCAAAAGTTAACAAAAAGATTAGCTTCGCTGAACAGATTCATACCAAATCAGCTGAGCGAAGCCTCCCAATATTTCAATCACTAAAAGGGAAAAGAAAAAATTTAGCTGGGGTCCAGCACAGCAAGAAGCTTTCGAAGAAATAAAAAAGCATCTATCCAATCCCACAACTTTGGCAACACCTGACCCAACGGCAGATCTGCTACTATATGTATTAGCAAACGAAAGTACAGTTAGTGCAGTACTGATACAAGAAGAAAAGGAGCACTCAACAAGACAAGTTCCAGTATACTTTGCATCCAAAGCTTTATTCGGATCAAAAATTTTCTATTCAGAAATTGAGAAAATTGCATATGCAGTACTTATAGCATCCAAAAAGTTGAAACACTACTTTCAAGCACACAAAATAAGAGTGCCAACAAATCAACCCCTCAAAGAAGTGCTACAAGGCTACAAGTCCTCAGGGAGATTGGGAAAATGGGCTACAGAATTATCCCAATACTTCATCAAATTTGAGAAAAGAACAGCAATCAAATCTCAAGTGTTGGCTAACTTCATAGTAGATTGGACACCCTTAAAGTACAATCAAGAAAGAATGGAGCAACCAGAATGGATAATCTATTGCGACGGCGCTTAGGGCTTCGCTGGCGCAGGAGCAGCAGCAATGATAACCACACCTTCTGGAATCAAACTCAAATACGCAGCAAGACTAGACTTTCAATGCACCAACAACATTAAAGAATATGAGGCAGTATTATTGCGACTTCGCAAAGCAAGAGCAATGGGAATCTAAAAGCTAATAATCAAGACAGATTCTCAAGTTGTGGCTAGTCATATAGAGAAAAATTACAAAGCAAGAGATCCAGAACTAGCAAAGTATCTCTAGCTATTGAGGGATCAAGAAAAACACTTCGCTGGATTCACAGTGAAAAGTATCTCAAGAAATGACAACACAGATGCAGAAGAAATTACAAAAGCCGCCGCTCAAAAGTTAGAGTTACCACCAGAAGTATTCTTTCAAACTATCACCGAAGCCTCAACAAAAACAAAAGTTGAACAACCGAAAGAAGTACACATCATAGAAAGCAAAGACTGGAGAGCTCCAATTATGGCATTCCTCAAAGGATTTTATAAGCCAGAAAACAAAGTTGATGAAGTAAGAATGAAGCAAAAGACCAGAAGCTATAAAATTATCAACGAAAAACTGTACAAGGAAAGAGTTTGCCAACCACTACTAAAGTGCATCTCAAGAGAAGATGGGAAAAACCTGTTGAAAGAAATATATGAGGGAATCTGCGGATGTCACACCGGGGCTAGATCAATAGTTGGAAAAGCCTTCAGACAAGGGTTTTTCTGGCCAACTGCCCAAAGTGACAGCAAAGAAATCATTCGGACTTGTCACAATTGCCAAATGGCAGGAAGTAAAGTCAATGCAGCAGGAACAAACCTACAACCAATAGAACCAACTTGGCCACTAGCAAGATGGGGAATCGACATGGTTGAAAAATTACCTCCGGCTCAAGGCAACTACTAATACGCAATAGTTGCAGTCAAATATTTCACCAAGTGGATCGAGGCGAAGTCAATCACAAATATGTCTTCTCATACAATGAAAAATTTCTATGGCAAAACATCATATGCAGATTTAGAGTTCCAAGACACACCACAGTAGATAATGGAACTCAATTTGATAGTGAAGACTTCAAAGAATACTGCCACTCAGTGGGAATAAAACTCTGTTTTGCATCCGTAAGGCACCCACAGTCCAACGGAGTAGTCGAAAGAGCAAATGGGATAATATGCAAGGAATTTCAAAGTGCTTAACAAATCTAAAAAAGAAAAATGGGTCGACGAATTACCAAGAGTTATCTGGTCTCACAACACATTGAAGCCAAGGCCAACAGATTTTTCTCCATTCAAGTTAACTGAGATGAAGCAATGACCTCGAAGAAATAAAATATGAAGGTCCAAGAACAAACATTCAAATGATCACAGAAGAGGATCAAGTAACAAACAAAGATTTACTCGAAGAAGAAAGAAATGAAGCACTTGAGAATATCAAGAAGTACCAACTTAAAACACAGAAGTGGTACAACAAAAAAGTCAAGCCAAGAGAGTTAGCACCAGGAGATTTCATCCTGAAAAGAAAAAGAGATGAAGACACAGTGGGAAAATTTCAACAAAAGTAGGAAGGTCCTTTCATCATCACAAGAACAAACAAAGAAGGTGCGTATCATCTAGCAAATCTGAAAGGTTAGAAGCACTCCACAAGTATTATCCATAAGCAAGATTGCAAGATTAGTCTATTTTCCAGCAGAAGTAGAAGTAGAAATTCTCTATATAAGCAAATTTACATTCCTGAAAGTATAACTGAGCTGCACTCTTTTTCCACTCAGGGGAAACCCTTTGTAGGGTGAGTGATTTTTAATGAGGCAGTCTCTTTGTAAAGCTCATGAAATATAAATAAGAAAGTAGTTTCCCCAAAGATATGTCTCTACATTGCACAGCTAAAAGTACAAAATACCGAACAGTATATCCAATATATACTCTCATATCGGCACAAATTTTGCAAAACTAAGTTAGCATCAATATTTTATTAAATCTAAAAATGCTAACTTATCCAACTCAAATTTGCTAAGGCAAATTTTTCGACTGTGTTTCACTAAGGTGAAATGTTTCTAGCTTCTAAGGAAGCATACGCGTCCACTTCGCACGAAAAAGAAGGGACGGCGTTTCAAAATTTGCTAAGGCAAATTTTTTGACTGTGTTTCACTAAGGTAAAATGTTTCCAGCTTCTAAGGAAGCGTACGCATCCACTTCGTACGAAAAAGAAGGGACGGCGTTTCAAAATTTACTAAGGCAAATTTTTCGAGTGTGTTTCACTAAGGTGAAATGTTTTCAGCTTCTAAGGAAGCGTACGCGTCCACTTCACACGAAAAAGAAGGGACGGCATTTCAAAATTTGCTAAGACAAATTTTTCGACTGTGTTTCACTAAGGTGAAATGTTTTCAGCTTCTAAGGAAGCGTACGCGTCCACTTCACACGAAAAAGAAGGGACAGCGTTTCAAAATTTGCTAAGGCAAATTTTTTGACTGTGTTTCACTAAGGTAAAATGTTTCCAACTTCTAAGGAAGCGTATGCGTCCACTTCGTACGAAAAAGAAGGGATGACGTTTCAAAATTTGCTAAGGTAAAGTTCTCGATTACATGTTTCTAAGCAAAGTACATACGCAATTTAATTCAAAGCATTTATTCTGTACCCATTCTTACAAGCGAAGGAAAACTCACAAACTTCATAATACAACAAGATGTCTACAATACAACCTACCCAATTATAAAGAAATGTTTACAAAATTAATCATCTTGAGAACTAACTACTTCGGCAGCATCACCGAGTATGTCGCTCACAACTTCGTTTATAATTTCGTCCGTTTCACGACATAAATAGTCCTCACAAACACTCGCCGGCGAAGTGCTTGACTCAGATGACTATAAGAAGAAAAGGTTAGAAAACAAGAGCAACCACAGAAGAAAAGTAAACTTCACACAACAATTCTTTACCTGTGCAAAACTCGTGAAATCAAAAACTCGATAATTAGGAGGCCCGATGTTACGACATCGTTTATTCACGTCTATAAAAGATCTGTAAGACAGAATCACCAAAAAAGTTCAAGTTCAAAATAACGAGAGCAAAACTTATGAGCAAGGAAATCATCGACATCACAGCCATCACACTCTGCGCGAAAATCATAAAACTCGACAGGCTCAAAAATGAAGTCATCTTTACACATTAACAGCGGAACGATGTCTTCGACATCCTGTGCAGGCTCAGCATGAGGAACCTGCGCAGGATGGACAAATAGTCAAACAGTTTCCAAACGTATATCTTACAAGCACCATAACTTAGAGCCATTGTATCTTAAAACCTCTCATCTCACAAAATAAAAAACAGCTAGAGCCTAAGGACGACCGCCACTAACATTGCTGGACCCGACACCGCTTCGACCTCTAGCATCAGCCTCCCTCTTCGCGGCTTCCTCCGCCTCCTTTGCAATTTACTAACATAAAAAGAGAGAAAAGTTAGATACAAAAACACAATAGAAAACAAAAACAATTAAAGCATAAAATTTACCCTCTGTAACTTCTCGCTAGCTTTGTCAAAGAAATGGGCCCGACCACCCGACCTCCAGTACTGCTCAAGATACTTGTTGCACAATATTTGTGTAGCCTTCATCACATTGGTAAGCTCACCCACAGAAGGAAACCTGTAGCTGGCATCACAAAGTTGCACGAACAAAGGATCTTGACTTTGTTTCATCAAATAAAATAAAGCACGACCAGAGTAATATACCCAATATCAACAGTGGTCTCCATGACCTGAGACAAATCCTCATATTGGTGGCAAAGCCAACTGAAAAAACTGTCACGATCACCAAGATCCCAACACTTGTCTCCAGGCCTGGCTCCAAACTTGTCATAACATTCAAAATAGAGCTCCCAAATGCGATTGCAATTATCAAAGAAGGACTTATCCTGATCCTTAATTTTTCTCTCAATACACCTCACATCTTCCCTCAACTTTTCTTTTTTCTCCACAATCTTCTCGATAACATCTTCTCTTTCTTCAACTTGAGCAAGAGCACTGATAAGTTTGCCCTCCAACACATTATGATCATCCACAGCTTCATCTCTCTACTTCTCTCTTTCAGCAAGTTGCTTCTTTAGATTCTCAATTTCAACTTGATAGTCACGTTCACGAAGAGCAAAGTTTTTCTCCCTTTCCTCTAACCCAGTCCGCAAACCTCTCATCAAAAGAGAACCTTTGTACATCATCGAAATCCCAGCATCAGCAACCTCGAGCAAAGGTTTCTTGGATATCTCAAGCTCCGCATCAGGAACAGTGAAAGCCTCATCTATACACTTTGAAAATTGAACCACAGAAGTGCGAGGCATCATCCGAAGTTTATCAGCCCCGATGCCAATGAACTTGAAACTGTCAAGACCCAAGCTCTTCTCTTGACAAAACGCTAACCCACGTCTAAGAGCATCAGAAATTTCTCCTTCACCAATAGCAGGGACAACGGGAGTAGCAGGATCCTGACTGGTAAACTTGCTCAAGTCGACATTCTTCTGAGGAGAAGACGGCGTGTGAGGAAAGATAGTTTCTGTAAGAAAAATTAAAAGTTAACGAAACAAGACAATTCAAATAAAAAAGAAATGTGAATTCACAACACTCACCAGTAGAAACGCGCTCACCCAAATTGCACTCACATTCTTTCCACTTTTAACATGAATAGTAGAACTAGACAAGCGCGCCCAACGATCATCATTGATTACATCATCAAAAACCTCCTCATCATTATCCTCAAAGTCAAGAGCATAAACTCTGGAGCCTTCAATTCTTCTCGACATATTTTAAACACCAACTTCGCCAACCCCAACTGTTGCAGGGTCTTCAAGCAAAGCAGTCTTCCCAGCATCAACTTCTTCATCATGAGATTCAACAACAGGAATCTCAGAGCCAAATTTCGGCGAAGTCGACCCAGCAGCTTTTTGTAAATCCTTAACTCGAGTCTCTCTCTCAGAGACCAAGTTAACTCCCGCACTAACTTCACCAAAACCATCGGCAGAAGCACCATGAGCTTGCAAATTCTGTAAGTTTCCGTTAAGTGGAGTAAGTAATAGTGGAGTCAAGCCACTAGAAGAGAAAGTCATACAAATTTTTCTCACCTCATCCTTAACATCTTGAGAAACAGAAAAACCGACATCATCACCATCACCACCACTCTTACAACCTCAACATCACCTTCGCCACCAGCACCGACATCAGAAACAATATTCCCTTCAATATCCAAAGTCTGATCAAAGATAGCGTCAAGTTCTTCGCTATCAAGTAGAACAGAAGGACTTTGATTCTTTTTCAATTTCTTAGCAACAGTCTTGCTAGGACCAGCCTTGTGCTTCGCACCCTTAGTAGTCTCCTTCTTCTGGCCTTGCTTCTTCTCGCGACGATAAGCAGGAGGAGGCCGTTCACCGTACTCAACTTGCGCAACTTCAAAAACTCTGTTCAAACGTTTGTAATCATCACCAAGAATTCTATCAATATTATTCTTCTCACACAGCACATACTTTCCAAGTAAATCTTCGGCTCGACTCTTAACAGACTTCACAAAATCTTCATCAGAAGCGAAAGTCCGCGGGTGATGAAAGTCATTATCCGGATACTTATAGTTTATACCTCGAACATTCTTGGGATAAAAACGTTGAAACGATCATCCTTTTTTCAATGGCCAAATCCTAGTAGCAACATACTCTTCTACAAGATCTCTAGCGCACTGTAACGAAGCTGTGCACTTGTATGCCTTAACTGCAGTTTTCGAGATTATAGAAGAAGGAAGAGATGGAGACAACTCAAACTTCTCAACCTCCATCCTGGCAGCCATTGGATATCTTGTTACCATCTTCTTAGTAACAGAATCTCTCTCCTCAACCATAGACACCTTATGGTAGAACCAATAACTCGACCTGTCCCCAACACCCCACTTATTCCTTGTCGCCGGAGAAATCTGGACAGCGTTGCGAGCAGCCTTAAAACTTGAACAAGCAAAATATTTGGTAATCACTCGCCCTTCAAGCATAAACTCCTTGAACTGAGTGTGCATCTCAAAAAGTTCACAAAAAGCAGCAATGTCAGCATTAGCCTCCTGAGATTTGACGGCCCAAACAAACTGAGCCATTCTAACTACACTGTTTGGAATCAAATGGTGCATCTGAATGTTGAAAGCCTTCAACACATCCTCAACAAAGTCCTGGCAAGGGAAGCGAAGACCAGCAGTGAACAGATCCCGATAAACAATGCATTCATCAGGATACGGTTTCGGATTAGTCTCCAAAGGATCAGGCACCCTCACTTGATCACGCTCAACAAGCTTCAATCGCACCATTTCATCAAGATCACTTCCTTCAAACAAAGTCTTCCTAAAAGTTAAAGTGAAACCTTCGTCATTTTTAACCAAGTCCTCGACCGACGCATCAACGCCGTCAAGGCCCTCTTCGTCAGAATCCATCCGAGATTTATCTTTCTTAGTTTTGGAACTTTCCTGAGACTGAAGTTGATCCCGCAAATCTCGCGAAGACATCTACAAAAACCAAAGATCAGAAAACTATTCGATAAAATCGCAAAAATGAAAAAGTTAAAGGAACAAACCTTGATGAAGGTGTTACATAAACTTCGATCAAAGATCTGAAACCAGACGAACACGACGGCAAAACGTCAAGAAAAGCTATCTCAAACTTTAGAGATCAAGAAAAATTTTGGCAGAGTTTCCTTCTTCTAAAAATGACAGCCTCAGGGGGGAAGGCCTCGCTATTTATAGGCGATGTCCGGTCAACCGGTCAAAACTAGCTGTTGGATTCAAAATTCAAATAGGCCAACTCCAAAGTTTGGATGACATTTGTCTGGCAAAGTTTTATATAAACTTTGCGGGATTCAGACCTTTGGAGTAGGCCTTCACCCTTGAGGGGCTGCTGTTGGGGAACAACTTTGATATACAAACATCCTTTCTAAACTTTGGAGACAAACATTTCATTACAAACATTTGAGATACTGACATGTGCAGCGAAGATAACGTAGATACTTCGCTGCACGTATTTCTAACTCCGCTTATGTATTTCCGCATGTTTTAAGTCGACTGGGGAAGGTGACTTCGCTACACTTTGGATTCCCAGCGAAGACTGCGTGGACACTTCGCTGTGACTATCGAACTTCGCACATATGATTTTACATGTTTCAGGTTATCTGCGGCAAAAGACGACTTCGTCAGGCTCCTGATGACCAGCGAAGCTGACGTGGTGGCTTCGCATAAAAAGTCTATAAGGTTCTCAGCTAAGTTAAGAAATCACGATCAAGTCCAAAGTCGCTTCGAAAGACAAAAAGGAAAAGGGCGAAATATGTTTCACCACTTCGCCGGTGTGCTTTCTAGCTAAATGTATAGGAAGTTCCTTGGCTAATTTTGTAATATTTCTGGAATGACGAAGCCAGGGGGTCTATAAATACCCTCTGGAATGTAAGTTTTGGGGACAGAATAAAATATAATTGCAACCCGCACGTTATTTTCACCTAAGATGTGTGTGTGATCTCTTTACCCAACGCCTCGTCATCCTCATTTATGACCCAAAGTGTACAAGGTAGGGATGATGGTTAGGTAGCATACAAAGTTTGGCAAGGGGGACGTCGTCCGGTGAAGGATTATGGTCCGATGAGAATGGGGACAAACAAGGAGAAATGAACATAGGTAAAAGAAAGGAAACAAATGTTTGTTCGGTAGCTCCTAGACAGGGGTGGTAATAATCACCTAAAATAAAAAGATTGAACATGCTTTGAATAGGACAAAATTTATTGTTAGGATATGTCTTAAAACTATTTGGTTAATTTGGTATTGACTTGAGATTGAATCGGATTGTTTGATCTTCAATAGTTTGCAATGTATTTCAGCCTTGTTTTTTTGGATGATATGTCAAATGATATTTTGTACAATAAACTAGTCAAGGAGTTATGGGAAGAAATACTAGCTTTCACGTGAATCACTTCTCACATAGAACCGTTCCTCCACTCAATGAATCTACTGTCGAGTATAGCTTCTATTAAAACAATCCTTTATATGGAAGTAGGAGGAGCTATATTACAAAGAAAAGAGCAGTAGGAGAGAGATCACACAGAAGATAGACAAATGAGTATTGGAAGGGGAAATAATGTGAGCACTTGTGCGGATCAATACTTCCAATTTAGCACATTATTAAAGACTAGCACGGATAATATTTTCATGGTGTCCAATTGCAAAGGTGTGAGAATCGATAAACGCTCGTGGTACTTGCCAAAGCTCGAAGGCAACAACAATGATGGTTTTTTTGATGACTCTTGGATGGTTAGATTTAGGTTTTGAGTTAAATTTGTTATTACTATTTGTTTGCCTTGAGCGGACGAATGAGTCGTTGTACATCGGAGACCGGACGGATTTTCTCTTCAATAGGGAAATTCGGACACTTCTTTATATGCACATACAAGCTATTTAATTGGTCCGTCATCTCCAATCAAACAAACCCTAACTAAGGATAGATAGACAACCATATACGTGTGCGAACTATTTGTATCCGCGGCAAAGTTCTATACGTACACACATCCTCTGTGACTGACTTTGTGACTCACGCAAGACGAGACAGAAAAAAATTGTCAGTGCATTTTTCTTTTTTTTAAGAAAAAGGAAAACCGGAACGAAAATTGGCCCACACGCGCGCGCGCGACGGCACACGACGCACCCTCTCCGGAGCCCGGTCGTTAGGTTAACCCAGCCGCGCGAGACGGGCCGGGCCGCCTGTCTGGCGCGGTTCACCCCCACTGCCATGTGGGCCAGCCGACCTCTCTAATCCCATCCCCGGGTGCCTAATCGCCCAGGCCCAGACCGCCTCGCCGCCCATGGGGAGGGAATTCCTCGAAGTCGCAGCGGGCCGGGTACAAGCAGGGGTGGTATCCGCACCCGCTGCCGCCCGCCGGTTGCGCGTGTTCGTGTTCGTGTCGTGTTACCCACAGCACAAAGCCCGGTGGTGAGCTCACCGCCCCTTGTAACCACGCCTCACCCTAGCCGGTCCCATCCGCACCGTCCACGTGTCCCTTATCGGGGATCCGGCGGCGCCGGGCGGCGCAACAACGGCGTCCCCTCCGCGATAGGTTTACTTACCCGGAGCCCTGACGAGCCCCGGTTCCAGCGCCCCCCTCCCACCCTCGAGCCGTTCCCTTTCATTTCGTCTCTCCGCCTCGCTCCCTTTTCTTCTCTCGTCTGGCGTTCGTTCCCCCCTTCCTTCCCCTGGCGATTAGCTCCCGCCTCGCCTCCCGCCGTGCTCGCTGTTCCCGGCGCTGCGTCTAGCGCAGCGGCGACGCGAGGGTTCGAGGGTGCTCGTGGCCGGCAGATCCGGCGTCGGCGGCGGCGGAGGCGAGATCGGCGGCGGAGCCCGCGAGGGTGGTCGTCGAGGCAGGAATCGGCCGCGCGCCGAGCCCGCGAGGAGGGCGCTGAGGAGGAGGAGGAGGTCGGCGAGCTCGCCTCGTGCTGCTGCATGGGGGCATGAAGCGCGGCGCCAGGGACGACGCGCTCATGGGGTCTCAGCTCAAACGCCCCAACGTCGCCCGATCCGATCCGTGAGTCCTCGCCTCGCCTCTCCGGCCCGTCGGTCGGCTCCTCGCCGCCACCGCCGCGCTCACTCCCGTTTCTATGTTTGTCTTCGTTGCCTTCCATTCTCGGTGCTGGGGTTTCCTCGCGTCTCGATGGAGTCGCCGAGGAACCGGTCGCGTTCGAATCTGCTCCACTGCTTCGTGGTTTCGCTTGAATTTGTTTGGTTTTTTCGCTGAATTCGTTCTCTTCCGCCCCAATTTCAAGTATAGTATATGACAATGTTTTTTCTCCTTACGGTTTTTTTTCTGAGAACCCCTTACGGTTTTTTTATTTTGTGATGTGATCCAACGGCCCGGTTTTTTTTTTCTTCTGTGTGTGTCGCAGGTCGGCTCAGCCGCAGCACATGCCTGGTCCCGGCTCAGCGTCTGCGGCCGCACCGCCGCCTCAGGCCGGTGCTGCTCCGCCGGCGCAGCCGCAGCAGCCGTCTGGCGCCGCCTTGAACAACCAGAAGCTGACGACGAATGATGCCCTCGTCTACCTTAAGGCGGTTAAGGACAAGTTCCAGGACAAGCGGGAGAAGTACGAGGAGTTCCTCGAGGTCATGCGCGACTTCAAGAGCGAGAGGTCGGTCCATGCTGCCGGCGCTTTGTCTAGTCTGATCCACACCGTTTCCTATGTTCCCCATAGAGCAAAAAAATTAGCTTATGTTCCCCATAGAGCAAAAAACATTAGCTTTTCTACTCGGTACTATTGTGTTGACGTTAACTGTTGGGTGCAGGATCGACACCAATGGAGTGATTGTCCGTGTCAAAACGCTGTTCAATGGGTACCCTGAGCTGATCCTGGGGTTCAACGCCTTCTTGCCTAAGGGCTATGCGATCAAGCTACAGGAAGAGAAGAAGCCTGTCGATTTTGTGGAAGCTATCAATTTTGTGAACAAGATAAAGGTATAAATACATGCATACGTGTATAGCCTTAGCCCAGGTTGATCTATCGTGCACCAAAGGTGTGATACTGGTGATTTATTGCACAATTTTTCCTTTCACAGAATCGGTTTCAGCATGATGAACAAGTTTACAAGGCATTCCTGGACATCCTCAACATGTACCGCAAGGATAATAAGTCTATCCAAGATGTTTACCAGGAGGTTCTATTCTCTCTTACTGGTTTGGCCTTCTATGTCTATGTTCGTGCTAAATTTGTGTGTTTTCTTGTATTTTTGGGCAGGTTGCTTTGCTGTTCGCTGAACATAAAGATTTGCTTGAAGAGTTCCAGCACTTTCTGCCTGATACCTCAGTGGCCCCACAAGCAGTGGCCTCAAGGGGTGGTTTGGTTAAGCGGGAGGACAGGGGCTCTTTAGTGCCTCCTGCAAATAGGACCGTTCACAATGATAAGGTACAAATGACTTGCAGTTTTGCATACTCCATTTAATTCAATTTAAACAATAGTTAAATACCTTGCATGGAGAGTAGGATCATGCAGTACTATACTTCTTTTTCTAGACATCTCTTATTCTTAAAAAAATAGTTGACATGCCATTTTTCTTTCATCCTTCAGAGGGACAGAGCTTATCTGTCACATGCTGACCGTGATTTTAGTGTTGACCGTCCTGACGTGGAGCATGATCGCCAGAGAAGACGTCTTGATAAAGAGAAAGAGCGGAAGGTGGAAAGGGATAGAAGGGATTATGAGAGAGAAGACAAGGATGGTGAACATGACAGCAGGGATCTGGAGATAGGACAGCGTAAACGAAAGCCTTTTCCAAGGAAGATGGAGGATAATGCAGGTGCTGAGGCACACCAAGGAGGCCCCAGCGAGAATCATGGAATCCATAGTGTATCTGCTTCATCATATGATGATAAGGATGCGCTGAAGAGTAAGTCTTTTGGAATATTACACCACTAATTGCACATCATTTATTCTCTTTGCTCAGTATGGTATGCAAGATACTACACCATCCTTGAAAGTTCAAATGTGATTTGGGTGCGGGATGACCTTAATACAATACTGGCTTATTGATATTAAGAAACAACACCATACTTGATAGTTGAAAAATGTGATTTGTGCTGCAATTTTAAAAATAATCTGGATCTTAGATGTTAAGAAATGATGCATAGATGCATTTGTTACTATGTGGCTGAAATGAGGTTGTTTTAGTATCATTTAGTCCTTTTCTGTAAAACCTTGCTCTGGCATTTCAAATATGTAAGGTGTCGTGGCATTTTGATTGAGAAGTAATGAACAAACATGCTTACTGTTGCAGTAAAGTACCATTAGTATCTACAACTGGAGAAATTAGTTTTCTCTCTGTTTGTTGGTTATGTCATGCTTTCTCTTGCAATGTTAGGTGTATACACGCATGAGTTCCATTTCTGCGAGAAGGTGAAAGAAAAGCTGGCGCATGAAACTTACCAAGAGTTTTTGAAATGTCTACACATCTACAGCCAAGAGATTATCACGAGAAGTGAACTGAAGAACTTGGTTGGTTTCTTATTTGTTTATTTTAGTTTGCGATTCATGCTTAATGTTTGATTTTTTTTTCATATCATTGCTCATTCTTACCACAAAGTGAATCATGAATAAGTTACATTGATTTGCAGGTGAATGATATACTCCAGCATTATCCAGATCTTATGGAAGGGTTTAACGAATTCTTGGAGCATTGTGAAAATATAGGTAATTTACGGACTATACATTTGGATGGTAATCTCGTGATATTTCCTTTGTCCAAGTTGCATGGTTTTAACTAGTTTTTGCTCCTTGTCACAGATGGATTTCTTGCCGGTGTCTTCAACAAAAGTATGTGGCTACTAGATTGAAGTTTTGATTAACAAGTTCTTAATGCTTTCCAAATATATTATTCACATTGATTATCTAATGTGAAGGGCCAACCTCGAGGGTTGTTAAAACTGAGGATAAAGAAAAGGATAGAGATCGGGACAGGGAGGACAGGGATAGAGATCGGGAAAAGGAAAGAGAAAAGGAACGGGAAAGGCTTGATAAAGGATCAACATTCAATTCAAAGGAAGGTTCTAGTCACAAACCTCCTATGTTCTCTGGCAAAGAGAAGTACAACCTATCCAAACCAATATCAGAGCTTGATCTCTCAAACTGTCAACGCTGCACTCCAAGTTACCGGCTCCTACCTAAAAATGTAAGCTGATTCATATCATGTAGTTCTTTGTGTACTATGTTTCTTATTTCTTATAACATTTGGTTCAATTGTGTTTTCAGTATCCCATGCCCCCGGCCAGCAACAGGACTGATCTTGGAGCATCTGTTCTGAATGATCACTGGGTATCAGTGACATCAGGAAGTGAAGATTATTCATTTAAGCACATGCGGAAGAATCAGTACGAGGAAAGCTTGTTTAGATGCGAGGATGACAGGTGCTGATTTATGAATGTTATCTCTGTATCCATCTTTCTAAAATTCCTTATTAAATTGCATGTGAAGCATAGTAAATTGTGCTCCCTCGGGGGGCTTGACAGATTTCGTGGAGCTGGGTATTTGTAGCTTTGTTGAAAACATTTAGATGAGTTATTCTGTTAATAGCTGGCAAATATAAACATTTAAAGCACTTTAATTGAGTCTACAAACAATACATTCAAACTGGATCTTGGAGTTGAAGCTGTGCCAAACTGTGCTAAGAAATAGTTCAGGTTACATGCCATATTTTCCAAGCCTACTGTGCTTTTATTTCATGCATTGTATGCTTTTGTTGTTGGACCATTTTGAATTGGGTATTTGTCGATGTATTACATCTTTCCTCTTTTTTTGGTTACCTTTGTGTTGATAGAATATCATTACTTGTGTGCTTTAAGTGCATGTCATAACCCATTAATATAAGCACATAAAGAATCAG
>CM041634.1:14286019-14373632 GCA_023333625.1 Bothriochloa decipiens
GCAGGCCTGGTGCAGTGGTGAGAGCTGTCTCATTGAGTCACCAGGTCATGGGTTTGAAGCAGCCTCTCCGCAGATTTTGCGGGGCGAAGGCTTGCCTCGGTTTTTCGGGAGCCTCCGGCACTGGACCTGCTCTTTTTTATACATTAAATTCTTTCCAAAAAAAACGTCCAGCAAGTTCATTGAGCCATATTCTATTTTTTTGGCAGGGAGGGGAGACGGGAAGGTTGGGACCATCTTTAAATGGCACCAGCGAGGGAACTAAAGGGCGCCTAAGTAATGATGGTTCTGCGCCCCATACTTCAAAAGTCGAAAGAGAAGAGGGTGAATTGTCACCAAACGGAGATTTTGAAGAGGACCATTTTGTTCCATTTGAAGATGGAACATCTAAAGGGAAGGAAGGTTCTATAAGTAGATCATTCCAGGGTAGGCCTGGGGAAGTGGTACCGTCTTCTGCTGAGGCAGCTGGTGAGAATGATGCTGATGCTGATGCTGATGATGAGGGTGAGGAAAGTGCTCAGAGGTCTACTGAGGACAGTGAAAATGCTTCAGAGGCGGGCGAAGATGCATCGGGCAGTGAATCTGGTGATGGTGAGGAATGCTCTCGTGAAGATCATGATGAGGAAGAAGAGGATATGGATCACGATGATCAGGATGCAAAAGCTGAAAGTGAGGGTGAGGCAGAAGGAACAACTGAGACACATGATGTGGAAGGAGGAATATCACTTCCACTTTCAGAACGCTTTCTGTACTCAGTTAGACCACTTGCCAAGCATGTACCTACAGCTTTACATGATCGAGAGGAGAAGTTCTCACGTATATTTTATGGAAATGATTCATTTTATGTCTTGTTCAGACTACATCAGGTCAGGTTTCAAGGACCTTTTTGTTCTATATTTATATCTCTCCATTCACTTTCTTTTTGCTAAATAAATTTCTATTGCAGATCTTATATGAGAGACTACTTTCAGCAAAAACCAACTCTTTCACTGCTGAAAAGAAATGGAGGAATTCCAAGGATACAAACCCTCCTGATCTATATGCAAAGTAATATTTGGATTCCTGCAGTGTTAACAAGGCATCATATCTATATATGATGATAAACTGATGTGTCTTTCCTATTTAGGTTTATGAGTGCACTGTACAACTTGCTTGATGGTTCTTCTGACAACACCAAATTTGAGGATGACTGCCGAGCTATTATTGGAACTCAATCATATGTTTTGTTTACTTTAGATAAACTGATTTATAAAGTTGTGAAGCAGGTAAATTGCTTTACCCCTTTGTACTGTCCACATTCCACTTTTGTTTGGCTTTTGGGCCTGGATAACAGATTCATTATTCAACTTCCTGATGCCAGCTTCAAGCTATAGCAACAGATGAAATGGACAATAAGCTTCTGCAGCTATATTTATATGAAAAATCAAGATCTCCTGGGAGGTTCTTTGACCTAGTTTATCATGAAAATGCCCGTGTCTTACTCCATGATGAGAGCATATACCGATTTGAATGTGTAAGTATCATTTTATGCAGTTTCTGATGATATCCATGCCTCAAATTTCTTGTGCCTGTACATGTGGCAAAACCATAGCTCGTCTTGTCTACTACAAATATTTCAGTTGTAGTGCACTGTTGGCAATTCATCATGCTTTCCTTTTTGTGCAATGGTACTGAGTAGTTTGTGATGTCAATGGCAGTGCTCGAGTCCGACAAGGTTGTCTATTCAGCTGATGGAATATGGTCACGAAAAGCCAGAAGTGACTGCAGTTTCAATTGATCCAAATTTTTCTTCGTATCTTTTTAGCGAGTATTTGTGTAGTACATCAGACAAGAAATTATCTGAAGGCGTCTACCTTGGAAGGTATGTTTTCCCAGCCCACAATGAAGCTCCTGATTCCATTTCCATTGTTTGTGCCTGATCGAGTTCTGCTCTTCCAGAAATAAGCGGAAATATTCAAATAATGATGAGCCTTCAGATTCTTTGAAGGCAATGGATGCTATCAAAGTTGTGAATGGTCTTGAATGCAAGATATCCTGCAAGACCTCTAAGGTATGCAATCTTGTTTTGACTGGACATTCCATCACAGGCTTTATTGTAGTTGAGATTAAAGGATATCTACCAATGCCATGTATGCAGGTCTCATATGTCCTTGATACCGAAGATTTCTTGTTCCGGCTTCGGAAGAGACGGAAAATTTTGCGGGGCGCGAATGTGCCCGACAGTTTGCAGATTTCGAAAATATATGCTGCAAAAGTGCAGCGCTTCAATAGGTTCCTATCCAAACCATAGGATCATTTGACATACAAATGGTAATTCAAATAGCTTCCAACTTGCCCATCATTTGATATTATGCTGTCGTTGGATACCTGTGACTATCTAAGCCTGTTATTCCATAAAGATTGTGTCGTGCTGTTCTAGGCAGGCTCAGTTTAAGCACTTGTTTTTATTTGTTTCAGACAAAAGTTTGCTTTCTATAACAGCCCATTACCTTTTCACCCTTGCAGTATCGAAACCTGGAGATATTGCTGGGGTCCTAGCTGCTTCGCTTGAACAATGATTCCATCGACAATTCGTCGCAGAGTGCCCTTTTGGAATAACAGATGGGAAGACATATATAGGGTAAATACAGGAAAGCGAAGCGAGCATGTAGGCCACAGCAGTCAGCTCTTTTGTGCGGAAAAATGTGTATATATGTATTAGTGGCATGTTGTTTGTTCTGATTACCTTTTTACTTGTTTTGGATGGTAGGTCTGTTCCATCAAGTATTTAACTAATCATCGATTTGTTGCTGTTGGTATAGGTCTTCTGTTCTTTTTGCCGTCCTTATGCGTCGAAGATATGTAGCCAAAATTTAAACCTGTATCAAACAGCTATGTAGTCTTGGCTTTGGTTAATCAAACAAATACCTTAATTTCTTAGAGCCTCTTGGCGAGGTGATTTTCCACCATTGATTAAAGCTTTTGAGGCGTTGTTGCAAGCTATATCTCTTGTGTGCTTCCAAGTATAGGATGTGTTTCTTCTTGACGTTGTTTGCACATTGGTGGCCAAAATTATGGACGTTTAAGCCACTATATTTTTTTTAAAAAAATCTAGAGAATATGTAAACAATATCCCTTTGTTATAGCAATATTCAATGTTTTAGAGTTAGCTGAATATCTTTTAATATACAGTCAGTATACCTGGAACTGCATATTTGGAAGTTACTGGAGATTTGTCTTCTAAAAACGTCGTTTCTGACCGCTAATTGTGGTTATGCGTGCCTGTGGTGTTCCTTGTGGTGTGGCTCCTCAAAAGCTTTCCGCTAATCTGTGAGGTTTCATAGTATTTGTAAGGGGTGTTTAGCAAACTGATTGATGACGAAGATAACTAGCAAGATAAGACGTGTTGTTTATAACACTTAAACTACAAATGCCTATAAAGTACTTGGGTCAGAATTAAGTCATGGGCAACCCAAATCTAGTAGGTATATATGATAGTGTTGACGCTAGATTGATCCCAAACCACACAACTGCTAGGGGAGGTCGCCCTGCCCACAACAAACCGAAGAACACGGCGACAATCGCACTTACATGGTGAAGATCAAAGAACGACTCGTTTCTGGACAAGCTACCAAAGGTTAACGGCTAGTTTCTAAGCAAACTAGCAAATGTCGGTTTGCCCTAAGGCACCATCATTTGTCGTCAGATCAAGTGACGAACAAGAACAGAGGGTTGAAAGAGGACATAATAAAGGAGTTGCAGTAGATGTTAAAAGATAATTAGATTGTTGGATGTCTTGATTGGTGGTCATGTACCCCTATTTTTACCTATTTCTATAACGGGTAAGTGCGGTTTTATCATGTTTAAAACCAATATGGTATTATTATTATTATACTTCCTCCTTTCTAAATTATAAGTCGTTTGACCTTTTTTAGTACATGCATTTTAGACATAAATACATAGGAAAATGTATGTAATAAAAAAATCAAACGACTTACAATTTAGAACGGAGGGAGTATCATTTTATAGAATTTTTCTTAGAAAAGACGACCTCTTAAAATTGGCTTGTGTGCAATTTGAGTGTCAGCATACAATAACTTCAATTTATTTCCCGCAGACGACCACCAAACTTGGTTGCAGCTAGTATACACCAAATCTAACCATCTAAATCACAACGTGGAGCTCTTCGTGAAGGAACATGTAACGTTCCCAACTATATATGCTTCACCATGTGGAGCTTCTCGCCGCAGCTGAGCAGCTCCACGGCGGCAAACACGACGCACTTGTCCCACAGTTCAAAACGGTCGACGTGCCTAGTTCGGTCGAAGAACCTAGCTATGCAGAACTTGCCCGACGGCGGCAAACACTGCGTGGGACGTCAGCAGGCGCCACCCGTCTTGTGCGCGCGAACCTGCCACGTCGTCGTCGAAAACTTGGCGCAGCACCGGCGGACGGCGTTGCCATTATTATTATTGAAGGTCTGCCGCCTGTCGAGATAACTCGTTGGTGTGTTAATTGTGAAACGTGACACAGATTGCAAAGGACGAGAAATCTGTCTCCGGCGGCGGTTGAAAGTTGAGAGCACTCGAAATATCGAATCGTGACAGCCGGAGCAAGTCTACAGCACGTGCCTCTTCCTTGTAGTCCGGCTGGGCTGGCCTAGGACAAATATTTTAGGCCCATCATGTTTCAGTCATCTAGCCTATAACTCGTTGCAATCTGGGCTCTTCTGATCCAGCAACCAATAGCCCATCATGTTTCAGATGCATCAAGGGCAGGTATTGAAGGCAAGATATTTTCCAAGGTCAAACATTCTCCAATGTGTTCCTCGCACTGGCATTTCTTATACTTGGAGAAACATATTAAGAGGGGCTGATCTTTTAAAGAAAGGGCTCATATGGAGAATTGGGAATGGGGAAAATGTAAAAATCTGGGAAGACCCATGGATACCAATAGGTACAACAAGAAAACCAGTTACACTTAGGAGGTCATGCCTACTGACAAGAGTTAGTGAGCTTATAGATCCAATAACAGGTTCTTGGGATGAGCTTAATCTCTGATATTTTTTTGGCCTGAGGATGCTGCTGAGATATTACGAATTCCAATTAATATGCACATGGAGGACTGTCCTGCTTGGCATTTTGATGCAAAGGGAATGTTTTCAGTTAAATCAGCTTATAAGCTTGTTGTGCATGAAAGAGATGCTCTAACAGGAAAGGATGCTTCTAGTTCAGGATGTCCTGGTGGATGCGGGAGTGAGTTCCAGTGGATCAAGATTTGGCAAATCAAAGCTCCTAACAAGGTTAAAATGTTCATATGGCGTTTTGCACATAATAGCCTTCCTGTCAGAACAAATTTGACCAGGCATGGGATGAAATTAGAGACCATTTGTCCAGTTTGCAAAAGGTTAGATGAAGATTGTGGGCATATTTTCTTCAAATGCAAGTATGTTAAAATGTGTTGGCGCCTTTTGAATATGGAGGATATAAGATCTGAGCTTGTAAGCTGCCGATCAGGAACAGAAGTAATTAATAAGATTTGGGAATTGGAGGAAGATATTCAATTGAAAGTTTTTGTCTTCCTTTGGAGATGGTGGTCGGCAAGAAACAAGGAAAATGATGGTGGAAGAATGGAAAATGCAACTGAGGTTTGTGGTTCAGTATCATTCTACCTGATGGACTTTGAAAAGCTACACAAAGCTGAAAAGAAAGCATTGCCTGATATTGTTGAATGTTCATGGAAGCCTCCAGGGAAGGATATATATAAGATCAACTCTGATGGTTCTTTTGATCCAAATAAGAGAATTGGAGACTATGGATTTGTAATAAGAGACATGAATGGAGAGATGCTTGCGGCTGGGGTTGGTAATATTTCTTATGCTTCATCAGCCTTGCATGCGGAAGCAATTGCAGCATATAAGAGTGTCCTCCATGCAGCATAACTCGGAATGTCTAAAATTATCTTGGAGACGTATTCTATGGTGCATGCTAATGCTCTCAGTTCATTAAGTTTAGATCAAAGTATAATTGGTACTGTAGTGGCTGAGATACGAGACATTTTGTAATTAGAATTCTCTTTCTGCAATGTCTCTTTATGTAATAGATCATGTAATAAGGTGGCAGACTCTTTAGCTGTCCATGGTGCTTATGTATTAGAGTCTGGCTCAGATGTGCTTATGAGTCAAGTGCCTCCGTATGTAATGAACCTTGTATATGACGATTTGCCTAAGACTGTAGTCTAACGAAGAATGTTACCGGATAAAAAAAAAAAGAATAGCCTATCTGCCGGGTGGCTCCCATGGGCCTTCTTCGACTTTGCGGCTAGCACGAATGGCCTCGTGTACACCACATAAGCTGGAGTTGTTTCCTTTCGCTTGCAGACGTGGAACTGCGAAAACTGGCTCTGTCCCAAGGGCTCTGGCTCTGCGAAAACCGGTTCTGCCCCAAAGGGCTACAAGCTCAAGCTTGTCCAAAGGAACTGCGAAAACTGGCTCTGTCCAAAGGGCTCTGGCTCTGCGAAAACCGGTTCGGCTCCAAAGGGCTACAAGCTCAAGCTGAGCTATGGGGGGAGCGGGCCAAACACGTCAGGATGTTCAGTCACTTGTTTAGGATACTGGTATACTTTATAATTAATGGGTAACATGTGAGTTCGTTAGTTCTTCAGATCAGGGTTGTTTTAGAATGAGTAATAGTTGGGATTTTGGCCGGCTATTCAAGTGGAGTTTTTTGTGATCAGAAAGCAAGTAATAAGATTCATCTACTTCTCACCCTCCCGTGATTACACCCTTCCCCTCCAACATTTATGTATCTGCCTTGCCGTTTCTTCATGTTTTAGAATGGCAAATTCAGCTAATATGCCTGCTCATAACAATTCAGTAACATAATTCAAATAAGTTTGACAAGACTACTCTTCTAATACTTGTAGTAGCAAACAAACAATTCAAGAAAAGAAATGGTCATATCAAAATCTGACCGCAAAACTTTAATGTACAGGGGATGCAAATAGAAAGGATAAGTCGCAGGAGGATGTCATCTCTGTCCCCAGCAAAGCAACACAAGCATCGATCATCCTGACCTGGCTTTAACTCGATTTCATGTTTTCAGTTCCAGAGAAAGGCGGCCAATAGAACTCTTCTGATAATTTAATCAGGCTGGCATCCCACAGTTCTAACACATTACTACCAGAGTACACTACAAGAGAAGTGGCAGTTTTTACACCACAACTGAAACCCTAGATACAGCTGAAGCTAACTACAAACAATTTACTCGTCTAGTGAATTGCAGCTGCAGGACAGCCATCCAGCAAAAAGTCCCAACAGTCAATGAATTCGTTGCGCAGATTGGTAGTCCACCATAAGATCGTTAGTGCTGCGAATGCTCAAATACAGACATCTTATGTCAGCGTCACTTGAGCAATATTGAGTTGTAGACCTTAACATTCACTGAGCCTCGGTTCCAGAACATCACAAGAAGGGTCCAGATTTGTTGTTTATAAGGTTTATCTCAGATTAAATCAGTAGAGAAATCCCTCTGGTACTGATAAGGGGTCGAGCTCCAAATAACCTCGAAGTTTGCCACCTTTTTCATGTGTGAGACGAAAGCAGGGAATCTGGTGAGAGAACTTGGGGTACTCATCCTTCCTTATTGTCTTCACAGAACCTTCTGCTCTGTATGACATAAATACCATCTTATAACCATCTACCTTCCTCAGAAGCTGAACTTGAATGGAGGAATCAGTATGGCCAAGTATCTCCACCAGTTCATATTCACAGTTTTCAAAATCCTGTGCAGTCCATCCAGGCTCCCAATTTTTGTAAACCGCCCATATCTCACCAAGACGAGGAAGTATTTCATATTCGCATTTTCTTCCAGTAGATCTGGCCTCAACACGATGAGAAAAGGGATCTGTGCCAGTGTAAGTCATCATCTCGTGGACACAGGAAGGCCTAAAGGTACCAATGCTAATGGTCCGTTCTTGGGACAATCTTGTCTCCACTTCTCCTTGAGGACAGACATCCAACCATCTAACTTGGACTTTATTATTCTTGAGATCAACTTTCTGTATGAATGCATAGTAATTGGGAAATTTATCTATATCACTATAGAGAGCCCATATCTGCCCAGGTGAAAACCTTTGGAGCAATCTTATCTCTGAAAAATCATAGAATTCTGATTCAGCACATACATACTCTGTTTGGCAAATATTATCATCATCGTCATCGACATCTGTAACTTCAGGCACAAGAGTGTTATGCTTGATTTTCTCTTCCTTTGATGCCTTTGTAGGGATCCCTGCATTCACAGATTTTGTATGTTGCCCCTGCCCCACATTCATGGATCCTTTGCGATCTCCACTGGACGAACCAGCATGTTTGGAGTCACGGTCCTGACTTCTTACAGAACTGCATTCTGGGTTAGCAGAAGGAAAAGCCTCTTCCAAGTTGGAGGGAAGCGCTGCAGGATCAAGTTCAAGAGATCCTCCTGGAATGCGTACCTTTTCAGTTCCGCTCATCAAATGATGCGGGACACAATGAGAGAACCTCAGTGTCTCACCCTGAGGTATCACATATGGAGCTACCTCTCCAGACTGCATAAATAAGCTAACATAGCCTTTTATCTTCACAAGCGGCATGACAATAATGCTAGTGCTCGTGGTGAGATCAGACAGGACTTGAACAACTTCGTACTGATAGTTCAACTTTTTGGGATTGCGAGTGCCTGAGCTCCAACCAATATCCCATCCCTTAAAAAGGGCCCAAACTTCACCTTTCCTTGGATATATTTCAAAGCACTTCTTTATCTTGCTTCTCTCAAAAGATATAGTCCGAGAGAACATACTAGTCTCTTTAGTTGTCTCTGACTGTCCGTGCTTGAAGTGCCCACAGGCAACAGGCAGACCCCTGTAAGACCATGCTTCCTCCGCTTTATTTGCAGGATCAAACTCCAGCCAAACAAAATGCAGCATAAACTTTGGTTTAACTTGTACCCTTGTGATTCGAGCATAAAATCTAGGCATACAGTCTAGATCATCATAGACAGCCCAGATCTGGTTGGTTCTAAATTGATTTACATCTCGAAGTTGATCAAAATCAAAAAATTCAGGATCTTGGAAAGTGAATTTATGATTGTCTGAAGCATCATCATCATTTTGAACAGGACCATTGGTGCTGACAGAATGAAACAGTTCTTCTTTGCCATCACTATTTTCCCCAGCATGCATCGTTCCCCTCTTCTTCTGTTCAACTACATTGAAAGTCTTCTCTTCACATGGCATACCATCATTCTTTGTATCTTTCATGTTATTGCAGTTACTCACACCATTTATAGGACCATTATGGCCGTCGATGTCTTCATTCAGCTTTGCTGTTTTATTGCTTTGATCACCATGGAACAGATCATTTTTTCTTAACCTCTTCAGAGCAGGAGAATCCACAAAATCATCCTCAACCATGTTATCATCACCTTCAGCATCATCATCATCATCACTATTCTCATTATACTTAACTTCTTGCTTCTGCCTGCTAGATCTGCGAGTTTGCTGACCTGGCCCTGCACTATTCTCAGAAGGACCATGTTTTAGAATCTCTTCCTCACTGTCGCTACTGGTTTCTGATATGCTAGACTCACTAGATTCAAATACCGCCCTCCTGCCCCTTTTCAATCCAGCAGTTGAAGCTTTTGAAGGATTCCTGGTGGCCCGAGCAGATTTCTTTTTGTTTTTTAGTCCAGCTGTGTTAGTGTTACCATCATTTTCCCTCTTTGTATTTACATTAGCATGATGAGAACCGATATTAACATGAACTCCTGAAGTGTCAGACCAACCTTTCTGATCAGTGACATTTGTTTGAGGGCCTGCAGAATTCTGTGGTGCACCTGCATTTTTCCAAACCCCAGCAGATCGCTGATTTGCCCCAGAAGGAATAGCTTGGTCCTTCAAATCATGTGCGATAAATGGCTTCAAACAATTCTGACAGCGCAAAGCCTTCTTCAAGATTGAGAGGTAGTACTGATATCTCATGCCACAAGCTGGACAAATAGTCCAAAATGTTGTTTGCGGCATTGTAGGATTTGAGGCTTGATGCTGATGTTGCTGATGCATATTATGGAGATTCACAGGAATGGAACTAGATCTAGCAGGTGCAGGTCTTTTCGGTGGCTGATGACTGGGTCTTGTTATAATGCTTCTGGTGTTTCTTTTCATGTCATGCACAGAACGTTTTGACCGGTCTGTAAGAGTTACGTTTGCTTCTCCAACTAATTTGAATGCTGCCTCTGCGCCTCCAAACTTGTTCTTGTCAGGGTGTAGCAAAAGGGCAAGCTTACGATACTGTTTCTTTATCAGTGCATCATCAGCATTTACAGGTACTTGCAGTATTCCATACCAATCAATCTCATTATTTACCTTAGTTCCAGCAGCACAATGAACTTCACAGACAGTTAACATTTTTGGAAGGTCAACGTCTTCCACTTCTTTGAGGAGTTGCTGCGCCTTGATAATAATCTTTTTTGCACCAACAAAATCCTTGTCCAGCATTTTTCTTTCTGCAATAGCTTTCGCTCTAACAGCCTCATCTCTGTTGCACTCCATGTAAACAAGAAGAGAAGTTGGTTCGTTGCAGAAATGTTAGACTATGTAGTGGCTAGCACAGAATATTAGTAACCACTGTAGTAGTTCTCTAAGAATATGATGTGCAATGCAGACTGCAGAAATCTTTGACTGCCCATGGTCACATGTGAACAAAAACTAACAGCAAGTTTCTGCAACAAAGTTAACAATTTAGTTAATAAAACAAACATAACAGCATAACATCAATTTTCTGCAACAAAATAAACAATGTAGTTTTTTGTAATATTCTACAATTAGCACAACAATTCGTACACATTACAGTATTGTCAACATTCAAAGTGGTAAAATACTACAAACATGCATCCCCAATTCAAACATGAATCCCATAGGACAATCTCCTGTTGTAGTCAAAGGTCCAAATGCATCATTGTCATCCAGCATGAAGCAGGAAAACTCGTAACACCAAATAAGCACATATGAATAAGTCCACATTTGGCTCCTCAAGTTTCCAGTTTCTCTAATTTTGACCCTAACTCAAATAATGTTTAGATGAGTATCCCAACTTTCAATTCCGACTAGTTTTGACCACTAAGCCCAGTAAAAGTGGTTTCGGCTGAGGTGGCAGTGGTTTTGGATTTATGTGAATGTAAGGAACAAATACTCCAAATACCTCCAAATTTTTTGGAATAAACACTTGAGATGTTTTGGGGCATAGGGAATCCCACAAAAAACAACGGGAGTTTATATACGTTCTACAAGCTCCAAATAAAAGATTCGATGTAAAAAAATGAAAAAAATGCTTTAGAAATTTCCAAAAAACATATAAACCTTGTCACCAATGATGAGAAATCTCTTCATCATCCGTATGATTGCGTCCAAAAATTTGCACTGTAGCTGAGGTGTGCATGCACCAGAAATCTCTTTCAAGATTTATCGAAACATTTATTTAAAGTTTGTAGAAGTTGTTTCACAATTTTTTGTGGCTTTTTGTTTTTTTCTCATTTAAATTCTAAAACCTCTGCCACAACAGTCCTAAACAATTTCAAGCAGGTTCTAGTGCTAAAGTTTAACATTATGAAAAGCAAAGTTGAGGTTCCTGCACATCAAATGGGCATGCAGTTTGTGGGATGGGTGTGTGTGTTGGGGTGTTTTTTTTTTTTGGGGGGTTGGGGGGGGGGTGGGGGTTTAGGAAAGATGGAGAGTTAAGGGGCCAAATATGTACTTACTTCAGAGACAGAGTGACAAATTAGAAGAGAACAAACAGCATGTGCATGCTTACAATAGCTGTAACATGGAAAAGAGAATACTTACCTGTTATCAATAAATAATCATTAGTTCATCATTGCGTGCAGAGCAGCAGAAGATTGCCTGCATAAAAGTGATCATCAATATGTGTTCAAATTTCACTATGCTATATATGTAACGAAGTATTTCTACAATAAAAGAAATACAAAACAGTTTCAGATAGATAGCATAATGTAAACATCAGATTCGCTACAAAACAAATGATATTGAAAATATACAAAAAAAATTGCGCCAAAGATATGTAGCTCTTAGTACAATCTTATTTATTTATTTATTTATGCAAGAAGGGCGGCCCTGGTGCAAGCGGTAGAGCTTTACCGTCTGTGACCAAGAGGTCCAGGGTTCAAGCCCCAGCCTCTGCACATTTGTGCAGGCTGTTGGCTATTTTCCCTTCCCCAGACCCCGCAGTGCGGGAGCCTATGGCACTGGGTACGACCCCCCCCCCCCCCCCAATTACTTATTTATCCAACTAAGTTTACGGTGGCAAGAGAGGAGGAGGGTTAAAAACACGAGCTTTCACTCATCTGATATACCAGGAGAGGACTTTAGGTATTGACTAATGACTAGAACGACTTCTTTCTGGTTGCATCAAAGGCGAAACATATACAACAGCGGAAAAAGCAATCCTTAGCTAACAAATATACATGGGCATTCTTGCAATAAGCCACAACACCCAACTATTCAGCTACGCGCACACAATAACATCTGTGGCCCCAGAAGCTCAGGCATCCTCCGTTTGAGAAGAGATGTCCTCAAGGGTCTTACAGAAACCCCAACCAAACCAGGAACGGACTAATGGCTACTCAGAATGAAATCTAGGTCTGGAAGCACCACCTGTTCCATGCTCCAAACACTTTCAAGAACCAAAAGAACAGACATTGGTAACCAAACCCGCCCAAAATACACATGCAAACAAAATTACTCGCTACCACATCCCGCGGGGGGCGGACATACCGAGGCGACATGGATGTACACATGCACATCCGACAATTTTATCCAGAAAGTTCGAAGTTAGGAGGCATCAATCAAAGAGCCAAATAACTTGCTTCAGGTTAGGGTTTGGGTGCTCGGCTTCGCAACAGCAGGAAGGGAAGAGACGGGATGGGAATACCTGGTGGGTGCTCGTCGCCGGCGATTAGACCGATGAAGGCCTCGGCACCTGGCGCAGGGCAGCACCGGCGGCGGCGGCCCACCAGTCGTCGGAGAGCGAGAGCGGGGTGACACCGTGAGACTCACACCAGTCGTCGGAGAGTGCGAGGGGTGCGAGATGGTCGACCGTGAACGGAGAGAAGGGGAATGCGGCGGCCGGCCGGCCCAGCCTGGGGTTGCTCGGCCCGGGACGCACGGGGCCTCCGCCTCGGCCCTCTCCCTTTTTTAATTTTTATTTTGTATTCTTCTCGATTTTATATCCACTGGTGTCTCTCAAATTACAAGTCGTCTGATTTTTTATCTTAAGTTTGATCATTTTTTTTATTTAAAATATATTTAAAATATTATTTTTTATTGTGAATTGTTTTATTAACAAATAATCTTTAAGAATGACCTAAATTTAATTATTTTTTTTAAATTTTTTAAATAAAACGAGTAGTCAAGCTTAAGATAAAAAAATCAAATGAACTATAATTTATAATGAAGAGAGTATCTTTTTTTAAGACTTTCATCATCTAGGTACATATCATAGTATCTTGTACATGCCCGAACGCACACCCACACTAGCCATATACACCACACTCACATCATGTGTGCACAACTAAACCTACAATGACACAGATCGAAAGACCGCGACCTTCTGAAAATCACCAGGACCATCATGGCTTCATAGATGACAGGCGCGCCGCACTCCCTTTAACTTTGATTTCATATCTATCCATAGGACGTCTAGATATAGCTATTTGCCTAGCTATCATGACGTGGATAGAAAAAAGTAAAAGAGAGAGAGCAGTTACTAGCGACGAACAAATAGCTAATCTATTTTACGTACTCTAAGGATCTAAGAGAGGAGCATGTGGATCTAATAATATAAGAATATATAAAATAGTCTTTGCTTTTGTCTCTCGTCCACGTAAACTGACTACGTATATAGTACCATTATAGTATAGACAAACCAATATAGTATAGAAACCCTGACCATGATTGTTGGCTCCTTTGGAACATAGATTTATGACATTTTGTATTTTTTTTCTATGTGGACTTTTATAGCAAAAATATTTGTCTTGAACCATATAGAATCTCTATGGAATGGCTTAATTCATAGGAATTTTGGAGAAAATTTAACATGAGTCTCTATATTTATATCCTCTTCTATTTCATGTGGTTGTTCCGTGATGCATCCAAATGATCCATTAGAAACTTTCATACATTTCTAATTCCTATGTTTTTCGCGGGTGCTGTGGATGAAGTTTTATAGAAAAAATGCAAGATAAAAGAAAAAGAGATCACTTTGATTTTGAATTACAGGATCGATTTATGGCAAGCGACTTACATAGGAGATCACAAGTACCTTTTTACCTCTTTATATGGCCGGAAGGATTAGCGTCTGGACGTCCGGACGCCTACATGCTACTTTAATTAGCATGTACCTAAATACCCTCTGGTCACCACATGTTGCTTGCACTGCATGCCGTCCGTCTGAGTCCACCCCCTCACGCTACTGCCAATCCCCAGCTTGCCACAGTGCGTAAAGATTCTACGTGTTTACGTAACTAAAAAAGTCATATCTTATAAGTCAAATATCATAATTAAAATCTGATTACACCATTGTGTTTCTCGTGATAAGCTCTTTAAAACAAGACCCCACATGGATATATTTTGAAAACTTTTTAAAATTCTTTTTATCTCATTTAGATGTACAACATATCTAGTCTAAAATAATGCAAGAATATGTGTTGCAGCAATTAGTAAATATGTGTTGAAACAACACAGAAATACTTATTGAAACAACTCAAAAATCATCTGTTGAAACACCTCGGGGATATTTGTTGAAACAACCCTAAAACATATGTTAAAACAACCCATAAATACCTATTAAAACAACTAAAAATTTTATCTGTTTAAAACACCCCTAGAATATCTGTTGAAACAACCCCGAAACAAATATAGAAACAACTCGAAAAAATACCTATTTTAGCAAAAAAAATTCTATTGAAAAATACCTTGAAATACCTGTTGGAACTACGCAGAAATATATGTTGCAACAACCTAGAAACATACATTGAAACATCCCAAAAACAGACGTCGGGGCATGGGCTCCCATCTAAACGCCAGACGCAAGTCGGTTTGTTGCATGCACGCGATAGTTAACAGAAGATATGTAGTTAACAACAACATCTAGTACAAAATTGTAACAGAACCGTCCAATTTACATAGGTTTAAATGCTAACTAAACTGCTGAGGCAGCTCAAGCTGCACTTAAAACTATATAAACCCGGCAGTCCATGAAATCACGAAGGATTTCAAACTTTTCACAACTTGTCCAAGATCATTGGTTTCACATCACAAATCCACAAGTTACATAAAGTTCACATAGTAGCTTACATGATAGTTCGAAAAAAATTATTACAATACCAAGTCTTCAGAGTTCATAGCGAAAGCAAAGTAGTTTTGAAACATCACCACACACATTTAATTATATTATAGTGCCATCCTAATAGTAGAGTCCAACAAAAGCATTTGGATAAGAGACTAATATAGATAACGACCATGCCCTGTGGTCTACTCATCGCCCATGGCGGGATAGAGACAATTGGCGCAATATCTGTAGAACATCTGGCCATCTGCAAACAACAATGGAAACAAAGCCCTGAGTACGAGAATATACTCAGCTATACTTACCCGTCTTAAACCAAAAATAAAATGACTCTCAAGGATTATGCAAGGTTTTATATATTTGGGCTAGTTTGACTCTTTTGCGAGAAAGCATAGGTTTTTCCTTTATAAAAACATTATTAGAGATTAGCATCAGCTTAACATTAACCTGCTTTACTAAGTAACCATCTATGCTAGTTCTTTGCTTTTAGCCTGTGTAATTCATCAAGAGATTCATTAAAAGTATACATGGTTACCATCTCCCACTTGGCATTCTTTACCCATCCATATCATCAACATGACAACCATGATTTATTAATTACGACGCTCATAGTCAAGTGTTCACTATCCAGGAACGATGGCGATTCGAATCGATTACTGACCAGCTGGTCAGGTATTCCCCACACAAACCACACTCACCCGCTAAAGTGAGCTACATGTCACCGTTGGTACTATTCGGGTAAAGTCGCGGGTCCATTGATAAGCCACCATACCAGGAACCGCCCGGCTGCCAAGTCTCTTCGGCATGACCGGCCATTTGGACTTACTCTCCATGCCCCTGTCGTACCCATCCTCCTTCTCCATATGGTGCGCGGATATGACGATTCTCGGCCCGAACAAAGCTACTAGGCTTCGTGGTTCCATAGACCACTAAATATGGGGCGTGCGTTCAACATGACAAGAGTAGTCGAAGTCCAGTTTAATTACTTAGTGATTTTTAGGATCATATGTACTGCCATACTCAGGTAACCACCTATAACTCGCGAGTGACATGAATCACTCGACTTCTACCGCCTAAGCAGGGCTAAGCAGTTAACTCGATCTTACTCTAGCAAGGTAACAAGGATACGGAATATCAAGTATCAAGGAAGGTAAAATATAGCAATAAGGTTACTCCCAAACAACTCCTATATGTAATGCATAGAAATAATAAACAACGCAAGGTGAATTTTATAAAACATAGGTGAGAATGCACCAGGGCTTGCCTTTCTCAAAGGAACTAGGGTAGTGGTCCTGACACTCTGGCAGCTTCCCTTCGGGTTCCTCCTCGTCCGGCAGCTCCTGCATGTTCACCTCTTGCTGACCTCCAGCTGGCTCCTCGTGTACTACTATCGGCATTTGTTCCTGCGATCCTGTGATGATGCATATGCATATGTATGAGTATCACAACACGAATATACATTGATGCATACAAGTGCAAGTATGAATATAGATCATGACTGTTTATGAATGAATGAGTTGTTTACATCTTTCATGAGTAGTTAGCTATCATCCAATAGCATATATTCAGGTGCAACATCAGCAAACTATCCTCAATTGACTCAACAATGCACACATCACACTTATCACCCAACTAGGTGCTTTCACACCTTGTAATTGAATTATAAAGGAATTATAAGTGGATTATATTCTAGATTACAAACTGACCCAAACCAATTATATCATCAGATCATATGCATCTCAAACAACCCCAAAAATATTTGTGGCACCCAACAACTTGATGATTAAGCCAATTCCATGCAATTTACGAAATAGATATAACAGGGTCTGCTGTTTTGACATTCCAGAAAAATCCTATAAAATTACAGTAGATATCATGTGTCAAATAAAGTCTACCATATAAATTTCATCTCATTTAGATAAGTCTACTTTTCTAAAAAAAAGACAAGTAGCAGGACAGCATAGCACCTAAAAAATATTTTGTACTACCAAGTATGGCAAACCTTAGAATCTATCACAACAAGAGCTACACTATAGCATATAAGTGATCTACAAAAATTATCAACCTCAAACTAGGCATATATAACCATTTATGAATTATTTCAAGAATAGCCCTTCTATCACACTTGAACTACAACTATCCATTTTCTCATAACAAGTGATCATTATACACATCTCATAGCAAGTATATGTCAACACAAGACCAACAAAACAATAATCACATTTTCTGAGCTCTAGAGAATTACTTATGAATTATCCAAGATATCGAGCATTTAAGAAATTAAATAAATCTACACAGAAAGGTTCCACAAATAGGCCATATCATATTTTCTATGCATAGATCATCTCATAAGAAAAATACTGCAAGTTGAATCAACCTTATTGGACCATTATTTCTCAAGATATGAATTTTGGGAGCTTTAACAGAAATCTAAAAAATCCTTTTCTTTAAACCAAAAAATAGAAAATGACTTTGCATCAGGAACCCTAGACTTGTATGAATTTACCCCAAGCCCAGATCTACAAATTCCTGTGTCATGGCACTTTGCGTCTAAGTCCAGAAAGTGAAATCAATTTCTGTTTTAGGTCCTCCGTCCCTAGAACAGAGCACCACAACGACGACATCGTTCCTGGCGCCGGTGAGCCAGGCCCTAAGCGGCCAAGCTGACCCTGCCAGGAGCATCAGCAGGTCCTAGCGACCCTAGCTCTGGGAGAGAGGAAAAAGCAGTGCCGGAGGCGCTCAGCCACGGCAACTGGCGGCGGCGGCCATGAACGGCGGAAAAAGAACGGTGATTCGGTCACTACCTTCGTCGTTGGCATCGCTGGCGGGCAGAAAAGGATGGAGCGGATGGAGGCGAGCTCGCTGGTGGCTACGGGAAGAAAATGGTGGCGCAAAATGGTGGGAACAGCGGCGGCGCGCTGCTACGGTGACGGCGTCGGCTCTGCTCGCCTCACCTGTGTGCGGTGAGGTGGAAAAGATGGAACGGCAAGTGAAGAGACGGTGGGTGGAGCGGAGTAAAGACTTGGTGCTGCTGTACTACTTCAATTCGCGCGATGAGGTGGCCAGACACGCGGCGGCTGTACATGCAGGTGTCGGCCTCTGCCGATTCAAAACTGAATCAAAATTTGATTCAGTCACGAACAGGCTGACTGAAACCGCCCTATTCTCGGCCCTGTATCTCTCAAACCATTGCGTTTTAGCAAAAACTTTGTATATGAAGTTGAAAGAGCTACACATGATGAACAATCGATTCAATACCAGAAAAGCCTAGTTCGACCTGGATAAAAAGTTATGAAACGCCGAAGTAGGGTACAGTGAAACTGAAAAACAGTTTTCAAATCTGAATCTAGAGCCTTTTTAAGGCATTTTGTGCACATTTTCATAAAACATGAGTATTGAGACTTTTGCTCCTTATAAAATTCTCCACAAGATTGGTATATAAGTCAGGATCTAGAATTGATATTTTGAAGCACTTTTGAAATGGTTTGCCAAAAGGAGTTTTATGGTCCAATTGGGTCAATCCACAATCAAGCATAATTAACCAACTTTCATTAAGTAAACCTAGGGCCATTTTAGATCCTAAATAAGTCTAAATTATCTTAGTGATCAATCGTCAAACACTTGAGCACTTTTATCATGTTTTTACCACAAAACATCATTAATTTAGCATCATAGAAAAACATGAATAGAATTCAAATTAAAGATCATGCAAATGATGCTTATGCAAGTGTAATGCATATGCTCAAGGTAAGCTGAACACCAGGGTGTTACAAAAGCTAGTACATCTGTAGGCATGTAGTGCATGTGTGATGGAAGTTTTACGCCTAGGCATGCAAGGCATGCAGTGTTTCCCACTTATGCCGTTGATGTTGGCCTCGTGTATGAGTAGAAATATCCGTTGAAACACCTCAGAAATTTATGTTTAAACAACAAAGAAACAAATGTTGAAACCCAAAATCATTATGCTGAAGTAACCCAAAAAACTATTGCAATGACCTAGAAATCACCTGTTCAAAAACCCCAATAATATTGTTGAAATAGCCTTGAAATATCTGTTACAACAAACCAGAAACATCTGTTAAAAACGCCACTAAAAATACTTGTGAAAACAACCTAGAAACATATGTTGAAACAACCTAAAAAAATCTGTTGTGAAAAATCCAAAAACATATGTTAAAACAACCCAAAACATATGTTGAACCAACCCAGAAACATACGTCGAAACAACCTAAAATACTTATTGCAATAAATTAAAAATCATATGTTGAAACACCTCAGAAATATTTATTAAAATAACCAAAAATACATGTTGCAACAACCCAGAACCATCTATTGAAAATAACCCATAAATATATCTTGAAATAAACTCAGAAATATATGTTGAAACAATCTAGAAAATATCAACGCGAAAATCCAGAAAACATATGTTAAAACAACCTAAAAACATATATTAAAACAACACAGAAACATATGTTTAGACAACTTAGAAAAATGCCTGTCGTAAAAAATACAAAAAAATATATGTTGAAACAACCTAGAAATATATGTTAAAACAATCCAGAAATACATATTTGTACATAAAAATAGCAAATACATATTTGTACATAAAAATAGGAGCAGGAGGATGTGTGCATGAGTACTGTACTCTTGAAAAATGCATGTGTAATATACATGTGTACTATATATGCACAATGGTGTACATGTGTATTGTATACTTTCCCATGCCTGAAAAAAAACAGTGAAAAAGCAAAGAGGCAGCGTACGTGGTGGAGTCACTGGCCTGTGTGACGCGCACGCACTCGAGCGTCCGTCCGTCCGTCCGGATCTTCGAGTCGGATGGTTCCCGTTATACGGTTGATGATGCTCCAATTGAGACCAAAGTTGGTAACGTAGCAACCTAATTTAAGCTTTATTTTCAGTTTCACCTCATCCACGTGTGTTGAAGTGTATTGGAATGTAGTTTAGTTTTAAGTTTAACTCCAATTCACCGCAACACATATAGATTGATGTCAATCCGATCACATTCAAACAAAGTTTTAGTGAGTCCACCGCGGCCATAGTTAAGTCTCACATGCACACTGCAAGCGTGTCATTATTTCAAGCAGGAAAAGATGAAGAGAACAATGGAGAGCGGTGTTCTCTTCATGGTATAGAGCCATGAGACCACTAACAATCGCTGGCGGTTTGCCTTTGCCGCCACGGATGTAGGCACCTCATGAGAAAAACGCTCAATTCAACAACTCGAGTCCCATCATGGGCAAAACACTCAATTCAACAACTCGCGTAGACAATTTTGTGACTTGAATTTGTTATTTTATTTTATTTTGGGGATATTTCTATGCTATCAATAAGGTCTGATCAAGATAGGGGCAAAGTTCAGAAGTAAGCAAGAGGGAACGGAATGAGTTGCGATTAGAAGATTGATTTTTTTGAAATAAACATGGATAGTTGGGATTGGATTTTTAATGAAACGTTTAGATATTATCCTTTAAGAGTTTAGGTTGCAAATGTTGATTCGTGGTAGTAAAAAGGGAAAAATGTTGTAGTTATGTGACGTTCACGGAGCCTTTTATTCTTCCCGAGGTTAGGTCAATTTCATATGTGCATACTCGTAAGGGTAGCTTATCGTCTATTGGATACGGATATGGCTTTGATACTCCTTGGATATGTATGCATGACATATTGTAGAATTTAGTTACCCATTGGATCAGATACTTGTACTAGACACCAACCTAAACAAGAAAAACTAAGAGAACACTCCGCGCGTTGCCGCAGGAACTGCTGATTTGGAATGAAATTTAAATATTGTACATTTCTTAGAAAGAAATTAACTATTTTCAACTAATGTTTGTGGATAGCATGTGCCATGCTGACGTGGGCAACTAAATATATATGTTAATGGATGATGTGTCTCGCTGACGTGGATATCATAATTGCTTATGCTAGTAAACTTTAATTGCAAATGATAGTGGGATGATGAGGTGGACACCTTGCATATCAAGAGAATTGTTTACTGAGGTTTTGCTTTATAATAGTTATAGATGACGCAAGCGAAACTCCTCGTCCTCACATGGCGTGAGGGCACTAGCCAACCATGGTTGATAATAGGGGGGCTACTAGGGTCTCGCTAGGTGGCGCACACCTTAGTACACACATGCAGTAGTCCAAATTTGTTGATGTGTAAACTAATCGTCCAAATGAAATTTTGGTTACACCACTTAGATATATTTGGACAACGTTTTGTTAATCATGCTTTTATGAAGTAGATTACAATATTCTAGGTTTCGAAAACAATGGTTTGTCTTCAAAAACAAAATGTTCTTTGTTCAGAAGAACAATATTACAGATTTTGAAGAATAAATTTTTTGTGTTAATGTTTTGTTCTTTTATTTCCTATATTTCTAGATTTCTTTTATTTTCATGTTTTGTAATATCAAATAAAGTTTTATTCTGCTAAATCTGTAATATTATTCTTCTAAACCTAGAACATTTTGCTTGTAAAGATGGACCATTGTTGTTGAAAAAAGGGGCAATTAATGTAAGAGCGTCTTCAGGAGTTTTTCATATTTTCTTCCCAAAACCATATTGTTTTCAAGTCTAAAAGAATTGGGAGGAATGACAATCACTAAAAAAAGGGATTTTGGGCAATAACATCCATGTGAGGCTATAACAGAAAAAAAGAGCGTACAGAGTTACAGATGAAACGAAAATATCATAACAGTTTCCGACCTAAGAATTTACTGAAAACAACCCTAATCTGAGGGAACCTACTATAATAAATATCCTAAGCAACTAACTGATTATCCTCAACAATTAACTGGGATGACATTTGTCGTCGTAGGCTCGTATGCCACTGCCTTCCTGTGCGCTTATGGCCATGCCGAGCATATAAGAAGAATATCAGAATCATAATAATATCGTGTAAAGGATGGACCACAACTTCCTAAAAACACAACTTTGGACCACAAAAAGTTTTGTGCTTTAACTTTAGCCAATTGAACTTTAGACCATAGGACCAAACCTCCCATGATTATGCCCTTGCCCATTAACATTTCTGTCTCTGGCTCGGTCGTTTCTTCATGTTTCAAAATGGTAAATTCAACTAATATATGCCTGCTCATAACAATTCTGTAACAGAATTCAAAAAAGGTTTGGCACAGACTCACCTAATACATGTCGCAGCAAATAAACATAATTCAAGAAAAGACATTGCCATATCAAAATTTGGACGTGCAACATTTATACACATAGAGATGCGAATAGAAATAAGCTCTCTGATAAGCCGCAGAAGGATGTCAATTTATTTCCCCGCACAGCAACACAAGCATGACACATTAATCGATGGGCTTTTTTCTCCTGTGCCATTAAAAAAGTTATTCTAATCATCAATGCCCCCTAAAAGATGGCTTCTCACGTCTATGCCTTTGGGCCTGAAAAGTTTTCTCTCCCACATCATTCCGTTTACTTTCAGCGTTAATGGTGTCAAAAGGGCCGGTCAAAAGACCATGGTCCACTTATCAGCCAGTCAAACTCTCTCTTCTCTCTCCCCGTTCTCTGCCTCCGCACTTGAATCCCCCTCTCGTCCTCGTCATCCCTATCCGCGCCCTCAATCGCCCGCACGGGGGCAGCCTCGCCCGCGTTCGCGGCCGGCAGCGGTGGCCTCGCCCGTCCACGTCAGTGACCGGCGGCGAGCCCCGCCCGCGTCAGGCCGCCAGCGAGGTCTCCCCGGTCGCCATGCCACGGGCGCGGGAACGAGGGAGCCCCGCCGGGCGCCGGCGCCACCGGAGCACAGCTGCGTGTCTTCGAGGCTGGGGCTCCATCGTCGCGTCCTCGGTGTCACAGGTGAAGAGGAACCGGCAGCGGGTCTCGAGCGCCGCCACGTCCCCGCCCGCGCGCCCCGTGGCGAGTCGCACTGCCTCGACGTGCATCGGCTCCAGCTCCGCGCGGACATCGGTTGGAAGGAGCAGCCGCCGCCGTCGGTGGGGATGGAGTCTGCAGCCGGGGTAGAGACCTCCTCGCCCAGATCCACCATTGGTGTGTGCCGAGGGGGCCATCCAGGTCGCGGTTCCGCGCGCGGGGTCATCGGGGGCTCCGCCGCCGGTGGATGGGGAGGCGCGCCGCGGCCGGAGTTGGGCGTCGTCGCGGCAGGGAAGGGGACCGCCGGATCCGGATCAGGTCTCCGCGCGCCAGACCACCGGCCACCATGGCCGACATCGGGAGGGGAAGGGCCACCACGGCCATCACCCGGACAGGGCCGCCGCCGTCCGGTCAGGTCGCCACGCGCCACGTGAGAAGCCAAAAGATGACGTGGACGATTAGAACAGGCACAGAAGAAAAAGGCCCTTAATCGATTAGTCTAGCCAGGCTACAGCTTGATTTCATGTTTCAATTCCAGGGAAGGGTGGCCAATTGAACTCTTCTGATAATTAAATCAGGCTGCCACCTCATAGTTCAAACGCAGTACTACCATTTAAAGTACACTACGAGGGCGCCGCCGGTGGTGGTGGTGGTGTGTGTGTGTGTGGTGGGGGGGGGGGGGGGGGGGGGGGGGGGGGGGTAGGGGAGGTAGTTTTTACACCACAACTAAAACCATAGGTACAGGTAATGCTAACTATAAACAGCAACTGAAAAAAAAAAACCTACTAGTCTTGTGAATTGCAGCCGCATGTCCAAAAGTCACGATGCCTTTGTCGTGCAGATTGAGCCCACCATGAGAAGGCACTACGAATGCTTAAATCAAGACATTTAATCTCATTGTCAACATTCAATGAGCCTCAGTTCCAGAAACTTCATCACAAGAGGTTCGTTGATGATAAGGTTAATGGCAGATCGAATCAGTACAGAAATTCCTGTGGTACTGATAAGGGATCGAGCTCCAAATAGCCTCGAAGCTTGCCACGTTTTTCATATGTGAGATGAAAGCAGGGAATCTGGTGAGAGAACTTGGGGTACTCATCCTTCCTTATTGTCTTCACAGAACCTTTTGCTCTGTATGACATAAATACCATCTTATAACCATCCACCTTCCTCAGAAGCTGAACTTGAATGGAGGAATCAGTATGGTCAAGTATCTCCACCAGTTCATATTCACAGTTTTCAAAATCCTGTGCAGTCCATCCAGGCCCCCAATTTTTGTAAACCGCCCATATCTCACCAAGACGAGGAAGTATTTCATACTCGCATTTTCTTCCAGTAGATCTGGCCTCAACACGATGAGAAAAGGGATCTGTGCCAGTGTAAGTCGTCGTCTCGTGGACATTGGAAAGCCTAAAGGTACCAATGCTAATGGTCAGTTCTTCTTTGGACAATCTTGTCTCCACTTCTCCTTGAGGACAGACATCCAGCCATCTAACTTGGACTTTATTATTCTTGAGATCAACTTTCCGTATGAATGCATAGTAATTGGGAAATTTATCTATATCACTATAGAGAGCCCATATCTGCCCAGGTGAAAACCTTTGGAGCAATCTTATCTTTGAAAAATCATAGAATTCTGATTCAGCACATACAAACTCTGGTTGGCAAATGTTATCATCATCGTCATCGGCATCTGTAACTTCAGGCACAAGAGTGTTATGCTTGATTTTCTCTTCCTTTGATGTCTTTGTAGGGATCCCTGCATCCACGGATTTTGTATGTTGCCCCTGCCCCACATTCATGGATCCTTTGCGATCTCCACTGGACGAACCAGCATGTTTGGAGTCACGGTCCTGACTTCTTACAGAACTGCATTCTGGGTTAGCAGAAGGAAAAGCCTCTTCCAAGTTGGAGGGAAGCGCTGCAGGATCAAGTTCAAGAGATCCTCCTGGAATGCCTACTTTTTCAGTTCCGCTCATCAAATGATGCGTGACACAATGAGAGAACCTCAGTGTCTCACCCTGAGGTATCACATATGGAGCTGCCTCTCCAGACTGCATAAATAAGCTAACATAGCCTTTTATCTTCACAAGCGGCATGACAATAATGCTAGTGCTCGTGGTGAGATCAGAGAGGACTTGAACAACTTCATACTGATAGTTCAACTTTTTGGGGTTGCAAGTGTCTGAGCTCCAACCAATATCCCATCCCTTAAAAAGGGCCCAAACTTCACCTTTCCTTGCATATATTTCAAAGCAATTCTTTATCTTGCTTCTCTCAAAAGATATAGTCCGAGAGAACATACTATTCTCTTTAGTTGACTCTGCATGTCCGTGCTTAAAGTGTCCACAGGCATCAGGCAGACCCTTGTAAGACCATGCTTTCTCCGCTTTATTTGCAGGATCAAAATTCAGCCAAACAAAATGCAGCATAAACTTTGGTCTAACTTGTACCCTTGTGATTCGAGCATAAAATCTAGGCATACAGTCTTGATCATCATAGACAGCCCAGATCTGGTTGGCTCTAAATTGATTTACATCTCGAAGTTGATCAAAATAAAAAAATTCAGGATCTTGGAATGTGTATTTACGATCGTCTGAAGCATCATCATCATTTAGAGCAGGACCATTGGTGCTGACAGAATGAAATAGAGCAGGACCATCTTGGAATGCCTTCTTTTTCAGTTCCGCTCATCAAATGATGTGGCACACAATGAGAGAACCTTAGTGTGTCACTCTGAGGTATCACATCTGGAGCTGCCTCTCCAGACTGCATAAACAAGCTAACATAGCCTTTTATCTTAACAAGCGGCATGACAGTAATGCTAGTGCTCGTGGTGAGATCAGATAGGACTTGGACAACATCAAACTGATGGTTCAACTTTTTGGAATTGCCAGCGTCTGAGCTCCAACCAATATCCCATCCCTTAAAAAGGGCCCAAACTTCACCTTTCCTTGGATATATTTCATAGAAGTTGTTTGTCTTTCTTCTCTCAGATGATATAGTCTGGGAGAACATACCAGTTTCATTTGTTGTGTCTGACTGTCCAAGCTTAAATTGTCCACAAGAAACAGGCAGACCCCTGGAAGACCATGCCTCCTCTGCTTTATTTGCAGGATTGAACTCCAACCAAACAAAATGGAGCATAAACTTTGGAATAGCTTTTACCCTTGTGATTTCAGCATAAAATCTAGGGATACATCCTAGATCATCATAGACAGTCCAGTGGTTGGCTCTAAATTGACTTGCATCTGGAAGTTTGCCAAAATAAAAAAATTCAGGATCTGGGAAAGCGAATTTATTATCATCTGAAGCATCATCATTGTTTAGACCAAGACCATTGTCGCTGACAGAATGGAATAGCTTTTCTTTGTGATCACTATTTTCACAAGAATGCATTGTTTCTCTCTTCATCTGCTCAACTCCATTGGAAGTTTTCTCTTCACATGGCACGCCACCATTCTTTGTATCTTTTATGTTACTGCAGCTACTCAGACCATCATGGCCATAGTGTCTTCATTCAGCTTTGCTGTTTTAGTACTAAGATTACCATGACACAGGCCAGTCTCTCTCAACCTCTTTGAAGGAGAGTCAACAAAATCATCCTCAACCGTGTTATCATCATCTTCAACATCGTCATCACCACTACCCTCGTTATACTTAACTTCTTGCTTCTGCCTGCTAGATCTGCAAGTTTGTTGAGCTGGCCCTGCACTATTTTCAGAAGGGCCATGTTTTAGAATCTCTTCCTGACTATCACTGTTGGTTTCTGATATTCTAGATTCACATCCAGCAGTTAAAGCTTTTGAAGGATTCCTAGTGCCCCGGGCAGATTTCAATTTGTTTTTCAGGCCACCTGTGTTACCATTAGTTTCCCTCTTTGTATTTACATTAGCATGATGAGAACCTATACTAACATGAACTCCTGGAGTGGCAGACCAATCTTTCTGACCAGTGACATTTGTTTGAGGGCCTGCAGAGTTCTGTGGGGCGCCTGCAGTTTTCCGAACCCCTGCAGATCGCTGATTGGCCCCAGAAGGAATAGCTTGGTCCTTCAAATCATGCACGATAAATGATTTCAAACAATTCTGACAGTGCAAAGCTTTGTTCAAGATTGAGAGGTAGTACTGGTATCTCATGCCACAAGCTGGACAAATAGTCCAAAATGTTGTTTGCGGCATTGTTGGATTTGAGGCTTGATGCTGATGCTGCATATTATGGAGATTCACAGGAGTAGAACTAGATCTAGCAGGTGCAGGTCTTTTTGGTGGCTGATGATCGTGTCTTGTTATAATGCTTCTGAAGGTGTTTCTTTTCATGTCATGCAAAGAACGTTTTGACCGGTCTGTAAGAGTTGTGTTTGCTTCTCCAACTAATTTGAACGCTGCCACTGCGCCTCCAAACGCATTCTTGTCAGGGTGTAGCAAAAGGGCAAGCTTACGATACTGTTTCTTTATCAGTTCTTCATCAGCATTTACAGGTACTTGCAGTATTCCATACCAATCAATCTCATTATTTACCTTAGTTCCAGCAGCACAATGAACATCACAAACAGTTAACATTTTTGGAATGTCAACGTCTTCCACTTCTTTGAGGAGTTGCTGCACCTTGATAATAATCTTTTTTGCACCAACAAAATCCTTGTCCAGCATTTTTCTTTCTGCAAGAGCTTTTGCTCTAGCAGCCTCATCTCTATTGCACTCCATGTAAACAAGAAGAGAAGTTGGTATCGTTGCAGAAATGTTAGACTACGTGGTGGCTAGCACAGTATATTAGTAACCACTGCAGTAGTTCTCTAAGAACAAGATGTGCAATGCAGGTTGCTGAAATCTTTGACTGCCCATGGTCATATGTGAACAAAATCCAACAGCACATTTCTGCAACAAAATAAACAATGCAGTCAATAAAACAAACATGTCAGCATAACTTCTACCAGTAGGTCAATTAAACTCCCTGGGAAATAAAGGAGGGATATCACCATTGTGACATTGTACCAAGCAATTAAACACAACAGGCACAACGGCTAGCTAGATTCCAAATCTAAACTGTAAAAAGGCAGTATAAAATGTCATCGGTGTAATGGTGTCACTAGATTCAAATGGGCAGAACCTAGATGCATTTAGCATTAGTGATCCAACGACAAATGAGTAGATGTACCATGAACTAAGGAGAAAGAATCATACACTGACCACTTGACATAGTCCAATACTCTTTGTTTCAAACTAAAATGCTTGCACAGCATCTGTCCGTTAGCAGTAACTTTAGTTTAAACAAGAGCAAATATTGTTATCTGTTCAAAAGCATCATGCATAAAAGAAATCACCAATGGATTTAAGCATTAGCTATAATGCAGAAAAGCATCACAATGACTAGCATATCTTGCAATCATGGTTCTTAAGGCAGTTAGGCCAGATGTGGCAAGACACCCCTTCCAATCGCCTAGGCGGTGATAAGGTGAGGAAATACGACACCATACCAATCTAAAAATGCAAAACAACAGCATGGAGGAGGAAAAAGGAAAAGAAAAGGATGGAAAGAGTAATAAGGGGCTGGCTGGCTCAGCCAACTAGCCAGCCCATGTACCCCTCCTCTGGCATAACCTACAAAGATACATCTACGAGAAACCCCGATTCCCAGCACCACCACATGCCCTCTGTCCCTCATGTGAGGTCTCCCTCCCTCGGCGCCACTTGGTCTCTCTCTCTCAATCTCCATATGTGAACCCGCCCAAAACTTCTCCTCCCTCTCACTTATTTTTCCCTTCCTCACTGTTATATGCCCTCAAATTGATCACTGCTGCAATTCCCTTCCAGATCGGTTGTGCTGTGGTCGACCAGAGCAAGTTTTGTGTTGGCCACGAGCGCCGGAACCAGCAGCAGGTTCTTGGCCTTGCCTGTTGGTCCTCTTCCATTCTACCTCTGTTTTTTCCTCCCCTCACTTTTGTGGGCTTCTGGTCATAGCGACGGGGGCACTCAGATTTCCAGCACACCGTATCGTCTAAGGTGACACCTTAATAACCTTGTTTGCAATACACATTACAGTATTAGTAGCATTCAAAACTAAGGTGGATCTATATAGATCATTGCGGGTGCAGCCGCACCAAGGCCCAATCCAAAAATCAACTATAACTCTCAATTTTTCACCATATATTTCAGCTAGTATCATAGTGTCGCACTGCTTTCTATTTTGCTCAAGCTCCACCCCAGTCAAAGTGATAACAATCTACAAATATGCATCCATAATTCTAAAATAACTGGAGCTTATGAAACATGTTCTAGAAGCTCCAAATAATAGATTCAACAAGTCTAAAAATTGAAACAAATTAGAAAAATTCTAAAAAGCAACATATAAACCTTGTCACCAAAGATGAGAAATATTATCATCCATGACGGCTGTGCCATCCAAAAATTCACATTGTAGCTGAGGTGTGCATGCACCAGAAATCTCTTTTTATTTTCGAGATTTATTCAATCATTTATTTAAAGTATTCAGAACTTGTTTCACAATTTTTTGTGGATTCCTTGCATCCCAAAACACCTAATTTTTCCCAGTTTTTTTGGAAGTTTCTGTTTTTTCCCTCATTTATCTGAAAATCACTGTCTCATCGGTCCTAAACAATTTTGAGCAGGTTCTGGTACTAAAGTTTAACAGGATGGAAACCAAAGCTGAGGCTCCCACACTAACTGTTCATGGAGTTTCTGTGTCTGTGCCGGGGGGGGGGGGGGGGGGGGGGGGGTGTAAGGGGCCAAATCCTTCAAATACAGGGCAATAATGAACCAGGGGAGAATAAAGAGCACACATGCAAGGTTACTATAGCTGTAACATCTTTAAAAAAAACTATAGCTGTAACATGAAAAAAGAATACTTACATGTTATCAACAATAATCATCAGTTCATCGTTGCATGCAGAGCAGTAGAAGCTTGCCTGCATAAAAGTGCTCGTCAATATGTGTTCAAATTTCACTACCATGTTTACAAGTCGTCTAATCGAACCTAGCCGCCATTGGACCGAACAAGCGATTAATCGAGATTAGCCATTGACCAGGCTGATTAGCCAAGCCTGGTCAACCCTAGTTGTGCATATAGTCCTCCTATACATTTCAAGATATATATACATTACTCTATATAGTACGTACTTCAACAGCAGTATAACATCCAAGGATGGCAAACTGGAGTAAAAAAAAAGGATGGCAAACTAGCAAGCAAGCAGACTAGCAAAGGAGTTGAAGAGCGAGGGTTGGGGGAAAGGGAAGAAGATGTAGGCAAGGAATTGCGCCAAACGGAGTCGCGAGCAGGAGAAATTGCGGCGTCGTGGGGGTGTGTTTTGGTTGGGATGAGGCTCTTCTATGCAAACCCAAACGGGCTAATTTGGCAGCTCAATGCCCAAATCTAAGCCCAGTTAAACAGGCCCACGAAAATCACAGCTCCCAGCCTGGTCGGCGATTAGTCGTCCGACTAGGTTTCTGGTTGAGCTAATCACATCGGTGTCCCTAATCGGCCTCCAACGACCAATTAGTCGGACGACTTGTAAACATTCACTACACTATATATGGTAACAAAGTTTTCCTACAATAAACTAAATACAAAACAATTTCAAAAAAGCATAATGTAAGCACCAGGTTCATTACTAAAAACTGATATTGAAAATATAGCAAAAATGTTGCCCTTTTGGGCCATATCTATCCAAGTAAGTCTACAGTGGCAAGAGAGGAGGAAGGTTAAGACCACAGAGTAACTTTCACTCATTTTCATATATATGGAGAGGACTTTAGGTCTTGACTAATGACTAGAAAGACTTCTTTCTGTATCAAAAGTGAAACATGTACAACAGCAGAAAAAAGATATCCTTAGTTATCAAATATACATGGACATTTCGAACAAGCCTTTGGCTCAGTGGTCGGGACGCTCGGTGGTAGCGCCCACAGCCTGGGTTCAAGCCCTGTTCGTACCAGGTTGTTGCACCTGGTTTTCCCCCCATTTTCTTTGCAGCCGAAGCGCGGATGCTCCACCATAGTCAAGGTGCCGTGCCCATCACGCTTGGAGTTCGTTGATGTTCAAGTGCCTCTCAGCCACGTGTGAGTCTTTAGGTATAGGTGTAGGTCTAGCTTGCGGACGGTGTGCGTGCATGTGTGTGCTGTGGGTTGTGAGTATTGGGGCATAAAAAATATATATATATACATGGACATTCTTGCAATCAGCCACTAACAGTCTAACACACACAACTATTCAGCTACGAATGCACACAATTGTCTGTGGTCCCAGAAGCACAGGCACCCTCCATCCGAGAAGAGATGCATGTCTCCAGAGGAAGACCAACACATATCACAAAGCTTTGTTGACGGAGTCCTGAAGGATCTTGAAACCCCAACCAAACCAGAAATGGACTCATGGCTACGAATTCGCAGAGCCATGGAGCAAATGTTGAAATCTAGGTTTGGAAGAACTACATGTCCCATGCTCCAAACATCTTCAACAACGAAAAGACCAGACACAAACCCGCCCAAAATACACATGCAAACAAAATCACTCGCTACAGTAGCCAAATAGCTTTAGGTTAGGGTTTAATGCTCGGCTTCGCAGAGCAGCAAGGGAAGAGAAAAGGGTGGGAATAATACCTTGTAGCGATCGTCACTGGCGAAGAGGCCGGCGAACGCCTCGGCACCTGGCGTAGGGTGGCGCCGACGCCGGCCGTTCACCTGCCGTCGGAGAGCGAGAGGGACGAGGCACCAGAGCGCAAGGAGTGCAAGAGCCGAGAGACAGGAACGCCCGCTGGGTGAACGGAAGGGGAATGCGGGGGACGGCCGGCCCAGTCTGGGTTTTTTCGGCCGGGGTAGATCGCACACGCTTCTTTCTGGGCTGTTAGTTTTCACACATTTCTTTTGCAATTTCTTGTTTCTTCTTTTCAAGAGTCAATGATTTATGTGGGCTAGGATGGCAAATCTCTAGTTAGCAAAATTATAATGGCAATTTTCAAATAATCCCTGCACGCACGTTGCATGGAGAGAAAAAAATATCATTACATTTCCTTAATTCAACAAACACAATCCAAAAGTCATCTTACACTGATAAGGTTAATGCAACCATATCATATTATTAGTAGGAGTGGCAGCCAAGTTTCCGGAACGCAGGGGACATGGTACGGGATCATGGTACGTGGTACGACACTTCTAAAAACTACGGAACATAAGGGGTATACAGCTATATTGTGTTCCTTCAATCATCGGAACCCGTACCAAATCTACTCCTATATGGAACGATGGTGCGGAACGTATTCCCAAAATTGAACATGTTTCCAAAATACGTTACACAAGTTTTCACAAAATTTAAAACTTACTGTATAGCTGAACCAACCCTTCTTTTTTTTCTACTTCATCTAATCAATGTTGCGTCAAACTTCAATGCTTCTGCCGTTCTACCTTTCTCCTTAGCATGTCTCTTGTAGGACTACAAATATTACTGCTCACTTGCATGCTAATTCAATTCTACGGAAGAATCGAGGCGCATTGTTCTGCTGGCTCTCTCACAAGACGCTCCCGCTGCCCCGCTCAGTCTCGCAGACTTGCTGAGTCGTGTTCCATCGCATTCTGAGACGTCGTACCGTTGTGTTCCCGTTCCGCGTTTTGGAACGAGGTTCCCGGTACGCGGGACGTACCCACGTCCCCTGCTCATACAATTTATTCTGTTCTCATTTCGCAACCGCAGCACACTGCCAACAGGTTTATCAAACCAGAACAAAAATCAAAATAGTCACCTTCGGTCGCTTAGAAAAGAGATGGTCTATAGAGCTAATCATGCATATTAAGTATTTATAAATCCAGCCACATCATCATAAAGTATTTGGCTAGCTATCCAATTCACGCACATGCAGATGCAGCATCGCACCTCGTAAGTCAACGTGAGTTTTCAATACTTCATGCAATGTTGTTCGTATAATCACCTGTACACAAAATACCTACACCTTACCGGTGCAGACTACCATCTAAAACTTGTTAATTCCGGGGTGCTTTACCTATAGAGCTTCTTGTTTGTCAAGCTATTTTCCTGTGTCGTATTTGTATTCTATCTAAAGAGTGATTTGACAAAATCCAACTGCCTAGTTGGATCTAATCCTCTTTTTCTTGGGCGTCTCGTGGACTTGAGTCTTCTCACCATACATTCTCACCTGGAGATTCTCAAAGGCTTCTGACACCACATCAACCTGGAACCAAGTGTTTTTCATTAACAGTCAGAAACTGCTGAACATGATGAAAACAAAGTAGCTGACTTCATGTTCACTAACCAACTCAGGTTTTTTGGCATAGACCCTCACAATTCTATCCTCGTTGTATGCAGGGAGCAAGTGGCTGACCCTATCATCTGTGATGGGGAATTTCTCGTCACATCCAAAATCCTATTGCAACAAAAAATTCTGCTTAGGCCAGAACCTGAATATATGTTCACAAATACTAGTTTGTTTCAAATTGTAGTTCGTTTGGCTTTTTTTTATCCCAAGTTTGACTACTCGTCTTATTCAAAAGTTTATTCAAAATATCATTTCTTTTGTTATGACTTGCTTTATTAACAAAAGATCTTCAAGAATGACATAAATTTGACTACATTTGCTCAAAATTTTGAATACAACATCTGCCAAGGGGAATTTGTAAACAAATAAATTAGCAATCATGTTACTCACAAATACGACAGAAAGCAGAACAAAGACAAAGGTTCAGTTTCATCAGTATTGATAGATGTAGTTCAACCCTTTTCAGAAAAGTGGTGCTACCTTCCTAATAATAAGACTTCAAAATAAATGTTGTACACAAATTATGGCTAAATTACTTACTACAAAAATAGCAGCAGTAAAACTGGTGAGAAGGCAATAGCAAAACTATCATGTAAACAATAAGAAAGGTTGAGGTTTTTGCAAGAAAATCGTATCATCGTTACTCAGATAGCTATCAATTAATAAGACACATAAGTTTACGGTTTACCAGAAGCAAGTAATTACCTTAAAGAACTTGATGCTGGTGATTGGTTTACATACACAAAGAATGAGACCAATTAGAATTCTGATAATTCAGACAAATCAAATCAAAGAGAAATAAAGTAGAATTCGAATATTAGAAACCTTTCAAGGGGATTATTTTTTCCACGAGTAAGATCTATCTTAACATTGCTTACTGCAACATCCTCTTCCTTTAGCAGCACCTCAGAAGATTTCTGAAGACGATTGAGTCAACATTAAAATAAGGTGTGCATCAGAGAGGCCAGATTATTTATTTCAGCCAACCTTCATAAAATGTGAAAAAAGTGCAAACCTGCGAACAAACTATGTCCTGTGCAGTAATATTTTTGAAATGCTCCAGTTTGTCCTTTGGAACAGAATACTGGTTGCAAAACTGCAACTCAAAGAAACAGAACAGCTTAATACTTTCACAAAAAGGAAGATTAGCTGAAGCAATAAGTACACCAAATACATTACGGATGCTACATTATGCATCTATTGAACAAAAACATAGCTTAAGTATAAAGTCTGGTATACGAGCGTCATAATTGTACTACAAGATGCATAACAAGGTTGGTTCAGCTGTTTTTTTTTTTCGTTTTTCATATAGGCATTATCATACACATCTCAGAAGACCAAACAACCTTTCCTCCTGAGTTTACATAATAGCAGCAGCATCTGATGAAATAGGTTACTCATTGGGACATGTAACCTATATTTGGAAGAAATTTTGGGTTGTTCAAACAAGCCAGAATTGCCATATCTACACAGCACAAGCATGCTCTCATGAAGCTGTGATATAATAGGTTACAGGATTTCAATGTATAAGATCGAGAAGAGTAAATTAATTCACATGAATTCATGGACATGGGACAACTATATGTATTAAGAGAAACAGAATCTACTATGTATACTAAGCATGTGAAAATGGCATGGCAAAATGGGACTTGTATATGAGCACCATACTACCTTGTAAAGTTCTCTTCGGCGAATACGTTGAATGATTTCCTTTGCTTTCTTTAGTTCATTGTTGGGGGCAGTCTCAATGGTTTTAACGATTGTGTCATCCAACTGCAATTTCAGGGGATGTAAGACAGAGTGGAAAACTTTGAATATAATAATAATGGCAGACACCAAACCTTCCAAAATTCTTCAGGGTCACGTGCATGCAATGATATCCCCAAGTAATCATTAGCCTCAATGAGTGCATCCACAAGCATGAGTTCCACAGCCTAAGGATTGTGGAGTGTCAGGTAATGAACCAGATAATACCAGGAATTAATGACTCGAGTGCATAAAAAGTTAATCACTAATAATTCAAAGGCAGCGTGTAAAATTGCTATTGAAAAACTAATTTACCACAGAACTCATTTTCTTAAAGGTAAAAGAAATGCCGATTCAAAATTTTAATTTTTACAAGGCTTCATCTAACCAGTATGATATAACACTATATGGACCTCCATCATAGGAATTGACAAGAAACTTCAAACCAATCACGTAACAGCAATCTCAGGAAATTCAATCAGAGGCTGCATTTGAATACCAATTGAATTAAACACAAACAATCTCTCAAAAGGCAAACTTATTCAAAACCCCCTTCCACCCACACACACGGGGCAGGTGTCATTAGATGATTTTTTTTTCTGTATATGAATAAGACGTTTGTGCTTTTCTAAATACATTAATTTTGTTATGTATCTAGACATGCTGTATATCTAAATGCATAGTAAAAGTTGTGCATCGAAGGCCAAAACGTCTTAGAATTTGGAATGGAGGGAGTATAAATCATCCATACCTTTACTTTGGCATGGGTGTAGACAGTCCGGTGCAGATCAGCACGTGCTGAAAACAATTTATGGATGCTCAAGTCTGTAGTTATCAGAGACACAACAAGTCACATTTCAGTGCTCTTACAAGAATTTTGAAAATTGAACAGATCAAGTTTAAGTAGGTGAGGACCAATAAACCTACAATCTTTGGCGGGGTAGCAAATTTCATTACCCATCACTCTCATGCCTTCCATCAACCTGCAGGGGACGGAATATAGACTTACAAGATGTAACAATGACTGGCAGTACAGTATCATAAAGAAAACATCAATGCGAGCCTTCCATACAAACACAGGATATGCCGCATATTTAAATTCCTAAAATTGTCTGCAATTATTTAACTAAATCTTGCAAGGGCAAAGGTGTTTCATTGTAAAAGATACAAGGCCATATCTGAATTTCTAGTATGGGACTACCAGTGTTGGCCTAACCGGACTAAACAGTCACTTACCATTTAGCTATTTATTCGATCCAAACGGTGATTAAACAGGATAAATGGATGAATAATTGGACATTACAAGCCACTTTGTAGCATTTACATGGCCGTGTGTAGGCGAACAGCCCAACTAACACTAGCTATCATATTACCAACTGAGAAACTAATTTAGATTCCTTTTTTGTGTAGATAAAAGTGGCATACACTTTAAATGTGGATCAGTGAGATGCCAAACAGAAACTAACAAAGCAAGAATGATAGCAGAATAGGAAAAGGAAACCAATTTCTCACACGTTAACAGTTCATCTCCTAGAGCCTTTCATCCAAAAAAAACTTTTAACCGATAATCCATAATTTTCATGGGGCGAGATCAGCACTACAACATGACCGTATAAAATGAGAGGGTGACAGAACCCACCAACACGAAGAACAGTGAGGTCAAATATTTTGCAAAGGTTGGTACATTTATTCTCACATTCCTATGTTCAACAAGCAGGGATGAAAGGCAAGAATAATTTGACACAGGTCAAACAAGAGAAATCAAATTTACCTCCAATATTGGAAATTACAGCCAAGACCACATGCTCTGCAGTCACGGCCAATGTAGTCAAACCTGCACACAGTTACTCAACCTTATATTATAGCCAGATCATAGCAATGAACCACTGTAGGCATATAGAAGAAAATGTCATAAGTTCAATTTAAAGAGAGCCTTACTTGTCAACATCTATACCATTGCGACCATTAGCAACAATGTCATAAAGAAAATGCTTCTCATTTGCTCTCTGAAGAAATAAGTTTCAGAATTCACCCAATGTATTTTCAATGCAGATAGATAACCAGGCTGGAAATAGAGAAGATACATACTTTTGTGCTGGCAAGCTTAGAGCTGGCAGTTATCATCCCCTGCAGAACATTTTAATGTTTAATTAAAGTTTAGTAACCTCTATATAAACACTGTGATGTACTATAACGAATTGTACACAATTATTTTACATTTCTGTCCATGTGATCCCATGCTTCATATATAAAGAGAAACAGTGGATGACAGAACATATTAAACTGCATTCATCCATATTGCCAGGCTGAATTTTTCGTGAAGGAAAGGTGGGGTTGGTTAAATGATGGTCATTAGCGTGCACCACACAAGGACTGGAAGCAATGATCCTTACCTTGACCATTCCGAGATAATCATTTTCAATATCTATTGCATGCTTGTCAACAATACTGTCCAAAAGGAGCACAGACATATCTTCATGGGACCTGAATGAACAAGAGCATAAAAATTAAGGCACCAAGTCCAACATAGATAAAGCATGGCAGCATGGGTAGATAAATGTCAGAATGATCAAACTATATCTTCTTTTTTTTTTGCAAAAATGGCTATGCGTCCATTTTTCATTAAGAGGGAAGAATGATCAAACTATATTATGCTGCCAACAAGGTTATTCTACAAATAACTGTTATGCATAGGCATCTTTTTGTTCCCTTCTCTTTTATGTATTATGATTCATGTTTTTTTATGCTACTTTAGTTGTTATGGCTTATGCCGTTAAAATCAAGTGCTGTTTCTATCCACATTCTGGATGGGTATTGTGCGGCTTGTGCTTGTCTTTTGAACCATGGGACCTAACCATAACTTAAGATATAGGACAGCGCATGGAGATGTAATTAACAGCATATATGAAAAGGAGACAAATGGCAAAAGAGAATCACCAGGATGAGCCAGGATCAACTCTAGGAAGAAACTCATGTTCAAACAGATGACTGAAGGGTCCATGTCCAATATCATGCAAGAGACCTGAATAAGAGTTAAGCAAAGATCATAAGGATGTTTGATAATTAATGTACCCTGGATGTGTAGAACAACCTGCAAGCTTTACAGTCTGCATGTCGACATGATCAATTCCAAGCTCTTCTCCCTGTCAAAAGCAAAACACTACCTTAACCTTGACATTTTAGCTTTCCAGCATTTCTGTCAGCTTCAGAGTCCAGACTGATGCCACACATACCTGATATGTCTTAAGATAATCCATAGCCTTTCCGGCCAACGAATAGACACCTAATGAGTGTTCAAATCGTGTGTGAACCGCTCCAGGATAGACGAGATATGTAAGACCTGAAAACCATCAAAATTATGTTACTGCAACATCAATAAAGCCCACCTAAATTGGATTTTACAAATAAAAGCGTTCTCATATGTTATGTTGAAAAACTTGAAAAAATAAACATCCGTGTAAATTAAAGTGTGGCATAAATGTAAATAGTCAACTAAGCAAATTCAGGTGCAACAAAGTTATGTATTGACCACCGCATAATTTTCTGCACAAATGGCGAATTGGTTGTAGTCATGGCAACCCAATAAGGAACAAACCATGAATCTTGAATATATAGTTCTCATGTATAACCATTATTAACCCTCGGTTTTGTCTGCTTGTTTCTATTAAACAAAAAAGTTTTTGTCTACTAGAATGACAAATACATCTTAACTGGGATTCCAAACAACAAATAATAAGCAATGGAACTTCATTTAGTTTTCAAAATTTATGTCAAAAATTACACACATATCGAGAGAGAGTGAAACTGAACTCACCAAGTTGTTTCAGGTCCCGCAACCTAAATAGCATGACGTATTGAAATTAAAATCATGATTAGGCCATCAACGAAGTTGGATAGATAAATGAGAAGAGGTAATTAACTAAACTCAATCACCTCTGGAACTCCTCGGTATCAACAAACTGCAGGGCCAACTGCAGAACAAAGACTGAAACAGTTATCATTTATATGGGAGTAGCATGAGCAGCAGAATTTACATGACTGGAACCGCACCATAGCCAGTTCCTGAGATATACTAGTACTATATACAAGACATTCATCATTTATAAGTTTTAAAACGTCCAAACCCAAATGTAGCTTTAATACAAGTGCAACTTGTTGAGAAAATAGAGGTACCAGGCATGAGTATCAGGGCTATTCAAACAGAGTCAAACAGGTTATGGAAAGATGCATGAATGCAAACTTCACAAGCTGTCAAAGCATACTCATATTTGTTGGACTATTAGCACCAACCTGTTTTGGAAAGGGACTAGCAACCATTACATGAACAGAATAAATAAATTTCCTATTGACGCTTATGGATAAGTCTACAGATGTTCAAAGTTCCTCAAACGTGAATATATGGCTTATCACAAAAAAAGATGGTTCATAATGCTATTTAGTTAACACTGATTCAAACTAAAAGAGTACAAACATAAGTGGTTATCTATGGTGTAAAGTAAAACACCAAGCATAGACACTTTATAAGTGGTTATGAACAACATCATAACAGGCGGCCAATATAGACTTGACATGTACACCAAACATTTGCTCTTCCATGAGTGGAGTCAATGCTTCTTCTCTCTTTTTTTTTTTGAAACGGAGTCAATGCTATTAATGCACAAGATTAAACTGCCTACCTACCCAAAAATAGAGAACTAGTAAAATTCTGAGATGACTTAAATTTTATTTGCAGTATAACAACCTGAGATCAGGTTGAAGTCACATGTAACAGTCAACGCAAATTAAACTAGCCACCATAGACTTGTTTATGGCCGAATAAGTCAACAAAAATAATACCTCTCCCTCTAAAAGTAGCATTAGCATTATTCTCCAGTTACTCCTAGATTAGAATAAATAAACGTGACCCCGTTGAATTTATTAATTTGGAAAGACGAGACGCCACATGCACAACTAATCATGCAAGGAGTCCATGCGCCACATCAACATCAACATGCAACACATGAACAGGATCAAATACCAAAATCGCACAGCGCAACAACTAGAAACAGACGAAGAGATGGGAATCTATCAAGGCAGTTGGCACAAGGAATTGAAAGGGCGGGCCGCGGAGGAAACCCTAAAAGCGTGGAGAACTATTTCTTCCACACGAGCAAAATAACGGCATCGCAAACTGCGGCCGCGGAAAGCGTAAAATCAAACGAAACAGATGCATATCAGAAAACCCGGAAGGGCATTGCATAATCCAGCTCCTCCGCCAGACCGCCACTAGCCGCAAGCCCGCAACAAGGCAACGCGAGCGGCAAGCCGAACTGATAAATGAAAAACAGCAATGAACGAGCATGCATCGTCTACCAATTCATCCACCCCAGAGGAAAAGGAGGAGTACCAACACGATCAAGGATCATCAATCAATCCACGAACAATGAGGCGAGGAGAGAGAGCAGGACGCAGCGGAGCTCACCGGGTCGAGCGAGATGCTCCCGTGGAGGTTGTCGAAGACCTGCTTCACGTAGCGGCGGTCGCAGCTCCCGTAGCTCGGCCTAACCGCCGCCGTCTCCGGGGAAGCGGACGGGAGCGTCAAGGGCGCCGCCGCCGCCGCCGCCAGCGCGGAGTCCCCCTGCGGGGAGGGGCAGTACTCTCCCATGTCTGCGGCCGCGGTGCGGTTGTCCTCCTCTCCTCCCACCGCCGCCTCCGAGTTCCCGAACGCCCGGAGCGCGCGCTCGTGCGTCGTGGGGCGGCCGCTGGTGGGGTTGTGCTTTTCGGAAGTGGGGATGTGGGTTGGGATGCAATGCTGGAACAGGCGAAGCGAGGAGGACAAGAAAAGGAAATGTGGGTAGGAGGCAGCAGGCAGACAAGGAAAAAGATTACGAGGAGAGGGATGCGTAACGGGAATGGCCAAGGATTTCGCCAATGGGATTGCTCTTTTGCTCTTTTATTCGACGCGAGATAGGAAAGGAGAGCAGATTAGATTGGTTTTGGATTTGGAGGGTTCCGTTACCTTTATTATTTATTGTTAACGGAAGAATTAACTCACATTTTTATTGGAGCCAGCGACAGTTTTGGAATTTGGAGGGTTACGTTACCTTTTTTATTGTTAACGGGAGACTTTAATCCCCATTTTTATTAGGTGGCAGCGTGTGGGTTCGGGCCTCCAACTCCTTCGGTTTCGGTCGCTTCGCTCCCTTTCGGCCTTCGCCTATCGCGTTGCCTTTTGCGTGCCAGGCAGACGCCGCTGGAACGTGCCGTGCGCGGTGCGCCTGTGCCCGTGACCTCGACAATCGCGTGGACGCACTTCGCTACCTGAATGTTATGTGGGTCCAACGTATAGTGGGACCACCTGATAGTCACATGCAGGAGTGCACACAGCCGTGACATCTCAGGAGCTGCCGTTGCCGCCGCAGTGGAGCCAGGGGAACAGAAGCGCGAGGAGGAACGTTCGGGGAAAGTATATTCCATTGCGCGTGTCTGCGTTAACTCCTGGAATCCAAACTGGTTGTTCGATGTGCCGGGTCGAATGGAAAGAAGAATCTGATTTGTACCATGGGGATGAATATCCATGGTTTTTTAGTTGTGTAATTCTAAAGAATGATAAAAAATAATTAGCTACTCTCTCCGTTTTAAATTATAGTTCGTTTGATTTTTTCCTTGATTTGAAGTTTGATCACTCGTTTTATTTAAAAAATTTCAGCAAAACTAGTTAAATTTAGATCATTCTCGAAGATCTTTTATTCATAAAGGAAGCCATAACAAAAGAAATGATATTTTGAATAAATTTTTGAATAAGAAGATATGGCTAAACTTAAGATTAAAAAGTCGAACGAACTACGATTTGAGACAGACTAGTAGTATTTTCATATACGAGGTCACAATTTACTCAACATGATCATCCGGGGTAAATAAGAATTGGGGATCGGATGCGGGAGAAATTCCCGCCAATGGCTAAGATGTTCAGTCGACTCCCTTCCCCCTTGTGAGGGTCTGGACCCCTACGAGTGACCAGAAAAGGGAGGAGGAAAGAGGCCTTGACCCAAAGTTTCATATATGAAGCAAGTTTTCAAGAAACTGCTCGAGTTTTAGTAAATGCTGCCCTATGAGGTCGTGGCTTAACAAAAGTAACGAAACTGGGATTACTTTTCATTTCAAAAGCTAACATAAAATAAGATCTGCCCAATCAAAGATGCAAGAATAAAAGAACCCGATGCTCATTTAGGTCATTCATGTGCATATGAAATGGACTTTCAAAGGCAAGACGACAGGTGTCAAAGGAGTGAGAGTGTCTCACGGATAAGTAAGTATTCGGACTCAAGATTGACTCAGGATTCAGGAAGGCGTGGAGTGATGGGACCCTACTGACCTCTCTTTGCTATTGCTGTGGTCCCATTTATTTTTTCAAATTAAAATAGCAAGTTGTTTTTGCTTCTTCAGTTATTGCAACGGGTTGTTTTTTTTTTCTCTCTTTAGATGGTTTCCAAGGTAGTTTCTGATGTGGCGCAACATTAGACTTCCTAGAGATTGTTTGAGCCTTACAAAATCCATAGGAAATTTATTTATCTTTGATACGGAATAGGTTTTATTTTTTTCTCCTAAAATCATGCTCTACACTATACGGTACATAGATTAGAATTATTTGGAGCTTATATGTCTCATTTTGATGTTTTCTTTACTAATGTTGGTCTACATATGACTCATATGTAAAGTTCAAGTAACGTCGTTGTCTCATTGACAACACAGGTGTTATGTGATCGCCTTATACTTTATCCTATTTGGTATGAACACAAGCCACAACTTGGTCCGAAAGATCGATATGGATGCAACATTTTTTCTAGTTTAGGTAAGAATATAGCTACCTAATTGGTGCGGACTTGTATAGGTCGTATGAAACGGTTTGTGTTTCTTGTTTAGAAACATGTACATGAACTATTAACACAAAGTTGGCACATGATGTGGAATTGTGAAAATAAATTACCAAGATATTGCATACTTCTTCTGCTCATTTTGCTTGAAGCAGCTCATTGGAGGTTCAACTATGAGGTGGTTAAATGATACTGTTTGTTTTGTAGCCATTCGAATCTCTACATACAATGTATACTAATTATAACATATAGCAAGTGTAAATAAATATCAAAATGGACTACATAAGATCCAAATAATTCTAGTCTATGCAACATATATTATAGAGCGTGGTTTTATATAAAAATTGAAATCGGTTTCATATTTTTTTGAGCTAAAATAAGTTTCATATGTATATTCTAATTAAACCATTTTCTACTTTCAAAAACTCTCTTCATCCTAAAGTAAAAAGGCATTCTAGCAATTTTATGAAAAAAAAATATGGAATAAAACATACGATGTATGTGGCCCTTCTTTAACTTTAGAAGTTTATAGAGAGATTTTTTTTTTTTGCGAGAGATCTTGTGCTTACCATATTTAAATCGGATGGTAAATACTAATGAGAAATGACATGAGCATCTGATTGATACTTTGACGAAGTTAACACACCTTGAATATTTTTTATTTTTGGATAATTTCCAATGCTTTAATTAATACTTTCTGTTTTAGAACTAACGAATTATTTTCAGTTGTTTTTTGAAAAATTTATTTGTTTTTACATTTTTGTTAAAGTCTATTTGACCTTCCTTGAACTATGAATGTAGTCGTTTCTAAAAAAAAGAATTATTTATGTAGTCTCCCCTCGTGACTGACGGCGTGGTGCCAACCTATTTCAACAGTTGAACGAACAAAAACACCTTGTCTTTTTAGTTTGGGAGGTAAATCGAATTTACTCTTATGAACATTCAGTTTTGAAATCCTGCGTCCAGCATTGATACTTGGGACTGGGAGAGAAATCAGACTACGAGCATAGTTGATGAGAGTTACTTCAAGCTGCAGCGGCTGGTAAAGCGACGTTTCCCTTCCCAAAACCGCTAAGGTCGTAAAATCAGGCTAAAGTTAGCTCTCTTAATCATTCTATGCACGTAATTTTTTTTGAACGAACATTGTATGGAAAATAATTTGTTCAAACTGCTGCTCAAACGCCTTCAGTAGGTCTTATCTCCAGTAGTGACATTTCCAAACATTTCTACCATAAATAACTGGGTCTTGGGACGAACAGCTATCAAAGAAACGTTTTGGGAGGAACGTAGCACTATCATTCTTGCTATGCCGGTGTTGGAACAGCTGTGAAAACAGACTTGCCTGGCACTTTGATAAACGGGGCAATTTCACTGTCCGCAGTGCATATAAAGTCCGCACTTCCTTCGATCCAGATCCAGTGTGGAATAAGATTTGGGATATGAAATGCACAGGCAAGGAAAATAACATAATCAAGATAGTGGCTGCCTTGTGGTATTTATGGTCAGAAAGAAATGCTGTCAGGGAAGAAGGAAGGCGGAGGGGAGTGCAGAGTTGTTGGCTCGATCCATTGGAAGCTATGCTGATGAGGTTCTTAGAAGCTTCACAGCTGAGAAACCACACCGAGCTAAGGCCCTGAAGGTGTTCTAAAGCTCAAATTGTGATGGTCCCTTCAAAGGCGAGACTGCTTCGGTGTTAGCAATCGGCCGGATATCGCCGGCGATAGCCGGATCGGACAGCAAGGGGCTCGCCGTGGCGAGGAAGGAGAAGGGGAATAGCGAAGCGAGGAAGGCAGGTTCGAATTGAGTTCAATGTGTTACAAGTTGTTTGATGATTCCTCTCTCTCTCCCTATCCTGTTACATATAGTCATCGGGTCCATTGTGGGCCGATGTGGTTCAGATTGGGCCGAGAAGACCTCTTGGGCCGAGCCGATGTTGTAGCTTTGTCTTGGGCTTCAGGTGCTTCACTGTCTTCAAGCTCCAGTGGATCACTCCTGCTGACATTCCCCTCCTCTTCAGAGCCGGCTTGACCCCAAGCCGAAGCACGCGGGAATTGCTGGCGGAGATGCAGTAGGGGCTCCCAGGTGGACAGAGAAGCTGGCATATGCGACCATTGCACGAGAACCTCTTCCACCGGGTGAGAACCAGTCGTCCAGCGGCGTTGCAGGATGCGGACAGGAACCTGAAACTCCACAAAGTCAGCAGGCAATGCAGTACTCACCGGTTGTGCTCCAGGCGATTTCTTCAGTTGTGACACATGAAATACGGGGTGAATAGCCGCTGAAGCAGGCAAATCGAGCTTATACGCCACCGTACCCACTCTTGCAACGATACGGAAGGGACCAAAGACTTGAAGGCGAGCTTGTGGTTAGCCCGGCGAGCCACAGAAGCCTGCACATAGGGCTGCAACTTGAGGAAGACCCAATCTCCCACTGCAAAGGTGCGCTCAACACAATGTTTATCGGCCTGGCATTTCATCCTGGCTTGAGCCCGAAGAAGGTGTTGACGGACCAGACTGTGCATCAACTCACGTTCTTCCAGCCACTCCGACAGTTCAGGCACAGGCTTGGCCATTGAGGGATCGATGCCTAGGTGTCTGGGGTGGCAGCCGTAGAGCACTTCAAATGGGGTACGACCCAGCGCTGAGTGGTAGCTGGTGTTATACCAGTACTCTACCAAAGAGAGCCACTCTGACCAACGTTTAGGATAAGCATGAGTGAAACACCGAGGTAAGTTTCTAAGCATTGATTAACACGCTCCGTCTGTCCATCACTTTGAGGATGATATGCAGTGCTCATCCGAAGCTCAGAACGTGATGCTGCTATCAGCTGCTTCCACATGTTACTTGTGAAAATTCTATCTCGATCAGAGATCAAAGCCATCGGCATACCATGGAAGCGATAGACATTGTCCATGAACAATCTGGCCACTGTTGCCGCCGTAAATGGATGACGCAATGGAATGAAATGCAAATACTTAGAGAACTTGTTGACGACCACCAATATGGAATTGACGTTACCAGAAAGAGGAAGCCCTTCAATGAAGTCCAGAGAAACAACCTCCCAAGAACTCCGCGGAACCGGCAGTGGCTGCAACAACCCAGGGTAGCCCGATCGGTCCAGTTTGGCTTGAGCACAGGTGATACAACCTTGGACATACCGCAAGACGTCGGGGCACCGGAATGGCCACCCACCGGACTATCGTGTAGAGCTGAGATGACTTTGTTCTGCAAAACAGAGTTGGAGCCTAGCCAGATACGGTATTTGTAAAAAATAATGCCATTTTTCAACTGGAACTGAGGGCGAGCTGAAGCATTAAGAGACAGTTGCTGCAGTAACTGAGAAGCATCGGCATCAGTAGAATACCATTGCTGGAGATCATGCAACCAAAGATGGACAGGAGATGAGACCGCAGAGACTTCCAGCACATAGGGGCGCCTAGACAGGGCGTCTGTGGTTTGATTGTCTGCTCCTTTTCTGTACACCACACGGTAACAAAGACCCATCAACTTCGTGAATACCTTCTGTTGGAAAGGAGTGTGAAGGCGTTGTTCATTCAAGTGGATCAGACTGTGATGATCTGTGTGAATGACGAATTCAGATTGGAGCAGGTAATGCCGCCACTGATCAACGGCCATAAGAATGGCAAGATACTCCTTCTCATACACCGATAGACCTTGATTACGAGGGGCCAATGCCTTGCTGATGAAAGCTAAGGGGTGCCCATCCTGCAGCAACACTGCGGCCACACCGTATCCGGAGGCATCAGTTTCAATGTGAAACGGCTTACTGAAATCTGGGATACCCAAAACGGGGGCTGAACACAGAGCCGACTTGAGGGCCTCAAAGGCTGATGTATGGATAGAAGTCCAAATGAACAACTGGTCCTTGCAGAGAAGATCGGTCAGTGGTTTAGCAATGAGACCGAAATGGAGGATGAATTTATGGTAATACCCAGCCAAACCCATAAATCCTCAAAGCTCCCTAACATTCATAGTTGTTGGCCACTCTGTAATTGCCTGAATCTTAGCCGAGTCTGTTTTGAGTCCCTTGACGCTAATGATGTGACCCAAATACGAGATCTTACGCTGAGCAAACTTACACTTAGAGAGTTTGATATGCCATTGGAACACCAACTCTAAATGCTGCAAGTGCTCCTCAAAAGTGCGACTGTAGATGAGGATATCGTCAAAGAATACCAGGAGAAACTTTCGGAGACCGGGCGCCAGCATGGAATTCATGGCACCCTGGAAGGTTCTTGGGGAGCCGGTGAGACCGAAGGCCATGACATTGAATTCATACTAGCCACAGTGTGTATGGAATGCCGTCTTGGGCTCCTCCCCCGGCTGAAGAAGAATCTGGTGAAAACCAGCCCTCAGATCAAGTGTAGAGAACCAACTAGCTTGACCGAGCTCATCAATTAGCTGATCAAACACTAGCACTGGAAATTTGGACTTGGCCGTGATGGCGTTCAACTGTCTGAAATCCACACAAAACCGATAAGAGCCGTCCTTCTTTTTGACCAACAACACCGGAGAAGAGAAGGGGCTGGCACTTGGATGAATCAATCCCTGGGACAACATGTCATTGACCTGGCGCTTGATCTCATCCTTCAAAGCAGGTGGGTACCGGTAAGGCCGCACAAAGACTGGCTGCGCTCCTGGAATAAGAGGGATGGAATGATTACAGGAGCGCGACGGTGGCAACCCTGTAGGAGGTTCTGTAACTGAAGGAAAGCGATCAAGCAGTGCCTGAATGAGCGGTGGTAATGCCCGCACGGTAGAAGACTCCTCAACACTTGCCGAAGTCTGACAGATGTTCAACAACAACTTGTCAGGGGCAGTTGCATCGATACCCTGCAGAAGAACCCATGCATTGTTGTGCGGGATGAGAAGCCATTTCTGCTGCCAGTCAGTTGCATTGGACTGAATTGTTGCAGCCAATCCATACCAATGATTGCATCATAAGACCCCAGGGGCAGCACGCGAAAGTCCGAGTAAAAGGAATGATCACCGACAGTCCACTGTACTTGCTGAAGCAGTTGAGTACTCTGGAGCAAAGCACCACCAGCCACGCGGACTTGGCTTGGAAGGGATACAACAGACATCCCAGAAAGCTTGGCGGCCAGAGTTGAGTCCAAGAAGGATGCCAAACTTCTCGAATCCAGAAGCAATTCAACCTGATGACCCTGTATAGAACTAGCAAAATGCATAACATGGCCAATAGATTTAACACCTAGAGCCACCTTGCTGATAGCCAGAAAAATGTGAGGAGGTATGCCAGGGTCAGACGCAGAATCATCTTGATCAGAATCAGGAATAGCATCAATAGGACCCCAAATAACCTCAACTGCGAGTAACACCTCAAGACTACACTTGTGGTCACGAGACCACTTAGCACCACATTTGTAGCATAAGCCCAAGGAGCGACGATAAGCTTTTAGAGATACCAGTCGACTGTCAGGTGCTAGAGGAGAAGCAGAGTCGACTACAGGCGTGTAACACCTCTGGCGTTATATCAACTAAAACATGCCATGACATCATATGCATTGCTAAGCATTCATGTTTAGGTAAAACTCGATGTGCATCAACTAAAATAAGTTTACATTTCATAGGTTGATTGTGTTTCTGAAATGTTTTGCCACATGAAATCATAAAACCCTACTTTCGAATGTCATCCCAAATACTTAGTTTATATTCTATGTACTTGAGGTGTAAACTGTGTTTACACTAGTGTCAAGCATAGTATATGAATCTAAGTACAACTCCTAAAAATTATTTCCATATTTGAAGTTGAATTTGGATTTCAAAGCTTATTCACAAGTTTTGCAATTCAAACTTAAATTCAAATTAGAAAACTATAATAATGTTTTTTAAAAAGTTAACTTGGTCAACCAAGGGTGTTATTGGGTCATTGACCTAAAAATATCCTTGGATGATGTTTGTGATCATTAATGACCAACCAATTAAATTAGAAACCAAATCGAGTTTGAATTTGGTTTGAAAAACCCTTTATTTCAAAAGCTTATTTTATCCCCTTTTGTATAATTCAAAATCTATATAGAATTTGGAGATACTCTAAAAAGATATTTTGTATATCTTGACAATAGCTACAAAGTTGGTATTAAAAGTTTTTCAAGTTTCTAAAAAGAATTTCAAATAAATTTAAAAATATAGTTTTTTAACATTTATCTCCTTTTGATTTTAAAAGCATAATTAAAAATTTATACACATTTTGGGAAACCTTTGTATATGAAAAATGTTTATTTTGAAAATTTGAACATTCCATAGTTTTGAATATTTTCAAGTTTATTGAAAAATCAAAAGTAATTTCAAATATTTGTTTCTAGGGTTTTATTCCCTTTTTGAATTTGAATTCATACTTCAAAAACTATGCAAAATTTGAAGATGTTTGTTAAATGAAAAGTGTAGCTCTTGAAAAGTTACAAAAATGATATTTTTATAGTTTTTCAAGTTCTTATGTAAATTTTGAAGTAATTTACAAATTTCACCGAGTGACCTCACTGTCTACAATGGCGATGACGTCACCATCTTCTTCCCTCTCTGTTCACCGGCGTCGCCGTGGCCGCCGGCGCCATACCGCCCTACCACAATCGCCAGCTCGCCCCCAAATGCTCGAAGCTTCACCGTCGTCGTATCGCCCATCCGTGCCTCGCCACCGTGCACTATATAAAGGCGTGGCCGGCCGTCGTCTTCCCTTTTTCTTTCCCGCCGCCACCGTCGATGACCTCCCTCCACCGCCGTCGACCCACTACTGCTCAATTGCTCTTGCCAGAAGCTCCGCCACATCCTTGCGCTCAGTTTGAGCTAGCTCGCATCGCCCCTCGCCGCCCGAATCACCCAGGCCGCCACATTCTTCTTCGCGGCTGACAGCAAAGCCGCCGTGAAATCGCCGTCGTCCACCGCCGCCGGGGTCGGTTATTTATCTTCTTTAACCCCACTATCATGTTCTCCATGCAATCCTGCTCCTCATGCATGCTTTGGTTCGTTCGTTGGTATACAGGAACTGCGGTGACGCCGTTCTTGCCATCGGAGCACCACCGCCGCCATCAGCGCCGCCGACCGCAGCTCGCCTCCGACCATCTTCCAACCAACCAACGTGCGCACCGTGCCTGTGGTGAGCTCCTGCACCTATTCTCGCCCTCATTTTTACCTTTATCGCACCGTAAGGTCCGGCCGCCGTGGCTCGCCGCCGGCATGGTCTTGCCAGTGCCGCCGCGTGCGTAGCCGTTTGAGCTAGGGGCCAGGAACGACTTCATCTTCTCGCTTAACGAGTTCGCGTTGATGTCCTGCACCTGCCCGTGCGCTCGCCGTCACCAGAAAAGCCTCCGGTGAGCGTTGTCGCCGCGTCGGAGCTCCGTCGTGCCGCCATAGCCGCCGGCGTGGGTGTCACCGTCGCTCCGCCGCTACGTTAGCTAGCTCAGTTTGCTCGCCGTGTCGAAGTGATCGTGTAGGTGCCAACCCCGTGGCCGGAGACCTCGCCGCCGGCGAGAAATCACCGGTCAGCGGCGTCGGCCGGCGTGGTCAGCGCGGGAGCACTGTTTCCATTTTCTCTTTTTTTCTATTTTCAGAAAATCCTTTAAATGCTATTTTCTTTAGAAAATCATAGTAATTCATGTGTAGCTCTAAAAATTCTGAAAATTTTTGTGTATGCTCTTTATGATGTCCTCTACCTAGAAAAAATATGAAATGCCAAATTGGTGTAATTTTTGCATAAGTTAAAATTAGCTCTTTTAATTGAAAAATGCATCTTCTACGATTTTTATAAATAAAATAATTAGCTTTTATTTCTGAAATTTATTTTGCCATCTAATTAGGCCAAGAGCTTTCAAAATAAAATTTTGAGCTTAATTAGACAATTTTAATTTTTATGCCTTTATTTTATACTTTTAATTAATTAATTAACCCCTTTAATCATGATTAATCATTATAGGGTTGTTTGACTTTGGAATTTGCTTGATGACCTTAGGTCATTAACTCTAATGACCTTTGGCACTTTAATTAATTGTTTATGCTTATCTTAATCATGTCATTAAGGCTTAATTAACGTTATTTCATGTGCTTAAATAATCTTATTAATGAAGTAATTAATCTTAATGAACTTAGTAAGTAAGTTTTGTTGGCTTGCAACTTTATCGTACAGAAGAGTTATACTCAAGCCCTTAATCTGGTCGTGCATTTATCAAGCATCATGTTTATTATTCCATCATGTCGAATCATATCATGTTATCGTGTAGTCTCCGTTAACGAAGAGTTTAACGTTGTCGCACCAGATCCCAAGGACGAGCAGACTCAGGAATTGGGTGTTGATCCAGAGCTCGAGACCGTCTACCCCGAATACCAAGGCAAGCCCTGGATGCATTCCAACCCTATCCTTATTTTATAAAAGTTTTATCGCTTCAGTTATGTTATGTTGCATTAGGTATTAGGCGTTGAGTGGTAACCTACCAATTGCATTACCTGTATTAATTCCATATTCCTTGTTACCTGATTTTGGAAAATGCTTAGTTATGCTTAGCCCTGCTTAATTAGTAGGTTTTCAAAAAGAAAAAGAATGAAAAAGATGAGGATGGCTTTACTTGTTGGAATCATGACAATAGTTAATAAATCGAGTCCCGACGGGTAATTTGCATTGGGAATGGAGTCCCTCTGTAGTGTTTCCGTCTATTGATGCCCTAGGTCCCATGTCGATGGTGATCTGGTGATATCGAGAAACTAGAAATCCACATGCATGAAGTGATATACTAAGGGTTGGAGCTCAGGTATGTCATGGAGTGATATATAGTGGGTCAGAGCCCCCACATATGTCATAGTGTGTTATACTGTGGGTTTAAGTTCCCATGTATATTGGTACACTGGGTCGAAGTGCTCATGTGTATCATGTGGTGATATATGGCTGCGGTTATTATCCCGGTATATCTGTGGTCCGGTATGCAATTTGGTTGGAGCCTCATGCACATCGAGATCTTGGTCCCAGTTGGGTATGAAAATAGATTCAAATCGTCGTTGCTTCTCGGAGAAGAAGACTCGATCGGTGTTCATCATCGTAGTAACAACTTGAATGATGATAAGTTATCAAAATGAAGTTGGTTGGTAATCGTGATCTAGAGCAAGACAACTTTACTTTCTGTCAAGCTTTTCTGCAAAAATTCTTGTCTCTTGCAAGCCTTACCTTGTCCCTCTAGCCAACATTTTTGAGTCTTCACCCCTCTTTTTCGTCGGGCCAGTCTTGTTGAGTACTTTTGTACTCAGGGTTTGTTGAACCCTTATTGCAGGTGAGCCCCATGCGCAGGATTGCTTTACACCCTGTTGCATGACAGTCATTGCGGAGAGTGACGACGAGTAGGATGTTTGGCTCTCGGGCAGAGCTTATCGCCTGGTATTGTAATAAAGTTATTTATCGCTACTTCACTACTACTATGGTTTGTAATATTTAACTTATGGTTTGTAAGCTTTGAAACTAAATGGTTTGTAAACTTATGTTATTATAATCCTTCTGCTATTTTACTCCAATATATCTTATTTGTATAAAACTGTTGTAATACTGCAATGTCTCTTTGTAATGATTGATCCTACTCGGAGAATCGTGGATGATTCGGGATTTACCCGACAGACCTTTAAGTCGTATGAAACACATTCATGGTTATTTGGAGTCTGTTTAGACAATAATAATGCATGTGGGCCATATGATTTAGGAGGTTCTGCCACAAGGCGTCGGCGCCGGCACCGGCAACTTGTCGGTACGCGGTGGTGGAGGAAGCGGCTACGCGTGCTGAGTCGATGATGTGGCACGAGCTAAAGCAGACCAATCACCAGAACAAGCATGATGCGGCATCGGGCCCATCTCCTCCTACAACAATGCGAGATTCACGGTAGAATCCAGTGTTTGGGGCTTATGCAAAGCAACAACATCACGAATGTCATGACGAAGACCATCCATAAAACGCTGAACAAAGAAAATTTCATCATGGGTTGGTGAATAAACTTTGAGTTGATTAGTGAGTTTAGAAAAGCTGGATATGAAATCGGTGACAGTGGAGGTCATTTGGATGCGAAAAAGTTGGCGAATCAATGCCTCACGATGGTCACGGTCGAACCTATCATGCATCAAGGAACAGAACTTGGACCACGACATGTTAGGAACGCGGTACTCGATCGACTGATACCAAAGAGATGCGGCATCATCGAAGTGCATTTCAGAGATCTCAATCCAGAGCTGCTCTTTGACGTTGTACATGCGGAAATACTTCTCAGCACGAGTACGCCAACGGCGCGGGTTATCACTGTCGAAGTGCGGGAAGGGCAGCTTGGGTAGGCGACCCCGAGGATCAGCGAAGTCGAATCGATCGGGTGGTGGTGGAGGGCGAGGCGGAGGGTATGCTATCATGGCGGGATGCTGGTTAGGTGGAGGAGGGTCAGAACGAGGTATAGGTGGAGCTCGGGGAATAGGAGCTAGAGGAGGAGGATGCGGACCCGATGAACCAGATGCAGGAGGGGGAAAGCTGGAGACGTACCATTGGCCGGGCCGGGGATCCAGGTCGTAATGACCCAAGATCCCTGAACCCGTGTAACCTGTGCGACGCGGTTCCCAACAACGGGATTGGTGACGGTGAGTCCGGCAGGTGAGCGCGCGGCCGCCGAGGCAGGCTGAAGAACGACGCCTAGAGGCGCCTCCAGCTGCCTCATGGAGATGCGAATGTCATCGAGGACGCCGTCCACGCTCGGCCGCCACTCGTTCAGCTGCCGTGCCTCCTCCTCGAGCGCCTCTACGTGAGCATTGCGCTCTTCGTTAATGTGCGCGGTGCGGAGCAACTCGAGGTCGGCGAGGCGGTTATCGACGTCGGCGTCGCGGTCGGTGAGGCTGACCTCCAGCGATGTGAGGCGCGCGTCGACAGCCGACACCTGCGGATCCGCCGGCCTCGGTGAGGCTGTTGTCGACGTCGGCATCGCGGTCGGTGAGGCTGACCTCCAGCGATGTGAGGCGCGCCTCGACAGCCGACACCTGCGGATCCGCCGGCGCAGCCTCCAAGTCGCAGAGGCGGCGCGAGATATCGGAGATGCCCGTATCCACCACCGCTGCGCGGTCGAAGAGGTTGCACTCCAACTCGTCGAAGCGCCGTGAGAGTCCGGCGCCCTGCTTGTCGATGCGGCGGTTGATGCCGGACAGCTCGTTGAGGACCCGTTGGATTTGGGGATCCATGGCACCGGGGCGGCATTGGCGGCGAGTGAAGTGGGGATAGGGAGGTAGATAAGGGTCCAGTACCGGAATCGAGTCTCTGATATCAGATTGTTAGCAATCGGCCGGATATCGCCGGCGATAGCCGGATCGGACAGCAAGGGGCTCGCCGCGGCGAGGAAGGAGAAGGGGAATAGCGAAGCGAGGAAGGCAGGTTCGAATTGAGTTCAGTGTGTTACAAGTTGTTTGATGATTCCTCTCTCTCTCTCCCCCTATCCTGTTACATATAGTCACCGGGTCCATTGTGGGCCGGTGTGGTTCGGATTGGGCCGAGAAGACCTCTTGGGCCGAGCCGATGTTGTAGCTTTGTCTTAGGCTTCAGGTGCTTCACTGTCTTCAGGCTCTAGTGGATCACTCCTGCTGACATTCGGGCAGCTCGGGGTTCGCTATTGGTGACCACGATGCTGATGTGGTTTTTGACAGGCAGTTGGAAAGTCGATCATGTGTTGAGCCCTTTTCAAGCTGAACTTGTGGCGTGTTTACAATTTGTCCAAGCTGCTCTGAGCTTAGCCATCGGAAGATTAATCCTGGAAACTGACGCGCTAATGGCCCAACGAAATCTCGCATGGCCCAATCTCTAAACATTTCCCTCTTCCGTAAACTGACAAGGATGATCATAAGCATCATCAACTTTTAGTTTGAGGACAGAAAGAAAGGAACATTTGGGCAGAATAAATCGTGGAGATTTAACTAGAGGAACATTCAGCAGCGCATCAAGAGGGGTTCTTGGCCTTGATTCTGAGCTTCCGCGCAACGGCCGCAGCTCTTGGGTGCGCGGCAGTCCTCCTGCCGCTGCTGTCGCCGCCACCGCCGCCGCTCTGCTCCATCTCGACCCAGTTGATCACCCGTAGCATCAGCGACTGCGGGCAAGAGCAGCTGCTGTGCTTCCGCCCGTCCCCCATGGCAGACGCCTTGGTCTTCTTCAGCCCGGTCTCCAGCGCGGCCTCCAGGAAGTCCATGAACCAGCCCCCTGCTTCGGCCTGTATCTGCTTGGCCAGCTTCAGCGAGGAGCCGAGGGGAGAGGTGGCAGAGGAGGAAGGAGCAGAACAAGATGATCTCTTCTCGTCGCCGCCGTCTTCGCCGATCTTGTCCATGGCGAGGCACTTCCTGCTGGCACTCGAGCTCCGGATGGCTTTGCCGCCACCATCGTCCTGCTTCGGGTCCAACGTGCCGGGCGAGAAGGATACCGACTTCGACACGCCCCCCAAGCCGATGCCTCTCCGACGCACCACCGCCCTGTTCTGGGCTATCTCCTGCAGGACCGGCGGCGGTGCGTCCTCGTGCTGCTGCTCGTCACTGGCCACGGCCGCGGCCATCGAGGTGGCCGCCTGAACCGCCTCGATGTCAGTGACGGCCTGCACGGCTTCGTTGTGGAAGTTGAGGAAGCTCTCGAAACAGGTGGCCGGCGCTTCTGGCCTCGCCGTCTTGCTCAACTCCGAGAACAACCTGCAATGATTGATTGTTCAGCGGCAACCAGCGATATCAGTGACCATCGTAATCGGCAATCCTGCCAAAACGATAGTACGAGAAATCACATACTTGTAGATCCTCGCCACGTTGTCCGTGGCTGATGCGTTGCGCAGTGCCTCCAGGGCAATCTTCTGCGCCTGCTGTCTCTGCTCGATTGCATCCTGAATGCAGAGCACAGCAATACACATTAGACAAAGAAGAATCGAGATCGATGGTTTACTGGCCAATCTAGATACGATGGTACCTTGCCGAGTAGACTGAGCTTCCCCGGCACTGGCACGCGAGCAGATGTCGCCGGCCGCTTCTTCGTCGATGTGGCCGAGCTGCCGAGCTCATCATCAGAAGAAGGCGAGGAGGGCTCTTCCATCTTGGCCACTCTTCTCATCGCCCTCGAGGCTGTGCAGCTCACCGAGCTCCTCTCCTGCGCGACACATTGAAAATCAACATTGATTTGCAGGTCTGAAACTGAAAGTAAACAAGGGCGCGACTCGATTGGCCCCCAATGTTCTTCAGTTGAGGCTGACCGTACGTACAGTGGGGAATGGGCTCTTGGGGATCCTGGGATGCTTCTGCGGCTGGTCCCTGTCGGCGACGAAGCTCTTGCTCCGGGTCAGCAGCCTGGGCAGCACGCTGCTGCTCTTCCTCACGGACGCAGTGCTCATCGCCGGCGATGCCCCGACGCCCCGCTCCCTACCAGGTGTCACCGCAGCCCCGCGCTCCCTGGCAGGCGTCGTCGCGGCGCCCGCTCGGTGGTCCTTGACCGGAGTCGACAGGGCCGGGCGCTCCTTGATCGGCGTCACCCTGACGGAGTCGAAGTTGAGCGTGGTGGGCTTGATGGCGGCGGCGTTCTGCTCGGGGCCCCATGACCCCCTGCGCGGCGCGGCGGGCTTGCCCCTCCCGGTCCCGGCCGGGTCGGGCGTGCCGACGACGAGCGGGTGGCGTCCGGGGAGCGGCTTCGCGCCGACGATGACGGGGACGGGGGACGCCGGGTCGAGGCGGTCGACGTGGACGAACTGCCCCAGGCTGAGCTTGTTGGAGAGCACGAGGTCGGCCTGCGCCACCGGCAGCGTGGCGTAGATGGAGTGCGAGGCGTCCGAGACCTTGACGTAGAACCTGCCGTGCTTGGGGACGAAGAGGTCCTTCTCGTCCAGCTCCGCGGGGACGATGTCCGTCACCTGCAGCACCGCCGTCCGGTGCTCGCCCACGGGCTTGGCGGCGCCGCTCTTCATGCCGTCGAGGAGCTTCAGGAGCACGCCGGACGACAGGGTCGTCATCTTTGCGCCTCGATCGATTCGCAGGCAGCCGGCGGTCAGTCACAACCTGATGAGGGAGATCGATTCGTCAGAAATCAAAGAGAGGATTTATTTAGTATTAAACATCGAGTTCAGGCGATCGCAGAAAGAATCCCGCTTGCAAACGCTGTTCTTGGCGAAATAGAAGAGGGGAATTTCTTCTTGCCCCCCAAATCCCAAACAAGATCAACGAGATGAGACGATGGCAAAATCGAATCGGAGCCAATTGATTGGACGGAAAGAACAGATTTGGAGCGGAGGGAAAGTTCCCAGGACGAATGGATCGCGCTTACCGGTGGCGTGGGCAAGGCAAGAATTGCGCTCTCCCGATCTCAAAGAAATCCCCAGTCGGGAACTGTGCGATGAAGCTGGAGGAGACGAGGATGGGTGTAGGCAACCCTGAGCTGTTCTGTTCGGTCGCGGTCGCGGGTTTAGCAGCTGGGGTGGGGTTGCGATGCACTCGCACCAACGGTAACCTAGGAGGAGGAGGGGAGGAGCGCGAGGTGAGAAGAGAAGAGGAGGCCAGGTGGGAGGGGAAAAGAAGATCAATCACGTGACATTTGGAACGTTGGCAAGCCCAACGGTCGACTACGGTGGGAAAGTGGAAGAGCGGGGTCCAGTAGAGGCGCCGCCGCCGCCTACTGCTTCTGGCCAACGGAAAAACTAAACAGCTAGCCTCTGCTGTACTGTAAGCTTGCCTGCACTGCCGTGCCGAGCCATCAGCATACCGTCGATCCAGAACGGAGGGTGGGGATTGGATGGAATATCATGATATGGACTACTCTGAATATGTTCCTCGTTGAGAAATGCCATCTAGTACTATTATCCGACGGAGAAAGTCCCCGTATGCGCCAAGTATCGTTTTTTTAAATATATTTGACTCAGATTCTTCAATTGCTGTACTGCTCTGCGGTACTAGTATCTTAACTTGTGCACAAACTTTACGCCATACGTACATGTGTACACGTGAACTTATTGCGTACAAGATAGAACTATAACCTATACCTAAAACTAAAAATATAGATATAATAACTGAAAGGTAATCGAAGACCTTCAGGCTTCAAGCATGACATGTCACCCTGATCATTGCAAAACATCTGCATTTGAGATTGTGAATGAAGAAAATAAGGGTAGGAGAGGAGAGGGGGCTCGCTGTAAGTGCTCAAACGTGGGCGGTGGGTGGGTGTTCCACCGATCGAGCACAATAACCAAGTCATTATCTCCTTCACACTACCAAGTAAAGCGACGTGAAACAAGAAAATGAAACTATGTTTGGCCCTTTAGCAAATGATGAAATGGCCATTTTTTTAGGATGGGAAGAGTGGGAAAAGGGTGTTTTTAACCCCTAACTTTTGCGGTTGCCCAATGTCCCTCTACCCATCGTCCCATCTATCTAGCCTAGTGCCATGTCAACCTCAAGAGTAATCAAACTATGCTGATAGTTAATGGGTATATTAGTCTAAAAATATTTTTCCCAAAAAAATTCAAAATATTTCCGTTTTTAGGAAAAATATGCAACTAAAAATCATAAAATACACGCAGTTCGATTTATTCTCAGCATCTATCAATGTACACCTATTTATCCTATCGTGGCGTCGCTTAGGATGGCTGACAGGATAAAATTGCTGTCTAAACTATTGCGAATTAAAAATATATGGTTTTAAAAGTTAAGGGATCGCAAAAGTGAAAAGTCAAAAACGTATTTTTCCTCGTCAATGCAAGGCTGAAACTCAGGCGGACACCGTCCGCTGGCCCCGGTCCATTCATGTCCACAATCAAACTTCCGTTACATTTGGGCTCCAAGCTGGGCTGCACGTGGTTGGGCCGATTGGCTCCCACTCTGGTTGGGTTGCATGTGGTTGGCCCGACTAGGCTCCCACTTGATTCAGTTTTTTTTTTGTTGCGATTCAGTTTTTATTAATATTAACGGTTCCCGATTTTATGAAAAAATATAAAGCACCTTAGAGCAACTCCAAGAGATGGTCTAAAACTAATAGCCAAATTCCTTGTTTTAGCCATTGTGTAAAATAGAATAGTCTTGGAAAAAGAAAGAGCCCGCAACAGTCTTACTATTTTTCCTATTGTATATTCGAAAACATGCTATCTCTAGATAGCGAAAACCCAAATTCATGCGAGGTGGGGGAGCGCCGAACAGAAATTCTCGCATGCAAGAGGAATAACGAGCGGCTGGGGTGTGCTACTTTTAGACAGCGAGAAGCACGGGATACATGGCTTGTCATTTTGGATTACCGGATACAAAACCTGTTGAGGTAATGTTTTTCATGAAAAAGTCAAATTTAGAATCCAAGCAAATATACAACATCTGTTGGAGTTACTCTTAGACGCAAACATACATGCCATTTCATAAATATATTCTGGTCATTTAGATAAATCTGAAACTTGATACACCCTGCATCGATACATGTAGCTTAAAGGTTGAGAAGCAAATTCAAATTAAAAAAATTCATACAGCAGATTGCAGGCGCATGTACACTACGAGATAAAGTTTTCATATGAGCTTTTATCTAAACTTTGTCAGACGACTCCACCACTTTTTTCCCCTAGAAAACACCTCGTTTTTGTGATCGTGGCCGTATAGAAAGCAGAACAAAGCACTTCGTTCCCTGTCTCTATCCCCCCTCTCTAAAAAGACAAAAATCGATTAAATAAGTGAGCAAAATTCGTCTAAAGTAGAATTTTAGCTGGCCACGCGTCTGCACAAGTTAACGACGTCCCAATCAATAGTTTTTCCTCTCATTGGAAAAGAATAGAAAAAACACCCACATGCAAAATTCGACTAATTTATTTTTGTTTTGTTGGCAGTTGGCACTACGGAGTACTCCGTATACTCTAAAACCGTAGATATTGTTGTTTATTGGCACCTCAGGCACGTGGTAATATATTATACACAAAACGTAGCTAGGATAGATGCAGTAGATGGTGGGTTTGGATCTTTATCTGTGACAGCTGACATGGCAGTTGGCTCGGTTTTTTGCTCGAGCACGGCGGCGACGACTCTAGTGCAAAGTCCACCGTCAGGTAATGATGGACCTACTGCTGCGAGAAGACGACGACGAACTAATTAAACGCCACGTGATGATATGAGGACCATGTGCATTTGTAAACGTTAGTGAAAATGACAACGTCAAAGTACTGATCGCGTCATATGTGAATGTGGTGATGGTTAGGCAGTTTTGATATCCACACCCACCTACCCAGGGGCAAATGCGAGCTCACTCGTGAAACTTTTTTTCTATCCCTCCAACTCTAATATAAGGAAAAGCTACGGTCCTTTTCAAATACATGAATTTCATAAAAAAATTAGAGATTTTTTATAATAATTGGGGAAAATTTTGACGGCTCACGTAGACCGATCCGACGGTTAGAAAGGTTGGAGAAAATAGGAGGAAATGGTAGAAAGAAAACGAGAGGAAATTGTCATATGTATGGTCAGTGGGCCATATGCTTCAAATTTTCTCTCATTTTATTCGAAACTCAGATAATTGAGACTCTAAATAAAGGGATGGTAATTCTGTTTTTGTATTTTTTTTCTAACTGAGGGTAATACGGTAATTGGATTTAATGATTTGAGTAGTATAGTTGGGGATGAATAATAAAATTAATATAGTTAGATATTATATTCTTGTTAATTTTTTTTAAAAAAACTTCTTCTAGGTTCATCGTGCCGCCGACCGTGGATGGCGATGCAGGGCGATGAAGGCGGCGCTGCCGGGACGGTGCGGGCGGCGAGGTGCGTGCAGCTGTTGATCTTGGCCCCGGCGCTGGGCTTGCCTCCTTTCTTGGCCTTGTTCTTGGACCCGCCGCCGCCGGACGTCGCCTCGACTCACCTCCATGTGAAGCAGACGCCCTCGAAGTCGATGGAGCCGCCGGGCTCCAGGAAGAGGATCCTCGGCCAGGTGGCGCGGCCGGCGTCGTCCCGCATCGCACTCTCCATCGACAGCGGACAGCGCCGACGAGGTCGACCCGGACCTCAACCTCGTCAAGGGCCGCGGCGGGTCCCTCCTCCGCGAGAACGGTTCGTCGTTGAGGGCGCCGGGGAACGGTTCGTCGTCATCATCGACGAGCCCAAGCTCGTCCCCCACTTCGGGTGCACAGGCGCCATCCCTGTCGAGGTCATCCCTTCGGCGCCCCCCACACGCTGGGCTTCATCCACGACCAGTTCGACGGCGTGCCCGGGTTCCACAGAGGACTCGTCGTTCGTAGGTCTGTTCGTTCATCTCCAATTCCACCCCCTCCCCTGTTATCCGTGCTCGCAAATTGAATTCTATTGAAGTTTTCCATCTGAAAGTTGGCAAAATTTTGAACAGCGGTATTGCTGTGATATTGTTGATTTGCTCAACGGAGGTCCCGGCCTCGGTTATACCTTTGGTTGATTAACAATGGCCGATGAAAGATGATGCAGTGACTAGTACAACAATACTTTCATCATCCAGTAATTTGATGTGGCTTAATCTAACATCCATTTGGATAACAGCACTTGGATGTTACATTCGATGGAAAATATACCAATTCCCATAGAATATGCTTCTAGCCTGGCACAGTACTTTTTTTTGCTTGAAAATTCATGAGACGTGTGACTTTGGACGGATCGATTGTGAGAGTGCGTGTTCTTTTCTTGAAAATTCGTGAGACTAGCTAGATAATGATTTCAGCAAATGTTTGTCAAGTATATATATTTTGTTGTTTCACAGACTGCAACTCAAATATGAGAGGGTGATATGCTAGCTAGGAGCGTGCACCTGAATGAACTTAATTTACACCATCTTCAGTTGCCCTGTTCAGACTGTTGCTTAGCCATTTCCACAACCGTCCACAGGATTTCTTGTTTAACCATTTCGAAGATTTCTCGTCTAATTTTACTGCAGTCCACATTTGGCTTAACATATCACTGTAGTCCATTTGGTTGTCCTCTAGCTAGTATTGGTCTAAAATAGCATGTATGCTTTCTGAAATTTCAGTACTGTCTAAGATCAAATCTTCTCTTGTTTGTTCAGTTTAATCTGAGTATGTTGCTGGCTAATAACTTTTACCAGGCTCTATTAGTTGATACTTAATGGTACCACGTAGAAGCTAATAGACATTTTCTTTTCAGGTACAGACGATACAGGTGATGGAGTAGTAGTTTAATGAGATTTTGTTTGATATGGAGGAAAGTCAAGACCTTATTTGATTCTGAATCGCTGGCTGCCACTATGTAGTCAATATCAACATCTATGCAACACTAAGACTGATGAAGGATTGCGTTCCTACTATACAGAAAGGAAACGGTTTAATTCTGCACTACGTAGCAACTGAAGGATTGCGTCCCTCTGCCTAAGATCAAACCTTCTCTTGTTTGTTTGCCCCTGCATCTCAGCATGGATGGGACCAAACCTATACCACCATGATCTGTATGGTCTACATTCGTTTCCTTATTGTCCGATGCTCCTGTCAAGCACTTGTTTGATAGGAATTGCATGTTGTTTTTCTTCCAAAGGAAGAAGCTCATGTGCACTTACTTTTTAAAACATGTACAACTGCATGCCGACTTACTTTGTTTAAATTTTGTAATCACAAACTCATCATCAGAAGATACAACCTGCTAAAAAATACACGATGACCCATCATCATCACCGATATAAACTTTTTTGCCGAAACGTGGCAGCACAGACAAGCATACTACTATACTACTATGCTAGCCTTTTGTCTTCTTATGTGAGTATGGCATCTATCTCCTTATTTGCATTGGCAAGGTGGGACTATATTGCATCTATGACTAGAGAAGGTGTACGGGATTGAGTTATTACCCAATTGGGCCGAGACGGCCTGCTACTAGACATATGCCGCATGGGCTCAATCAGTATGGGTGTTGGCGTGCCGGACTGCCGGGCTCCCAATCGGTTCTTGGGCCAAGGTCCTGTTGCTATTACTGCTGTACGAAATTAAAATTTGAAATTATTGAAGAACTCTCATTTCTCTTTTTAATCTCTAGCTAAAACTTATAACTAGTATTTCTCCCCCATATTAACATCAAATTTGATGAATTTTTTTTCTAAAAATTTCTAAAATCATGCTCTATCAATTTATTATATTATTACAGCTATTATTGTATTTATCATTTCATGTGACTCTATTTTATATATTTGAATTTTGAATTTTAAAACATAGGAACTTCAAACGTCAATTTGGAACACTAAATGATTTCATCTAAACAAAAGCATGAATATAGAAGTTCTATAACTCATCAAGATCTATAATTTTATTTTGGACATTTGTTCATTTTGACAAAGTGATAGTAACATTATTCATAAAATTTACATATCTCTCGTATAGTTTATGAAACTACCAGAAAGATATAAGATTTTTATTCAATGTTAGCACCACTATGTTAAATGAACAAATCACCCAAATAAAAAATATAGATCATGAGAAGTCATGGAACTTTGTAGTTGACAACCTTTTGATTTGAAATCATCTTACAACGAAAAACTACGTTTGAATTTTAAAAAGTTTGAAATATAAATTTTTCCAATGATCTCGGATGGAAAAACATCAAACACAAAAAGATTGTAGATATCAAAATAGTACAAAACTTTGTAGTTGCAACTTTCTGCTTTGAAATCATCTTGTCATATAAAACATCATTTGAATTTCTCAAATTTTGTAAACGACATCGGATGGAGAAACTACCAAAACAGAAGTTGTAGATCTCAACAAGTTATAGAGCTTTGTAGTCGACATGTTTTTCATTTGAAATCGTTCAGGGTCCCAAATAATAAAATTACACTCGGTTTGTAACAATACTTGTGTAATTAAAATGGAACATAGACACAGATGATTAAGGAATGTAGTGGTAAAGGAGGTTATGTGTGAAGGTGGAGGTCATGGGTTCAAATCCCACTAGCTGGTCTCAATTATTAAGTTTATTTTGCTATTTCTTCATCTTTTCTTTTTTTTTTTGGATTTGCTGGAAAACACCATCACTAGCTGACCATAGCTTGCTGCTGCTATTCCATAGGCTTTGGTACACAGGTCAGGCACACAAGTCATCAGAATTCAAGATGACACTTCTTAGCCAAGCATAAGACCATGAATCAAGTAACATATGTACATTTCACTCATTCATACATATAGACCAAGAGCTAACCATAGCTTGCTGCTGCTATTACATAGGCTTTGGTACATAGGTCAGGCACATAAGTCATCAGAATTCAAGATGACACTTCTTCGCCAAGCATAAGACCATGAATCAAGTAACGTATGTACATTTCACTCATTCATACATATAGATCAAGTGGAGATTACGGTATAAATAAAAATTAAACACATAGACCAACTCTCTCTGAATCTTCTAACTTCTTCCATTCAACTAACAAAAAAAAGGAAAAAAGGACAGCTGCCCCTACTTCTTACATCTTCTGCAGTTTCTCAAAGAGGATATTGCTCTAATGAAATCAACTACTGCAAGCTACTGAATAAACGGTCAATTTTGCTAAAATGCAGAAAGGCGATGCCCACAGCTATCTGGTTGTTTTCGGGCTTCTGCAGCATACTTCAACTACCGACATACTTCAGCAAGACTTTTATTCAAGCAGGCCATCGGCAGAGCACTCAACCTGAGGAACCAAGTAGTACCCATCTGTTAAAGACAGCTAACAAACACTGTAAATATGACTGAAAACAATTGTGGGGACTTGCCTGCAGGTTCTAGTTTTGTAAAGGGGAAAATAAAAATAAAAAAACAGAATCTAGATTTTGACACACATGACATAAAAGTACTTTGATTCTTGGAGTGGCAACTTTGGATGTTACTTAGATATGGTCCTAAATACTTATGCAGAGAAGTGATTTTGAATGCAATGGTGAGCTGGCATCCAAAAATAATTCTAGGTTTGCTCAAGTAATAACAAGCATTGCAACTCATCGTTCAGTAAAATCCCTATACAAATAGCCTCACAAGCCTATCATATAGTGTCTGCGTTGCAGCAAATTGATCGATTGCCAGGGTTGATATGAAAGAAAACCTATAAGTTCCAGTATAGCGGCGAGTGTAGTGTTTCAGTTTCAGTTAAGTTGAGGGCAGCATCACACGGTCCAACTAACTACTGGGCTTGCACTACACACGACTGTGTTGCATAGAGGAATACTGATGTAGCAGTACACTTCCCAGATGTTTAAGTTATCGTTACTTTTTACAATCTGCCTGTGAACAACAATTTATGACCAACACTAGCAGGCCTTAGATGAATAACACCTATCCTTTGTTGATCAATAAGATGGTACAACTGCAACCTATATAGCTCCCAGAAATGCAAATATTACCAGGAAAGAATGAAAGCATACTACCCTACCATTTCATATTCATACATTTAGTAGGGAACCGACGAAGAATCCGTCACGGCGTCACCTGACAAAAATCAAGAATTAGGGACAGGATAGGATGAACAAATGCTCCCTGCAAATGCCTATCAACATTTAATAGCGAGACGAGTGCAATGGCATCACACAAACACACATCCAAACCCTTGAAAAATAAAGAAGGATGAACAAGAGCAAAGGAATCTGGAAGAAGAGCAAGGTTCACCTCATCGCTGAAGTCGAGAGCCGGCAGCAGCAGGAGCTTGCATGGTACCCCGAGGAGCCAGATCTTGGAGCTTATCTTGTAGATCTCGTGGAACCGCGTGTGGTAGGCAGAGGTTGTGTGAGGATGGCAAGAGGGACGACGACGCCGGAGTGAATCATGCATCACAACTGCTAAGCTAGCACACATCTGCGTCTGGTGTCCATGTTGCAGGGAGAGGGTGCCTCGAGGCCGGCGGCCATGGTGACTCGAGGAAGGCGGTGGCGGAGGTGACCACCGAGGCCCCCGCGCTGAGGGCGGGGGCGGCAGCACAGCAGGGTCGCCGGCGCGCCGCCGTCGTGCGATGGCGTGGCGTTGCGGGGCGAGGGAAGGCCGGCACGGCGAGGGGCGAGGGCGTGGCGGCACAAGGCGATGGCAGCTCGGCACAGCGTGGGGCGAGGGCGGCCACGACGGCGGCTTCGGCGAGATCGAGGGGCGGTGGCGACTGGGCCTGAGGAAAGGGCGCAGGGGCCTGGGGGGTGGCGCTATAGAATTTTGTTGAGGAAATAAGAGGAAATGGTTGAAAATTTCAAACATCGTAAAAATCATAATTTAATAAAAACCATAATTTTTTAAATGTCTCCTAGTTATGAACATATGGTTACAACCGAGCATCTCCATCAAACCTCAATTTCCTGTATTTTAAGATTTTTTTCTCAACCTCTCAAAATCCATCCCTTAATCTCTCAAAGATGAGGGAGCCTCTCTCCTCCTGATACTGCGAGCTCCAACTGTCGGTACCAAGGATGAGGAAGGTGACGACGACCAGGAGATGATGGCTACGGGCACCATGTCCACGGACAAGGAAGAAGACTTGCAGCTTTTTGGATACCATGGCCGGGGACAGGGAAGGAGGAGCAATATTGGAGAAGGTAGGAAGGAAGTTGCGATGGAGGAAGGCAGAGGAATAGGAGGAGGAGCGGACATGACGTGTCGTGCTCGAAGTCGGGTCGAAGTTGGAAATTACTTTCTGATAGAAGGAACTTGTGAGGAAGAAAAAATAGAAAGATGAAAGTGCGTGAATAAAAAAAATGACCCCACATATGAAAAAAGAGGGATGCCATTTTCTCATTTTGTTGAAGATAAGGCCTTTCAAAGTGCTAAAAAAAGGTTTGTAACTCCCTAGCTGGTTTTGGGTTTGAGTTTATCTCTTGCTGCTGGAGATGCTTTACACATGGACTTCCTTTTTACTCCTTCTATTTTAATTTATGAGAGGTTTTGACTTTTCTAGATATATAATCTTTAAATATATAGTACGTCGAGATCGGGCGTGGATTCTCTGGTTTCGATAGTCACAAGTGACTTTACCTCATCTAAATGCCATCCAATTGCCATCCAAGGGCTGGGAGCTCATCACTTTGTTACTGGTGCTTAGCTGAGAACTGAGATGAAAAAAAAGGTGCATTTAAGGCCCAGTTCACTAATCGAAAAGAGGCAAGTTCACGGAAAGAGCAAGGACTGTTGGTAGATTTTTTTTTTCCTATGCAGCTTATCTTTCTTATATAATAAATTTTAAATGAACTTGATAAATATTTGAATCCACCTTAATACCAAAAGAGCTTGTTTACGTCCATACGGTAAAGTTTTCAGGTGGCACGCCGGATGTTACGTGTGATGTTGGATAGGGTATTTGGACACCAATAAAAATCAAATTACCGTCAGTAAACTATGAGACAAAATTATTAAGCCTAATTAATTTGTCATTAGCATAAGTGTTACTGTAGCATTTTATTGACAAATCATGGACCAATTAGACTGAAGAAAATTATTAAGTCTAATTAATCTGTCATTAGCATAAGTGCTACTGTAGCATGTTATTGTCAAATCATGGACCAATTAGACCGAAGATTCGTCTCGCAAATTACACGCAAATTCGTATAATTAGTTTTTTATTTCATCTATATTTAATACTTTGTGCATGTGTTAAACTTGCATGAAAATTATAGTTCTCATAACATCTACAACTTTGCGGTACATGACTTTTTCATCCAAAACTATTTTGTTTGAAAGTTTTTGCAAAGCATTTGTTGATCACTATATTGCCCCTATTCAGCTTGTCTTATCTTGGCTTATTCCGGCTTATTTCGACTTATTTTCTCTCACAGAATACTATTAAATCAACCGACTTATCCACCAGCTGAACAGGCCTATTGTATCAATTCGTTTGGTAAACATGGATTCAAATAAAGATATTACACATTAAAAGGTTATAGATATTATTGAAAAATAAAATAAATATTATACTCACCTAAGATTGATTATAAAAAAGTTTTGTGTAAAGTTTTTTTTTACAAAAAGTGTCGTGCAGAAAAAAAATCTGCTTTTTTTTTTTTTTTGCTAATTATCCTTGCTCGGTCCGTGTGGGCTTCAAATAGGCTGCCGTTTGCATATCAGCTATGCACCAATAAGGTGAAGAACTTTCAGCCCTTGGATGGCATCAGGATGAGGTAAAGTCACTTGTGACTTTACTGAAGCAAGTTAGAGAATCCACTCCGGTCTAGATCAGGATATCCAAAAAAGCTAAAATAGTTTATATAATTCAAAGTACTAGCAAGTAGTAGTGTAGACCGACCGACTGGTTCCAAGTGTTGGGAGGGAAAAAAACAAAACAAAAAACGCAGTCTGTTTGCTATTTTGCTTTGCTAGCTCCTACGTATGCACAACTGCAAGGAAACCAGCAATAATCAGCCGGTTGGATCCCTGCTACTGCACTGCACTCCGTTCTTCCTGACCTTGAGAGGTTCAGTGTTCAGACTACCTTCCTTCCTAACACAGTACTACTCCATACTACAGTACTACTACGCCTTAGCAAACGATGGCTGATCAGATGCTGTTGTGGCTGCAATGCAACGCATGCAATGCAACGCATCGGACCGGCGTGAGCCATTGGGGCTCGGCCGGCTGATCAGATCAGATTCAGATCAGACAAGGAGGTGCAAGCAGCAGCAGGTCGTGCAGCCTCTGGGAGACCCTGGCGGCGTCGAGTCCGATCCTGGCGCTGAGCGCCTGCGAGTGGATGGTGTAGAAGATCTTGTCCCCGATGACGGAGAAGCTGGCGCTGACCACCTCGGCGCCCTCCTGCTCCAGCACCGTGATCACCTCGTGCAGCTTGAAGGGGCGGCCGGACTCGCTGATGAGCACCACGTCCAGCGTCCCGTCCTGGTACCGCACCTCGATCACCGGCATGCGCACGCCGCCGGCGCTGCCGGACCCGGCCGCCGACGACGCCGTGACGGCGCCACCACTGCCGTTGCAGCAGCCCGCCTTCCGCTGCTTGAGCGCCTCGATCCGCGCCTTGAGCTGCTTGATGTACGCCGCCGCGCTGTCCAGCTGGTCCAGCTGCGTCACCGAATCCTGCAAGAGAAGGCATCTGTTACTGTCAGTGCCAGCCACAACAGTGATTCGCCATCTCGCCAAAAAAATGCATGATTCCTATTTTTTAAAAAGAAATTGATGAAAGATTAGCAGGAGCAGTGCCATGCTATTTCTGTTTCTTTTTTTTCGTTAATTGGTCACCACACAAATGGAATGCTAATAATTGGAGTAATAACATGTTGCCATGTTTAGTAAACATCGAATGTAGACAGACACCCTGTCAGTGTTCACTGTTCAGCTACAGCCTACAGCTCGGACGATGGCGACTGTAGTTTGGGTTTCCCTTGCGCACATGGCAACCCGTACCCGTTTGGTAGGTGGCCGCTGGGCTGGCCAGAGTGGCAGAAAAAAAAAAGGTGAATTGTGGTGGGGATACGTTACGCCGAGCACTTAATTTTCGGCGGAATCGTTGAAAACTTTATTTATCGTGGCGTAGCACCGCAATAATCAGCCGAGTGGGGTATTTTGCTGCGTATTTTATGATTATGATTATTATCCGACCCAGTAGTCAAGTGATGTGTGTTTTCTAGGTCGAGTATTCTATTGCCCACGAGTTCCTCCAACGGCATCCGGCAACCGGCATGTGCGCCTAAACTAATAGTGACGTGACGGGACGGGACGTGTGAGCAAACCCGCGTGGCTATCACAGGAGGTGAGGGGCCAAGCCAAGGCCATCACGTGGAACTTTTGGGTGAATGGTGAGTGGACCTGGAGGGAGAAACTAGTGTTCTCCGATTGCACTATTACAGTGATGTGTGTGGGCTACTTGTTCTCTGTCCTGTATCAGACGAGGAAACGTGACTGAAAACGATGGTGGTTCGTGCTTTGGCTCGATGCCCGGCCGGTCACGGCGGCGGTGGGGGCATCATCACAAACAAAAGCAGCGGACAGCTCCACTAATCCGATCCACAATCCAATCAAATCAAATCCAATCGAATCGATTCGGTGTGGCAAATCACTGATCCAGAACTGCTGCTTTTATATTCAAACAGTCTCGTTTCCGCGCTTTTTTCATACTTTTTTTTTTCTAGCCCTTTTTTGTTTTACACGCTGGCCAAATGGATAATAGAGCTAATAATAATTGGCTTCTCCAGCTAGAACTACAGACAAGGATATGTCTCAAATTTCATTTTTTTGACCTGCAAAGATTGGCACAAATTTCAAGTTCGGCACGCGAGAGATTTTAACGCTACTACTACTTGTGTGGTCAATTGTCTTTTCAAAGGATTTATTTCATTGACTGCTACATACAGTAGTAAACTTAACTGACTGCGACATGAAGGATTAACTGATTGTATGGACTTGATGTGAACAATTCGATTACACTGTGCAACCCTGTACCACTAATTTACTGTAACAGTTTGTTGGGAAGAGCAAGTCGCCATCAATTAGCACGGATGTACTATCATCATTTACTAGCAGCAAATTACTTGCTTCTTATTTTATTTTCGACCAGTCGTTGCGCTTGGGCCCAATAGAGCAAATTAAAAAAAACGCGACCCAGGGGACGATGGCAGGCAGAGATCTGCCGGCTCGGATTCGCGAGGGATCGATCAAGGCATGCAAGAGGTTGTCGTCTTTACCTTGTTGTTGGGATTGGACGCCGCGGCCGCCGCGGCAGCGTCGGCGAGGAGGGAGGCGTGCGTGGCGGCGGGAGGGAGGAGGGAGGACAGCTTGAGGCAGAGACCCTTCATGTGCAGCCTCCGGTTCTTCTCCACGTCCTTCCTCTCCAGCTTGCAGCCCCCGCTCCCGCCGCCGCTGCTGTGGGTGTTCCCCTCCCCCGCGGCGGAGGCGGCCGAGCTGCCCCTGCTCTGCCTCCGGCTCTTCATCTCAATCGACTGGTCTGCTCTGCTCTCAGCTTGGCTCGTCTCGTCGCTGCTCCTGCCGGCGTGCAGTCTCGAGCTAGCTGCTGCTGCTGGCCTTGAGAGCACCCACGGAGGAGGGGACAACAAAGGCAAGGAGGCCAAGACAAGAAGACGAGAGAAAGAGGCTGGAGAGCTGAGCTGCTGTGCCTTGGTTGCTTGCTGCTGCGTTGGGGGCTGCTGGTGCTGGGTGCTCATTTATACAGGGAGTGGGTGAGTGACTGGACGGAGGAAGGAGACGAAGGACGAGGCCCCTCCCGGGACGATCCGCGCCGTCCACGGGCGCACGGACGGGCGGATACTGGCGCGCGCGTGGCGGTCAACTCCATCCAATCGGGTGTCCGCGTCCCCAGGTGCGCGTATTTCGTGTGGGGCCCCCGCGGATTTTTGCTTCTGGTAGCACTGTTGCTGCAACTGCTGCGCACGTTGTGGCGCCCGGGACGTGTGCGCGTGTCGCTTTCCGCGACGACGTACTACGTGTACTCCTTCGTGCGAGTGAGAACTGCCTGTGGATCGCGGCGTCACGTTCTCGCTGTGGCTGGGGCCTGGCCTGGGAGTGCGGCCGGGAAGTGGAGGGAATCAGAACATTGATGAGAGCGAGAGCCGGACGGAGCCGCGGTTTCAGGCAAGACCAGACCGGCCGGCGGCCTCGGCGGTCGGTCTACGCCTAGTCGCCAACGCGCACGCTGACCACGCATTGTAGTTTCGTTCTGGATCTTTCAAGCAGGATTGTCAACTCTGCATGCTACCGGTGCAGGATTTATTAGCAGTAGCACTTTAATTAGCACCTCGCTTTGTTCCATATATATAAATGTAAATATATACTATTTGAATCATGTTTAACAGAGGTGCAAAGAATTCAACAGATCAGATCACTGCCAATTCCTACTAGGAAGTAGGATGCTCCTTGTTTAATACCCCGTTTCAAATTGTAGTCCACTCTGACTTTTTGGTGCACGTATTTTGCTAAATATAACAAAAAGTGGACTACAATTTGAAACGGAGCGACTATATATTTTTTCGAAAAACAACATGTACTTACCGGCTTCGACTAATAAGTAAAGAGCAAATTTATGTACAGGAGAGCCAAACGTGACGTGAATCACCACGAAGGTGAAGCCTACCCACACGAACACAACAGAGTAAACAACGACCCAACTAAGATATGAGACCGGAGCTCCCGAACCAAGAGGCCACAGTAAGTCACCGTTGCCCTCCTGCCATGACACATTCCGACCGAGTTAAAATCCACAACGACGCCTTCAGGTTACGATGTCAAATCGCCGTCGTCACTCGTCCAAGAGTAGACCGAGGTTTCACCTGTGGAAATTGTCAGGGACACGAGGCCCTCAACAGGGAAAGCGGCATCCACAGGCGTCGGCGTCGTCGTCACTAGGCTTTTGCCCAAGGTACCCTCAACACAAGCGACGCCGGCTCGGATGTCGGGTCCCAGCCTTTTGCACTATCATGCTGCCAGCCATCCTGCAAAAGCCTCGCTAGGGGGGCATCGACGCACCAGCTACACACAACAGCTGGATAACCGTGTCAGCCACCTCAACCAACCAGACAACGTGCCGAAGACCGGCCTCACACCACAGCGCGTGTCCCCTTGCCGCATGCCGAAGCCATCACCAGCTGCTGCCACCGACCGAGCACTTACCGATGTCGATGCCGACATTGCTGCCAGCAGCCACAAGGCATGAGCCCCTACCATCTCGGATGTGTGTGCACCACCACCGAGGGCGCCACCGCCATCCCCAAGCCGACCTCCACTCGCCACCGGCGACGTAGCCCCCAACCTGGAGGTACCAGATCCAGATGCTAAGGCATTGGATCCGGCCGCCCCGAAGCAACCCAGGCCAGTGCCGGCGACACAATATGCGAGGAGTAAGGGGACGACAAACGGAAAGAAGGAGAGATCCCGCCACCGCTACTCCTGCTCACCGGGGCGCTGGCCAACGCTGCTGCAACAGCGACCGCGTAGCACTGCCCAGCCCCACGTGGCTCGGGTGAGGTCATGCCGTCAGCTCGTTGCAGCCCGCCGCCATGTCGCTAGGGAACGAGATGAGCGCCTCGCCGGCGGCCTACTCAGGCGGAGGCGCGACGGGAGAGGGAAGAAAGGGGAGGGTGCGAAGCTAAAGGTATGGGCCCGGTGTCGGGGAGGCGACCCGGAGAGATACATGTCCCTTTTCCTTCTTGTTTAATATATATATATATATACACACTTAAATATTCGTTTGGTTTCTTTTCCTCATTTATTATTCGATCATATTCAATCCTAGTACTAGGAATTAGGAATTAGGATGTTTCTTTTTGTTCCCAATCTCCCCTATGCGTGTCCGCGTCAATCACACTCAACGCCCGTGCGAATATAGAATATAAATATCCATGCGAATTTGTACTACTCTATGTATATTTCTTTTCATCTATTCTAAGATTTCTCGACGCTGGAATAATATAATAGCTAACTAGCAGAGTAGCTAGTTGACCAAGAGATTAGCAGAGTACTTTATTCTGGTATGGAATCCAAAATGACAGTGAGAAACCCACATTTGCGGATATATTCCTCATGCCCTTCCCTTATTTGGAGAACGTTGGCGATTTACATGCTCACAGTGCCATCTGATTTGTTGCAGTTCGCATTGTATGCACAGTAGAAAGTTCGCGGATGTCCTGCAGCAGCCATTTTCTAGCTCGTGCTAAAAAAAACTGCTAGCTGATACAATGTTCTCTCATTAATTAGGATAATATAATCGGTCCTGGATCAATTTCGGTTTTTCCAATTCATCAGTTACACATCCTTAGCATATTTCAAATTCAAATACAATATTGAAATGGACGTTAGATAGATGTCGAGTTGATTAATTGACGACTAAGCACAAGTCAGCTCATGCAGTAACTATCTTTTCCTCGAGTAGTCTAACATTTCTGCCATGCATGTTCAAAATGTGACAAGAGGCGGCCGAGAACTCTCTATAGATACTATACTTTTTAGACCGTTCAGACTCTGCAGACTCGTGGCACATAATATATTGCTCCCAGACTCCCATCCGTATATGAAAGTTTAGCCGCTTGTTATAAGTGGAGTGGACAAGCAAGTTGTTTTAGCTTGGATACAATACAATAGAAGGCACCAGTTGTTGACACCGTGCACGTGACATAAATATATATGGGAAGTTGTTCATACCTTTACATCGGAACTCTGAGCCATCCATTCCCAACTTTTTAGTACAGTACTATATATATTAATTATTATGCAAATGGACACCTGGTTACCCTATAAATATAAACGTAACATCTGTGGTAGAACAATGTGTTTCGTGTAAAGTCAAATATCATGTGACGTGACGACACTGTGAAAAGGAAAGATGGTACATGAAATGGCCAAATGGGTACACGAGGCGCGACAGGGTGGGACCTCTGGAACTCGGTCAAACTCTTTTGCTGTGGTATAAAGCTAGTCGTACCAAATGATTTGATGTGATATATTGTTTTTATCGTGCTAAATTATTTGGTGTGATAAAAAAAAATATGATGTGTAAATATTTTTTTAAACGGATTTTTTTAAAATATTGTTTTAAAAAGAATTAAATTTAAAAAATACCCACATAGCGGATTGTCATTGTAATTTAATAAGCTGGCATTATCTATATGACGTAATGACTAATGATGCAACATATATGTAGTAGGTACACAAAAGAAGGATAACCATTCACTCCCCATCTAAGAAAAAAGAATCCAATTTTAGAATATTGCTAAAATTTAGACAATAATGACCAAATTTGTACAAAATAATACTAGCACTTACCAAACTAAATAAGTGTCACTAGCTTCATTACATTTTTATATTCTATTTGTTTAAATTTTAAACATTTGCAAGTTTTCTATATTTTTTTTAAATGTTGCTTGAATATGTCAAAATAGAGGTTAAAGTCACATTGTACAAAAGAAAAATTATGAGAAAATTCCCAGAAAAAAATAGTGCGCTATTTCCGCGCTATAGCGGCCCAAAGAACGTGACGCGAAGCTATTGCTGTTTTTCTTTTTGTTATAGCGGCCCAAAGAACATGTGAAAAATTGACTTTTTTTTTGAACTTACAACGTTATCTCCTCTAAATGAAATAGGGACAAACTCTGACTTTGTTTTAAAAATATAGGGTAAGTACTAAACTCATAAGTTAAATCAATGATGAGGAAAAAAGCACAATTAGACTAAAGTCACATAGTGGGGACTGTAGATGGATGAATTCCCTCGGTACGTAGTCAGGAATATCTTCCCGGCCCACGAAACTTGCTTGTGGAAGAGGTAGTGCCTGGGCGGGCCCAATAGCGATACATAAATTTGGCACGTTTACGTCTACTGTCTACATACAAGTAGCCCTTTTTCTGCCACGTTGCTGCATAATACTGTACACGCCAACCTTAGCTTTTGTTTCCCCGCTATGGCTAACTTTTTACGAGATTAGTATATTTTTAAAACAATATTTCAGCGTTTAATTAATTAATCAGTGATGGACTACTTACGCAGGTGATCGACGTGTAGATACAATTCAGGCTAGTCACAAATCACAATTCGACGTTAACAACTCCGTAAGACCTGTCTTCCATCAGGGTTATGGAAACGCCACATCTCAAACTACGCCTCTTGTCTTGTTAACAAGGATGGGAAACGGAAAAATTATAAGATATTGGTCGAACGTGACCACACCCTAGCTTTACATCCAAAAGAAAGACATGCTTCATTGTGCATAGAGGAATGGATCGAAATGGCTTTCTCAGGAAAAACGCACTGATCTACTACAGAGACAATTTTCAGAGATGGTCAAAATAATTTTTTGGAGGTATGGTGGTATAACAAGTATAACGACGGCTCAGTTATTTTGCCAAGAAATTAAGCCAATCTCGGACCAAGAGTAGAACGATATCATCATGGGCCGTAACTAGGGCAACTCATAGCAGGAGAAGAGGCGGCACCGCCGACATCATCGCCACTTCGCCACGTTAGCCTTACATCAATAAAGTTTTTTTTTTATAATTAGGGGGTGTAAAATAAAGAAAGAGAATTGCTTAAGAGTCTAAGCTAGGTAAATTAGGCTATAAATACTCCCCATATCTAATCAGGTCAACTCAATAATAGAAAGAGGTAATTCTCATCTATCTCTCCCTCTCTCTCCCTGCTCCAGCCACCGCCCCCTCCTCACCCTCACACGCGCGCGCCGCCCTCCCCACGCCGACACCTGCACCGCCGCGGCCTCCTCGCCGCCCCCAGGCCATGCCCAGGGCTGCCACGTCCCCCCTGTGCATGGCTCGTTATAGGTGGTTTTCGAATCCTGTAATACACCATCTGTTATAAAAATAAGATATTTTCAGAGGTACTTTTATCAAATCAGTTGTCTATAAAAATAGAGGGTTTTAGTCAATCTTCTTTTAAGAATTACACGTGCCCACGGCATGCACGTATGTATCCGTGGAGATTATTCAAACATATGGTCTCCTATGTGACAAGATAATGATATCATGAACCATTACTATGGGGTGATCATATCGACAACACTCTCCTTGTTTCTTTTTAATTATTATATATATGGAGGCAAATGAGGGATACTTAGTGTGATACTACGATTAATCTTGAATTATTACTAATAGCTTCAACCTATAGAAAGAATGTAATTTTTAAGATTTGTTATGGGTCAAACTATCTTAAGTTTATATAGAAAATATTACCATCAATCACCACTTCAAAAGTATATAGATATACTATATGAAAATCTATTTGATGAATCTAATTTATTACTTATTGTGTATATATGTTAAATATTGGTATTTTTAATAAAATTGGTCAAAATTAGGATAACTAAACACAAAGTTAGAACTGTATTCTTTCTGATACCTTGATAGTGGATGGTAATGTAAACTTAAATATATTTTTATTAGAACCTAGCTTGCTTAGGGCACTCACAATGCAGACTCTATCATACAGTTTAAACCTATTTATTACCTCAAATATTGTAGACTTGGAGTCTTTTTTTCTCCCTCTCTCTTCAATAAATATACTATCATATAATAAAATATTATAAATAAGAGGGTAATAAATAGTCTTATACTATATGGTAGAGTCTTGCACTATAAGTGTCCTTCTGGATGACCAGTACATGTGGTATCTCTTGATCCACCGACGCTCACATGAGCATTCCCCACGGGGGTAATCTACATGTTCTCCTTTCCATTTGAAAGGTAGTGATTTAAGTTGACTTCGTCTCTTATTCCATCGATCAAAATATTCATATACTACAAAACTGTAGCAACCATGCTACAAAGTTTTGTTAATATGTAAAATAAAATCCTTTCATATATATGCATGACTTGGTAACAAATGGACCTGGGTGGCTTTTCGATTTTTCGTGCAGTAAAGATTATGTGTGCCTTGGTCATATAATAACTTTGCAATATGTATATCAATCTAGTATCATCCCAATGCTCTTAATCTTTCAGAAACTCTTGAAACCTCTATACCGATTCTTGGGCTAAAGGCCTGCAGTTACATAAGGGAGGAAATATAATTGAGTATTTGAACGGGGCATTGATTTGCCAATGAAAGAAGAGACATCCATACAAAAAGCTAGTAGGACTATATCTGTAATTATATCTTAACACGTCACACACAGATTAGGGACACAGTCAAAATTGTTTCTTGCAAGCTGCAGTGCTGCATGATAATTGTAGAGGCGGTTGACTAAGTCCACTATATATACCTTAAAAAAAAGAGGCGATTGTAAAGATCATGAGTCTAGTAGTATAGACACTCTTATGCATGGGTGCTTATGTAAATTAGTTGGATGGAGGGGCTAAGGCTACACTATAGGTGAATACACAAATTTGATTACATTAATTAGAGAACGACATAATTTGATTACATGCTGTGTGAATACTTTCTCCATCCTAAAATAAGTCTTATTAGATTGAAAGAAAATATTAGTAGCAAGAAACAAGTCTATATCTATGATATAGAAACATATAAAGTACAGTACAACTTTTATCATCAAGTAAAATAAACCATGTTTCTAGAAAGAGGGTACTCCGTGGCATGCAAGTTAATTGGGTAGAGGCAGGATATGGCTAGAACGAGTGGATCCAAAATATTCACGCTGACAATAGGAGACTTTGCAGGTCTCTATCTAAATCGATAAGGGAAAAAGTAGCCTCATAATGAAGACAGGAACTTAAGGTGCACAAACAATTGTCGGCTCTATTTTTTCTTTCATTTCGCCACGTGTCGACCTATCCATGCAGGCTTGCTGATGCACACACACGGGCTTTTTATACCCTTTTTCTTTTTTTTTTTGGCATGTTACGTGATTCTGGACACTAGTATAATGTGCAGTGTACGAATATTTGAATGCAACAAATGTAGTTGAATCTGCTGCTCACCAATTTATTATTAGTGAAATCACCATGTTATTTACGATGTTTTTAAAACCACTGATACTATCTGACAACAAACTGAAGTTTTGAAACAAAAAGATTAGAGAATTGCGATGTACTCCTATGTACATGTACGTACGTACCCTGCAGTGGATGGTGTAGAAGATTTTGGTGCCGGCGACGGAGAAGTTGGCGTTGGTGGTCTCGGCGCCTTCTTCCTGCAGCACGGTGATCACCTCGTGCAGCTTGAAGGGTCGCTCCACGCTGCTGATGAGCACCACCTCCAGGCTCGACCCGTCGCTGTGCTGCCGAACCTCCACCACCGCCGGCATGATGTCATCCCGGTGGCCTCCGGCTTCTTCTGACGATGACGACCCCGTGCCACCGCTTGCTGTGGTCGTCGTCGTTGCAGCTGATGTCGAGGCGCCACCTCCTCCTCCGCTTCGTTTCGTGCCCGCAGCCAAGAGCCGTGTAGAGGTCCTCTTCTGCCGCAGCTCCTCCACCCTCTCCTTGAGTTTCTTTATGTACGTCGCTGCTTCGTCTAGGCTACCCAGCTGAGTCATACCATCCTGCACTTGTGCATACATTTAGCGCTTTCAGAAAAAAAAAACAATAGTATTTCATATGGTGAGACAAGGGACTGATGACTACCTTGCAGGTCAGAATTAAAGGGCTCAAAGAAGCTAAACAAATAGAAATTCCAGTGGTTAAGTACTAGCGACCAATTACACGGAATATATAGGAAAATGTTCTTCAGACTGATGAAGCCACATTAATAAAGACATATGTTTAGATCAATTAGGGCTACAAAATAGTCCAAATTGACTAGCAATTAGTTGAAGATTTGTCCATACTAATTTATTCCATCTATTAGCACCTTTGGATAGGCCAGATCTAATTTTTATTAGATGGTTAATTAACAATTAACCCATGCTATCAAACAGGCCCTGCTTCGAATACACACATCACCTTGGAGGAGTTGTGTTCTTTGGGGATGAGGGAGGCGAGCTTGATGCAGAGGCTCTTCATCTGCTGCCTCCTCCTCCTCTCGATCTCCTTCCTCTCCACCGGCGCCGTCGTCATAGTGATGCCGCTGCCACTGCCGCTGCCGCTGTTGTTACTCATGCTGCTTCTGCTCTTCTTCGAGCTCGGCTCCATCGATCTCTCCGCCCAATCTCTGTCGTCTATGTCTCTAGATCTGTGCATGTGCGCCACAGCACCGCATCAGGGATAAGAACTGATATATATAAAAATAAGGGCAAAAGTGATGGCTACAGGTCTAATAAAGAAGCTGCTAGCTCATCACAACAGTGGGAAGAGCCTACATGCAGACTGTTAATCAGTCTGAGAGCATCCATACATATGGGAACATATGAACGTGAGTAGATAGATACATACATATGGGAACAGATGAACTTCGGAGTAGATAGATAGACAGCCAGAAGATTGTTGGAGAACACTATGGAAAAAAAGGGTGGCCGAGATACCTAGCTCAACGAATGGTGGCGCGTACGGACAATGAGGCCGGGACAGCTAGATGGCCTACATATAGAGAGCTGCTGGCTACCACAGAGGAATTTATTTTTTATTTACATGAAGCCGACGCATTTGTGGACTGGTCGCAAGGTGGGAGGTAGAAAGGGCTTTCTGCATTATTATCTATTGCATATTTGCGTGCATATATCATATACGGTGGCAATTATGTATTTGTTACTTGTATAAAAGTTATTAGCTTTTTTCTCGAATACGTAGAAGATTTGGGTATTGTTATATTAAGTAATAGTTTTAGACAGACATATAACACGCTTCAAATGAGCATCAAAGGAGGTCAAGATAACACAACCGTAGAAAACAATGAATACTGATGCCACACTGCGACCTAGGAGGTGACCTTGCATCTCGCCTTGGTGAACGGTCGGGAAGAGCTCATCCAGGGCTTCAGCATTGTCCGACATTAGGTCAGCGTCGAAGAGTTTGTCATACGCATCCGGCCTCGATGCAGACCTATGATGAAGCCCATATGGTGGTAGACCCATGATGAAGCCCATTCATTGCATGATCAGCACCTCTCCTCGCCACGACAATACCGGCTTGGCAGGGTCTACTTTGGAGGCTCACAAATAAGAGGAGAGTTCCACTTACGCGTGACTTTGCTGATGAAGTTGTCGAGATGACATTTGGCGTTGTCGTCGCTGTCCTCACTCGAGGGGGTGTCCATCGGCAGTGACCTGGGAGGGCCAACGGTTGTTGAAGAACCCACCGTCTAGTGAATAGAGCGTGGAGGGGGAGTCCACAAAACACTAGAGTCCACGACTGCTGGGTCCTCACCTTCCAGCAGGGTGTTTGCTATGGACGGGTCTGGACGCTCAAATGAAGTCCCTGCGATGAACATTGAGTCATCTGTAATGTTGTGAGCATGCCGCTGCAAGAGAAATCTGTAACATCGAGTCCGGATGCATTGGCATGAGTGACATGTCGTGCACCAGCTGAGGTCACGGCTGATGGCGCTTCCTCCCTCTGACCAACACCCCGGTGGCCTGGCACCACATCGCCACGGCCTAAATACTGAGGTAGAGAGTGTGGTAGAGACATATCAAGCCACGTTAATGACCTCGGCAGCTGCGGCTTCCGACGAACCTCATCCTAGTAGGGAATCCTATAGGTTGGCATCGTTTTCACGTCAGAGTCGACGATAAGGTCCTCGTCCACCCAACGACGGGCCTTGGGCCATCCCACCATGCTACTCTCTAGATGGAAATGGGTGGCATTGAGGCACAAGGTGGACGACAGGCTCAAAGCGTGGCCAGACCGATGGATGGGAAAGGCATCGGGCCTGGAGGAAGTAGGGTAGCCATCGCCCCATATGTGCGACATCAGCGATTGCGATGACAACTCACCGTGGCCGCGAGGTGTAGCATTCGTCTTTGTCCTCTCCAAGACGACGACGGCCAACAGGTACTCATTCCACGTCATTTCAACCAAGGCAGGCACAACGCCCAGCGATGACAACATCGCTGGCATTGAGAAAGCCTACATCGGTGCCTGGATGGCGGTAACCATCATAGTCGTCGATAGTTTGGGCCCCCCAGACTTGCGAACGCTGGTTGTGGCACTAGATGTCTCCAACCCCCAGTGCACCAGGTCGTGGGGACACATTGGATCTGGCTTCCCCGCAAGGCCGCATGGAGAAACCGCTAGCTAGGTTGCCAGAGACAGTGACAGGGCAAGTCACGCTCACCAGCAATGTTCTCAACCCACTCAGCTACGACATCGTCTGTTAGGACCAGAGGTGGGGGCTCGAGGGCGACACAAACGGCTACCTAGAGCTAGTTCCCGCACATGCCCTTAGGGGGGAGGTAAGGGAGGGGAGGATGGCGGAGTTAGGGGAGGGAGGTGAGGGGGAGCCAGGGAGGTGGTGGTGCCGACCGACGATGCTAGTGATGGGGCACCCTCCGGGGGAAGGGGCACCTACACCCCCATAAACACGAGGGAGGGAAGGTGCAGATGGCGGATTTGGAGAGGGGTGAGGGAGGTGCGATCACCGATAATGGCTCCGTTGGTTGAGGCAGTGGGTTGGGGTCCAAGGGTCAAGCTAGGGTTCAAAAGTTATTAGTTCTCTCCAGCAGTTCGCTTGCAAAGTTGTGAGGCTTGTTCATAAGATTTTGCGGCCTTGCATTGTACCTTTGGAGGAGCTGGCTCATCTCTTAGTTTGCGCTTTATATTTTTACCACAAGATTCTAAAAACTAGTGAGAACGAGTTGCATTGAACTAAAACAGTATGTTCACAGCATCTTGTAGGGCAAAATACACAACCGAAACATGAAACTGATACTCATGGGCACTCCAACAACATTTCTTCTGCTTCTCTTGAATCTATATCTAAAGATTTGGACCAAACCCATTACATGCTCATTGTTATATACTCCCTCAGTCTCAAATTATAAGTCATTTAAACTTTTTTAAGGAGTCAAAGCTCCTCAAGTTTGACCAAACTTATATAATAAATAATAACATTTATGATGACCAAACTTACATTTTCGTAGTATACCTATTTAATGTCATAGGTCTTCATAATGCTCTCTATAATTTTGATCAAATTTGAAATGTTGTGACTCTCAAGAATGTCGGAACGACTTATAATTTGTAACAGAGTGAGTATATACTTGTGCAACTCTAGTTCTAGCTTTAGTCAAATATAATCTTTAGGTTTGATCAAACTTATATAATATCAATATTTATGACTCTGAACTAGTATATTAATAAAAATATATTTCATGATTAATATAGTGATATATGCTTATTTGGATTCATGAGTATGTGCATTTTATTTTTATTTTTGGATGAGGTGGCATTCCTTTTTATAAGGAGGATGCATCCAAATCCATCCCTTCTCAATTCTAAAAAAAGATAGAGCTTGCTCTCAGGTGTTAAGAATCTGCTCTCAAGTACAAGATTAAAACAGAGACTATCTAGGCCTATGGTAACAACAGTGAGCTTGAGCCACAAAAATCACGATGTATGTCTAGTATATTTCAAAATACATACTCCACGTGCAGATAAAATGATTCAGTATCCATGTGATAGGTATATTACGACATGTGCACGGCGCGCTGGCGGTTGACCTGTGCTGTGGTGACGCAAGGCAGGGTGCAGTACGCATGCCCGGCCGGACCTCGCTGGCAGCGGCAGAGCAATCAATAGGCGAGCGCCACGCCAAGGCTGCCTCATGGGCACGGCGCCAGCGACGAAAAGGCTCACGACGCCCAGAAAGTGCCATAATTTGCTTGGTGATGGTCGCTGCAGCGGCGCGCTTCGGGCACACTGACACTGATGGGTCGTCGCAAAGCTCGCAATCGACTTGTCAGCTGCATGCAGCGGCCCAGAGGAACGAAGCTTTGCTGCTAGGACACGTGTACCGCGTACCGGCAAGCACTATCTGCTCTGGTTTCCGAGCATGCGGAACCGAAAATATATGCAGATAAATATCGCTACTTTTACCGTACCCGCTTAATATCTTCTTCTTTTTTTTAACACGAGCCGGCTTAATATCAAAACCAGGGGGAAAAAGACAAAACCGTTGATAGATAGTATATTAATACAGAGGCGAAACTAGAATAAATTAGAGAGAGTACTTTGCTCTTATATGTGTGAAAATTTGATCTATCACCATGATGAAAATATGTTCCTAATAGTTATTTTTTTTAATTTTTGTCAACGTAGTTCTGCCCCTGCACTTGTACATATGTCTATCTAGATTTGTCATAAGCATTTTTCTAGATTGAACCACCATGGTCTCAATTCTTATATATAGGTAGAATTGCGGGGGTGATTTTGGTCGAGAGTATGCACTACAACAGAAGTGAATAACTGCAGCGGGCAAAATGCATTTCGCGTAGCGGGCAAGGCCGCCCGCCAGCGGTGCACCGCCCCGGTAAATGACGACACTACCGCAGCAGGCGAGCGCCCGCTGCCGTAAATCCCAACTACCGTAGCGGGCAGATTAGGATGCCGCTGCGGTAAATAATTTTGAAAACAATAAAAAAAGAAAGAAAACCCTAGATAGGCCCGCCGAGCCCATCCGGGCCCCACTGCCCATTTAGGGTTGCAGCGCTGCCGCCGCCAGATCCGTTCCGTGGGCCCCTTCCTTCGAGCCGCGCAGCCGCCAACCGCCGGATCCGCAGCTTCTGGAGGTGCTCTGGCTCGTCGATGGTGGGGGAAGGTCGGATCCGTGCGCGGTGGTTCGGAGCCCGCCGCCCATCGCTGGTTCGGAGCGCGTCGCCCGCCACCGGAGAGGTCTCGATCCGTCGGGGAGGTCCATGCGCGCCGCAGCTCCACGCGCCGTCGAGGAGGGCGGAAACCGTCGTTGAGCCTGCGCCGCTGGATCCATGCCCGCGCGCGAGGAAGGCCGTGGGAGGAGGAAGGTTGCGGATCCGTGAGAGGAGGAAGGACCCGCTCCCTCGACCCGCACTGGACGGAGCAGGGCCGTCGTCGTCGGGAGGGATGGGGAGGCACCGGTCTCGTCGCGGACCTCTGCCTCCACTCCACCGCCGCCACGAGGAGCAGCTGCTGCTGCCATAGTCGTCCCGCCGCCATCCCGTCATGGCCGACGAGCTGGAGACAGGGAGGGACGGCTGGCGAGCTGGAGACAAGGAGGGACGGCTGGCGAGCTGGAGACAGAGGAAGGCCAAAGTGAAGATGGAGGCCGGTGGAGTGAATGGGGAGGAGTGGGAGGAGAAGGCCGGAGTGGAGCAGGAGGGCCGCGTCGGGAGGAGGCTCGAGTCGTGAGGGGGGGAGTTGCGGCCGGGTGAGTTGCGGTTGGGAGGGAGGAGTGGGATGAGTGAAACTGAAACCCTAGTCTTCCATTTATATACAGGCATGTTATTGGGCCTCGCCCAGGGTTCATTGGCCCACGCCCTTAACCGTAGCGGACCTTATAGAATGCCCGCTGCGGTAAATCTATTTACCGCAGCGGGCAAAAGTGTCCGCTACGATAATTAAAAGGTGTCTGCTGCGGTAAATCGTCACGATTTATCGCAGCGGACAGCAAAGACATCCGCTGCGAGCGCCAAAATGTAACGCTGCGATAATTCGTTTTCACGTAGTGATGGGAGAGCCTTTTGCATCAAGATGTCTTCAAAGAGGTACTATATGTTTCTGGCCCCCCCCCCCCCCAACACCCCCCTTACACACACACAAAAATGATCCATGTATCTAAACAATTCGAAAACTGCCGATGGTTTGGGAGAAGATCTAGGTACCAGGCTAGCAGCCATTTGTTTGGTTACGACAAGAGGAATATAATCAAACAATTCCTGCACAAGATCGACTTTGCATGACATTATCGATCCATGGACCATCCATTCTTCAAGCCTTTAGGGCCATATATATCTCTCAAGCCAGCACACATATATAGGATATACTATACAAACAGCTGGCTACGTTATACCTTGTCTCGTAAGCAAGCATTATCCAGCATAGCCTAGCTACAGCCAACAAAAATAGCAAGGACCAAGCAGCGCGTGACTAGAGTTGGGTCCATACAAGCGTAGACAATGTGCGTGGCTTATCCTTATTGGTCACTTGGGCTGGCTATTGGGGACCAACGACAGGAACAGCATGCGTAGTAGGGACTTGTTGCACTATGTGGGCAAAAGAGCATATATAATTTAATGGATTTTCCGGACGTACCACGCGATCACAAAAACACTACACAGGCAAGCAATCGAAAAATGAATGCGCGAATATACTCGGTACGGTGATGCTGGACTTTCTGAATCTGTCTCCTTGAAGATTTGTCTCATAGTTGCATTAGATTCTGCTGAAAGAGATGTAGAGAGTATTTCTGCTAGTCACTTCATCTAGAGGTACATTGGTCTGCCGTTTAGTTCTCACAATCCTTCTGTGCAGATCATCATCCGCGACCCATTGGATTCCTAGTTTTGCCCAACAAGCTCTGGCAAGCAGCGATGTAGGATCCACGACCCATTAATGGGTCACGAGGTCTTTATCTTCACGACGTAGGATCGACCTTCAGATAACTAGCTTCAGAGAAGCCGATAACTTGCTGCAAGCAGTGATAACTAGTACATGTAACCTGGCAAATAAAACTCAAAGCCAGCCACCACCGTTTTAACCGACAACCTGAATCGAGGATTCGTCCAACCATACTCTCAAGGAACCAACCAACACAACCTACAATCAATTGAGGAAACCTCGAAGGGAGTAGGAGCACCAATTGTGAATGGATGAAGCCGCCACTTCTGTAAATCCCGCGAAGGAAATCAATGGAGCAAAGGGGTAGAGATCTCTCTCAATATTCGTTAGCACTCAGCTGAACAAAAGGGGTTATGTATTCGATTATCAAAAGTCTTAGATTATAATGAGTCTAGGGGTTATTTATACAAGCAACAGCCCTGCTAAATAGGTAAAAATTCGAAATAAAACAACTGATACGAACTATGTGAGCGGGCCTCCTTGAGATGGCTTCCTGGAGAGTTTCCACGTGGTTGTTGGACTTCTGAGCAGTCTTCAATGTTTTGACAATAACTTCATCTTGGAATCTCCAAATGATGTGTGGTTTATTGCGTTGAGAAGTTAACTTGATAAGGTTTCACACCATGTGTAGAATGTACAATGAAATATTGTAGAATGATGCAGTTTTGCATGGGAATTTGATCATCAGACTGACTATCGACCATCTGACCAGTCTGCACTAAATCTGGTTGGCAGGCAAAACGGAATATCCAATCTAGTCAGCACTTGATGCATTGGAAACTAGACTTGATAAGCTTTCCAACAAGTCCTCATGGGCCTTCATAGCTTTTGGAAATCAAAAGTTATGACTGATTCTTCTTGATGGTTCTGTCACACTGGACTGGCTCAAGCGTGGTAATATTTCTCTATTACCATCTCTGAAATTATACTTGTGTGTTAAGGCATTATATTGATTACCACCAGCAACTAGCAATTAGAATACACATATTTATTGCATAGTCACATTGGTTGAACTAGGCATTTGTAGACTTTACCTACTATTTTTCATACATGCCACTTATGCTGCTAGCTTATGGTAAGTTTCGTTTCTTTTAATACGTGTAAGAAAATACAACAGAAATATGTCAAGTTTTAATAAACATGTGAACCTATAGTTCTTTCTTCCATGTTGCTCTCAAAAAGTTGTTTTTTTATTGAAATCCATCAGTCTCAACAGAGTATAAGTGCAGTAGGTTTGGCATTGCCACAAGCAATAGATTAGATTGAAAACACATGTCTGGTGTGGGTAGAGAAGAATGAGTGATCTATTCTTACTGCATGTGTGCACCTATCAATTTATTGGATCCTAGCTGAATACCAAAATGCTTATATTGGATTGCATGTGGATTTCAAGCATGTAGTTCTGGGAGGTGCTAGTAAGAAACATGTTTGATGGTGTCGACAATCTATTTAGAGTTCTCATGGAAGATGGTCTAAAAGGTGTGGAGTGCTCAGATGTGTTTCTAGCTTGTAGTTTTTGGATTGCTAGGATATATAGGCTTGGTCTGATGTATAGTGAACTCTTTAGACATTCATGGGTTGTGTGCCTGTTTGGTATGTGTGCCTTGTTGTAGAATTTATCCAAAGTACAGTTGTACAAATGTTGATTTAAATGAATATATGAGATTTGTTTATACAATTATGTGGTTGATGTGTACTGTGAACTTCTATGGAT
>CM041634.1:14393632-14415023 GCA_023333625.1 Bothriochloa decipiens
TTGAGTCCCTACCCTTCTCTTTCGTCGGGTCAGTCTTGTTGAGTACTATTGTACTCAGGGTTTGTTGAACCCCTGTTGCAGGTGAGCTGCATGGGCAGGAGTGTTATGCATCCTGCTGCATGACAGTCGTCGAGGAAAGCGACGACGAATAAAGATGTTAAGCTCTTGGGCAGAGCTTTTGTGTAATATTACAATCTACTGCTACTCCACTACTATTATGGTTTGTATAACTTAAACCTATCATTGTAAATATTTTGAAACTCAGAGTTTGTAAATGTATGTTATTGTAAGTCTTCCACTGTTTTACTCCGTGGTATTTCATTTATATGAAACTGTTGTAATACTGCAATGTCTCTCTACAATGATTGATCCTGCTCGGAGAATAGTGGATGATTCGGGATTTACCCGACAGACTTTTTAAGTCGTATGGAACACAGTCATGGTTATTTGGAGTCTGTTTAGACAATAATCATGCGTGTGGGCCATATGATTTAGGAGGTTCTGCCACAGATATACTGTTCCTCTAATAGCTCGTTGTTTGCTTCATGTATGTATGCTCGATTGGATTGTCTGGTGTTGATTGTTAGTGTCGAGTTCAGACGGTGAGGTTTTTGCTGAGCAAAGCTAATTTGAGGATCAGCAGGATTAGCAAGACTTTGTGAATCAAGGCAAGTATAGCATGGATCTTTCTTGTTACCTATTCACTATAAATAACAATACATATGCATGTGTCTGTTTGATATCCTGATTCCTTGAACCTTTTGGGTTGCATTGGGTAGCCAAGATGCTAGTGCTTAATGATATCATGATCTTGTGGCTCGATGAGTATTTATGCCATGAACAGTAATAATGACTTTTAACCACTTGAGAAGTTATCAGTAACGAACCTTCCGGGATTTACAGTACAGCTGTGAGGGCTATATGGCTCTGGTTTTAGCTCAGTATGAGGACCTTTTCTAGCATGTTAGTGGTTCTCTTTATGGCGCAAGGGGGGTGTGTTTCGGGTTGGGTGTAGTTGGACCTCTGTCTGTATGAGAATAGGCTACGGTCGTGTGCCATCAGAAGGGGGGATACTACATCCGTAGGGCACAGAAACCTCAGTGGCCCTAACTTGTTAGACGAACCTTTGAAAGGCTTCATAGTGAACCCTGCCGGTCCTCCTTGGTAGTGGGCTAAGAGGCTGATCTTCTCGGGTGAAAGGGCAATTCACGGCTCATAGTGAAAGTGTACACCTCTGCGCAGAGTTTAATAAACTGGTATACTAGCCTTGCTCAAGGACACGAGCGGCCTTGAAACTCCTTACACTAATGATGATCTCTCTTGTCATGTTAAATTGTTCATACATTTACTGTTATGTATACTATTCATTTATGTTACATGGATCATGATGGTTTTGGAAAACACTTGCTACCTTGATGCTGCTTAACTGATCAACTTGATTAACATATAAAAACCAAATGCAGTCAAACCGTGTCAGCTTATTTGAGCCTCATTAACCCATGTTATGCTTGTTGAGTACGGTTGTGTACTTACGCTTGCTTTACTTTCAATTTTGGAAAATCCCGGATGGGTAACAGATGAAGGTTGGAGTGAGAGCTATCGGGATGAGTACTAGGCTTGATGTTCACCAGTTGACGTGTCCCTGTGTGGAGTTTCCGCAATAAAGATATCTTAGTTATTTATTGTTTATGCGTAATACTCTGTAATAAATATTGGTACACTATGTAATAAACAAGGTGATGATACTCTTTGTAATTTGTCATCCTATATGTGCGACGGTTCCTGGGGCACATATAAGGTTATTTATGCATTCTACTTTTATCCTTAAAAGTGGGGTGTGATAGCTACAGTAACAAATCAGTTCATGGTACGTAGGACTAAAAGATCATTGAAGTAAACAATGACTTTTTGGGATGTTACAAAAGTATTTTTTGATCATTATATTATAATCCCTCCATGTTAGTGTTGATCATTAAGGGAGTATTGATTATTTGGACGCTAAGATGGATTTAAATAAAAGGTTATAGATATTATTATGAAGTAAGATTTTTTTAAATAAGATTATTTTAGTGTTATCTTTATTCAAGTTTATAGGTAAATATTTTTATTACACATAGAAAGTTATAAGCTGCATAGAAAAAAGAAAATTTGCTTACTATCGTAGCTCTACCGAATTGGTTTGAAAATGTCGTATTGGTCCAAGTGTCGAATTTGTCTCAAACATTTTCTTAGGCTTGCAAATGCCCTGTGTGAAGCAACCACAAAGTTTGAGTTTTCTCGAATTGCTTTGGTACTTTTTTCAGTTTAATTGAATTTCTGCATCACTTCACCGGGTAATTGTACGTTGAACTGCGTCCACCCTCGAAAAGATACGGAATGGTGCCAAACTTATCCACATGGTCTCTTGTGCCCTAGGAGTCAAGTATTTATGGAGGTCGCTGTAGAATTCCACTGTTTTTGACATGTAATTCATCATATTTTGTCTCACGCAACATGAAGAAAAATATAATAATAAAAATAACAATCAGAAAAACCTAAGATCCTGTGTGGGACCATATTTGGGTGAATATGAATACAAAAAAATCTCAAGTCATTTGAACAAAGGTGGAGTCCACGTGCTTCACAAAGGTATATGAAACCTTTTATCGAACCATATCTATATACTTGGGTTCGTAGTAATTCTGAGGTCCAAGTGCCATATGTGAAGCAACCACCAAATTGAGAGTTTTCTGAATTGGTTTGGTACTTTTTATATTTTAATTGAATTTACGCATGACTTCCCAAGGTAATTGTATGTTGAACTGCATCCATCCCCGAAAAAGATCCGGAATGGTGTTTAACTTTTCCACATGGTCTCTTGTGCCCTAGGAGACAAGTATTTTTGGTGGTCTCTATATAGTTCCACTATTTTCGATCTGTAATTCACCATATTTTATTTCATAAAACATAAAGAAAAATATAATAATAAAAACAATGATCAGAAAAATCTAAGATCTTGTGTGGAGCCATATTTTGGTTGTATATGACCACAAAATATCTCAAGCAATTTCGATATAGGCGGAGCCCACGTGTTTCACAAAGGTATATAAAACCTTTCATCAAACCATGTCTATATCTTGGGTTTTTTGTGATTCTGAGGTCCATGTGTCGTATTGGTCTAAAACGTTTTCTCAGGCTTGCAAATGCCGTATGTGAAGCAACCACCAAGTTTAAGATTTTTCAGAATTGGTTCGGTACTTTTTACATTTAATTAAATTTCCACGTAACTTCCCCAAGTAATTGTACGTTGAACTGCGTCTACCAACAAAAAATCCAGAATGGTGCCAAACTTTTCACATGGTCTCTTGTGCCCTAGGAGACAAGTATTTGTGGAGGTCGCTATAGAATTCCACCGTTTTTGATCTGTAATTCACGATATTTTATCTAACGCAACATGATAAAAAATATAATAATAAAAATAATGATTAGAAAAATATAAGATCTTGAGTGGGGCCAAATTTTTGGTGTATATGACTGCTAAAAAAATCTCAAGCCATTTTGATATAGGCAGAGCCCATGTGCTTCGCAAAGGTATATGAAATCTTTCATCAAACCATGTCTATACACTTGGGTTCTTTGTAATTCTGAGGTCCATGTGTCATATTGGTCTCAAACTTTTTTTTCACGCTTGCAAATGACCTATGTGAAGCAACCATTAAGTTTAAGATTTTTTCGAATTGGTTCAATACTTTTCACAGTTTAATTAAATTTCCACGTGACTTCCCCACGTAATTGTATGTTGAACTGCGTCCACCAACGAAAAAAATCTAGAATGGTGCAAAACTTTGCCACATGGTCTCTTGTGCCCTAGGAGACAAATATTTGTGGAGATCGCTGCATAATTCTAGTTTTTTTGATATGTTATTCACGATATTTTGTCTAACGCAACATGAAGAAAAATATAATAATAAAAATAATGTTTAGAAAAACATAAGATCTTGTGTGGGGCCATATTTTGAGTGTAAATGACTGCCAAAAAAATCTCAAATCATTTTGACAAAGTCAGAGTCCACGTGCTTTACTAAGGTATATGAAACCTTTCATCAAACCATGTCTATATACCTGTGTTCTAGGGATTCTGATGTCCAAGTATCATATTGGTTTTAAACTTTTTCTTAGGGTTGCAAATGCCCTATGTCAAGCAACCGTCGAGTTTGAGATTTTTCTGAATTTGTTTGGTATTTTTTCAGTTTAATTGAATTTTCGCGTGACTTCACCGAATAATTATATCTTGAACTGAGTCCACCAATAAAAAGATTAATGTAAAATTGCCGTGAAAACAAATTTCTTGTCTAAAACAATAGATTTAATGATATTACTTAAAGACTATATTTTGCATTAATAAATAATGATTATTATTGATATTATGTTCAATATTTAAAAGAAAAATATTTAGGTTACATATTTTTCATGTATGTAGTATAGCAAAAGCAACTTTAATTAATTTTTACAAAAAAAATTATAACAACTATATTATTTTCTGCACTAAGAATAATGCTGTAGCCATTATAAATAAAGACTAATATAAGAGCAAAATCCTGCTTTGAAAATGGCGGGAAGCCAAAATTACCCGAACTGCATTTCGAGGTCCGCCAAATATTTAACCTTTAGTCTCGGCTTATGTTAACAACCAGGAGTAAAGGGTTTTTGGTCCCGGATGGAGGGAAGAACCGGGAGTAAAACTCATTCCCTATATATGTGATCTTTCTTTCCCCTCTTCTCTTTCCCTTCATTCTTCTCCGTCCCAGATCCACTGCCGCCGCCGCTCCCTCTCGTCTCCATGGATCCAGATCGGGCGCCGCCGCCACTGCGCCGCTGCCGACTCCACGTGCCCGAGTTCCGGCCGCCGGACTCCACCGCGCTACCGTCTTCACTGCGCACGCGGCGGGCCGGACTCCACCACCGTGCCACACCGTGGTTCTCCACTGCGCCGCCGCCGGGGAACTCCACGCCGCGCTACGGCCCCCGTCCCTCGCGCCGTGAGCTGCCTCCGACGCGTGCCCGGCCGCTGCTGCGCCGTCCACGGCCGCTGCTCCCCTGAACTCTCAATCCGCCGCCGGGATCCACCCCCGCCACGGGCTCGGCATGCTGCGCGCGGTGTGGGTTCACGCGAGGGTGGGATCGGATGGGGACGGCGGCGAGGGGCGCGTGGGTGGTCGGCCGGAGGCGGGCGCCGAGCGGCCGGGGCTGCAAGCCAGAGCACGGGCGGCCAGCCGCGTCTGCTTCGATGGAAAAGCGGCGGCGTGGTGGACGCTCGGAGATCCGCTTGGTGTCGGAGGTCCCGGCCTCGACGACTTGCTTCGGGGGTGGCGGATCTGACCGTGGCAAGGTACGCTTCCCCCTTCCTCCCTTCTCTGCCGTCTACTCTGTGCTCGTGCTGATGTGCGTGCTGTGCACCTGTTCAGACTGCAAGCTCCGGCGTCTAAATTAAATTCATATAGAGCAATCCTAGCTATTTGCCATTAGCAATTTGCCACCGGAATTTGCAATTGAAATTAGGAGATACCGGCTTATATGGAGATAAGAGAGTAGCGTATAGATTTATATTAGCTGCTTGACTGTATGCTTTGTTACCTTGTACTGTCACCTGATGCAAAACATTATCTAGCATCTTCTCGTTCTTAGGAAGTGATTTTTGTTGCCATTGCTCATACTGAACATACATTCTTGATTAGATTTATGTTAGTTGCCAATGCCATTGACAAAAAAATTGAATCTGCTCTTATTTTCTAACTTGATTCATTCCTTTGCCTATAACAAACATCAGGGATGTTATTTGTTTGTTTTCTTTTCGATAAAATTATAGCTTGCACTTAACTGTGTTCAGTCTTATGTCAAGAACCAAACAAAAAGGTAGCACTATTTGATGATCTCTGGGTCAGCCCCCTTCATCTTTTAGCATTGTTTGTAGTTGTCGCCAAGTACTTGTTTCTTTCATCTGAATCATTTAACTAGAGTAGAGAGTAATATATACAGCTATTTTTTTAACAGAGATGCGCACATCAGACCACACTGCTTCCTCTATTTTGTTGTGGTATAAGATTGTCTTAGGTGCTGTTTGTGGATATTTAGTTTGACTATTTTTCACCATTGGGCTATTTTTCAGCCTATAAAATTCCAATTACTGAAAGCACATAATAGACAAATAGCTGGGGTTGTTTGCTGATTGAGATTTTAGACTCAAGCATTGCATTTTTCCTGTAGAGATTTTAGATCATGATTCAAGCATTGCATTTCCAGGCAAATTCTTCAGGAGACGTAGTGGCTGGGTGCAAACCAATTTATGACATGGAAGGCTTAAGTAGTGCTCTGTACCACAACACAATATTGGTAAGCTGACTTTTGAGCTCACCAAATGATGAACTTCATCTCATGACTGCATGACATAATGTGCTCTATTGTTTGTGTCCATTGGCTTGTTATTTTATTTGTGAGTACAGATTATTCAGCTACTTATTAGTGCAAATTATAGATAACGAGGTATTTTTTTTATAAAATGAATAGATTTACCAAAAGAGAAGGGGTTTTCATTGGACAGTTCCAATCTTCATGAAAATCTGCAGGGATGGTCAGGTCTCTGGCTGCTCAATATGAATCTCTTTTTGATGTCCAATCTATGAGACAAAGTTCCTAGATGTGAGGATTTTTTAGAAAAAAAAAACTAACCAAATTGCTGGCATAAATGAGGATCATTTAGCTCTTGTTTTGCTATTCTGCTGTTGTTTCTACGCCCACCTTTAGCTCCAATTTGACACTGCAGGCAGCGACACTAACATAGAAGAAGAAGCAAGCAAGCTCGAGGCTTCAAGTAAAAGGTATAAAAATAAATTTTCCACATTATTCTTGATTTATCATTATTCTTGGTATATATATATATACACACACACTAATAATTCTTCTTTAACTCACATTGTAGACTAGACATTTGAAACAGCAAACCCTTCAAACACACCATCTCAAAGCAATGCAAGAGACGACAAGATTTCTTAATGAACAGGTCTTAGAGCCCAGCGCGGAGTTCTACTTTAACCCCGATGAACAATGGCTTCCAAAAAACTAGGGTCATGATAACTTTATGTAATGGTCATGAGAACTTGTTATCGGATCCAAAGGGCGGACATGATGATAAAAGTATACAATGCAAACTTGTATTATATATGGTGCACAAATTGTTTGTATATACTTTCTTTTTAGTTGGGTTACATGCTTACATTGCTCAAAACCAAGCTTTACTATATGCACGTGAATGCATATATTATTTGTAGGGCAAAAACTCGTATATGAAAACCTATTTTAAAACCAAAATGAATTATGAATTAAAATGAAAAAGAAAAAGGAAAAAAGAGAAGACTTTTACTATTTTAATACGAAAACCTATTTTAATACCAACCGGGAGTAAAGGTGTCTGTCAAGTCGTGGGCCTAGCTGACTCTTTACTCTCGGTTGGTATTACCAACCGGGAGTAAAAGTCTCCCTTTACTCTTGGTTCTGAACTCTTTACTCCTGAAAACTACTCCTGGTTGGGCAACCGGGAGTAAAGGGGGTTGCCAACCGGGAGTTATGTCATTCCTGTACTAGTGTGAGTTGTTAAGTGGTAACATGGTTTATAGATTAATTAACTTGGATGGGTCTCTGTAATTGTTTCTTTGGCAAATTGCAATTTAGATGCACACTCAGCCTTAATGAAAGCACACACACATCTACCCAGCATCGTACCTCAAAAAAACTGAGTCGGCAAATCTTAAGATTGACAAAAAGCACCAAGACGTACGGCCACTGTGTTAGAGATAGTACATTACTACATTTCGGTAGGGCACTCTTCCAACGAAAAATGATCTAAATGCTAATAGAAAAATTGCATGAAGAACAGTTGGGGTGGAATTTGCCATGTTCATTTTATTATCAGGCAATAATTAATGGCAAACATTTAGTCATATAACAAATGTTGGGAAATGAAAACGTAATAAAGAGGTTCTGTAAAACAATTTATAGAGCTGCTGTACGTGATTTCCCTTCTAACAACTTTGCATCACGCCAAGATAGACCTTGACGTCTTGATATACACCTCTTGTTCAGTATGTATGTACATATCGACTTGGAGTATCGTCAAACCAATGTTCTTAGTCTTTCAGAAACTCTGGATACCTGTATGCCGATTCTTGATATAAAGGCCTGCGGTCAAAGATGGAGGGGAAATGCAATTGGGCTCGAGTTAGTGGACCACTTGATTTGGTGAAAAACTTCAGGAATGCTACTGTGAAATGCAGTGTATATGTGTGTATGCAGCTGGTTCTTAAGCTAATAAAAGCCTGCGGTCAAGTTGCATATATTCCTGAAGATAGATTAATGGAAAGCGCCTGTATACCCGGGAGTGGATGGTGATGAAGATTTTGTGGCCGGCGACGGAGAAGTTGGCGTTGACAATCTCGGCACCTTCTTCCTCCAGCACGGTGACCACCTCGTGCAGCTTGAACGGCCGCTCCACACCGCTGATCAGCACCACGTCCAGGCTAGACCCGTCGTGATGGTGCCGGACCTCCACCACCGGCGCCACCACCATGCTGGCCGCCTCCTCATTGGCTTTTTCTGACCCCGCGCCTCCGCCGCTGCTCGTGCTTCCAGATGTCGTCGAGGCTCGACCACTACAACTACCTCCTCCTCTCATGGCTGCCGAGTAGAGCTGTGCAGAGCTCCTCTTCTGCTGCAGCTCGTCCACCCTTTCCTTGAGCTTTTTGATGTACGTAGCCGCTTCGTCCAGGCTGTCCTGCTGGGTCATCGTATCCTATACATGTATACGTAAATACATATAATTATACAGCCTGTGTTTTTTTCCCAACCTTACTTTAATCTACACCAGATATTCATACTATAGAAACTGAAGAAAAAACAAACAGTGCTAACTAGAGAAAACAACTTGAAGGAACATTCCAATATCTAATGAATAGTGAAAAAATACGCAAACAAAGTACATATGAGCAGTAGCAGCAAACTAAATAATAATGAACAACGCTAAATAGTGATGAACAGAGGACTGAATAATATTAAGCAGTACTCCTCGTCTACAAAAGAATGCAACTTGCAACAGAGGATTATTGAATAATATTAAGTATACTCTCTCCATCTAAAAAAAATACAACTATGAGTTATATGCAAGTCAAACTAGTTTAACTTTGACCGAGTTTACAGTGGATAGTATAATATTTATGTCTCTAACTAAATTTACCATAAAAATATATTTCTATAATCAATTTAATGATACTTATTTTATACCATAAATATTAGTATATTTTCGTACAACTCTGGTCAAACTTTAAATTATTTGTTGACTTCTCTAGACGTGAGAATTATATTTTTCTTTTATGGACATACGGAGTACTAAACAGTGGTGCACAGTAAAAGGAACAATCATGAACATGGCCCAAACAGTGGTGCATGAGGCCCTGGATGGCCTCTATTTGTTCTGATTAAGGATTATGTTATTTCATGTGAGAGGGGAAGAAACTGAGTTTGATGTCAAGCTAGTTAGCCAGAAGAGCTATCATGTTGAAATATTTTAATTCACGGTCTTGTAAACTAATCATAATAAAACTGAAAGATCTATCAAGGCGTGTATCTACATATACTCGCTCCCCGCATCCCAGATAAGTGTTGCTATTCTGTCAAACAATTTTAAGTTTGACTAGATTGATAAAAAATATTAATACTATTTTATATCTTTAAATAAATATATAATATAAATAGATTTAATTATTATCTAATGATAATAATTATATACTATAAATATTAATATTTTTTTAGTAAAAGTTAAAAATGTTTGATCTCTTAAAAAACGAGAACCATACTTATTTAGTATATACGGGAGTCACATCAATTAGTAAAGCAGTGCTACTGTTTAACAAGAGTCACGTCAATTAGTACGAGTACTAGCAGTAGTTGGCCTAGCTAGCCTTTCTCGAAGACGCATAACGGTGAATTAAAGGCTGAGGAGCGCAGGGTACTCTATTTAACAAAAGTCACATCAATTAGTACAAATACTAGTAGTAGTTAGCATAGCCTTTCTCGAAGACGCGGGAGCTTGAGGGAGGCGAGAGAGTGTACCTTGGAAGAGCAGTGTTCTTTGGGGATGAGGGAGGCGAGCTTGATGCAGAGGCTCTTCAGGTGTTGCCTCCTCCTCCTTTCGATCTCCTTCCTCTCCACCGCCACCGTCGATGTGCCGCTGCTGCTGTTGTTGCTCGCTCTTCGTCTCCTACTACCTTCTGCTGCTGCTGGTGCAATACCGCTACTGTAGCTCCACTTCACATCCATCTCTCCCCAGCTCCACTTCTCTCTCTCTCTCTCTATCTCTCTCCCCCCTCACCTACCTCGAGCTCTCACTAGATCTGGGGCACGAGCAGTATATAGTGATATGAAGATAAAGGCAATCAACCTATAATAAAGCAATAAAAAGGTGCAACTATGAAAGCAGCTAGCAATCAGATAGAGATGATGACCGGAGAACAAGAAGGATCAGGGCATGAGTTGAGAGGGAGATGCTAGCTGCATATATGACGAGCACACACGTAAGGGTGTGTACTACTGTGTGTGTGGGAACGATCGACAAGACGAGGGGAACAAACGTGGGCAGCAACAGAGATATACGGATAAGGACTAAAGGACAAGTAGCCAAGCAAGCTATATAGCCAATAAGTGGTGGATCGGAATATCGGATATATACAGCTAATAGGTGTGCTCGTATATAGCCGGCCTAACTGTACATCAAGTACTACCATATATTGTCCAGTGCAAATATCATCTATGTGTTTACTACTCCCTTGGCTCTAAATTAAAAAGACATTTTAGTTTTTCTAAATACACATCATTTTTTCTATGTATCTAGACATGTAACGCACCACTTTTATTTTGAAACTGTAGGCCATTCTTGATTTTCTAACCGTGTGTTTGAATTGATGGTTGTAGTGGAATATCCTAGGTCTGCTCAGATGGGCTGCTGTTTGGTTAGGAGGTTGGATGAAATTGTGGATCCAACCCATTAATAGAGATTATGTTGCTAGATGTGGCTTCATCAAATCCCTTCGAATCGAGTGGATCATGTGGGTTCATTTGGGTCGAGTTCGAGCGCGATGACGCACCAAGCAGTGGCAGGGGAGCGACAGCAGGGCGGTGCCCGCGCGCTGGCCAAGACGCGTTAGGGGAGCACACGTGGCCGGGGGGCCACGACAGGGGTGCGAGATGGGGGTGCGGTCGCCTGCTTGCAGTGGCAAGAGAGAAAGAGGGAAGGAAGAAGACGACACAAACAATGACATGTGGGCCCGATGTGTTAGCGGAGGGAAGGAAGAAGACGACATAGACAATGACATGTGGGCCTGATGTGTTAGCGGTTCAACCCTTCTCGGCCCGGTAGCCCAACCCACAAAAACGTGAAATGAACCTAACCCCCTAACCAAACAAGAAATGGGTCCGACTCATCCCTAAAAATTGGGTTGGAGCCAATTCAATCCACTTGATCCTCAAACCAAATATATGATAAGTACATAGTATGTTTTTAGTGGATACTCGTAAAATCTATGAACCTAGGATAGCTAAAAATACTTACAATTTGGAAGTAAGAAAGTATTTATGTGCATAGCAAACAAATTATATATCTAGAAAATTCAAAGCGTCTTATAATTTAGAACTGAGGAACTATTATTAGCTATTAGTAAATTTTAGTTAATTAGCTAGATGTAGTTTTTTAATCGCTTGACATAGTGTTTTACTAGCAATCTACTTTAATATAATGTATGTACTCCATATACTCCCTCCGTCTCTAATTAAGTGTCGTCGTTGGTGTGCGTGCTACAAGTTTGATTAGATTTATAAAAAATATATGTAATATTTATATCTCTAAATAATTTTGTTAAAAAACTAGATTTAAAGATCTATCTGATGACACTAATTACTTAATATAAATATTAATATATTTTAATATATAATTATCGGTAATTATTTTTTAAAAAACGAGAACGACACTCGTTTCGGGAAGGATGGAGCATGAGTTATGGGTGACGATCTTGACGATCTTTTCGTTCAAAAAGACGTGATTAAGAGCATGATTGGTCGCAGAAAGCCTCGAGCCTCTAGTAGGCTGCATTTATGACCGAAGAAACCGGGTTAGAGCTGGTCAGCTGGTGCAGGGAGAACAGGGCCAATATGGCATTGACAGGCGGCTAGTATGGACCACCAATTGAGAGAGTGTGGCAGAGCCTTCATCGTCGGTGGAAACGTACTACGTGTCGCCCATCGGCACGTTTATGACATGCCCGTACGAGGTGCCCTGCACTTGCAGTATGCCATGCCCATACTGCCATCTGACGCAAGCCGGCGTGACGTACGGTCGGCCTCGTCTGCCCTGCGTACGTCTGCGCGCGTGGCAGAACTGGCTTGGCTCGGCTGCCCTCTCGCGCGCCCGTCGGCCGTCGCGCGCTTGCATGGATCATACGAGTAGTAGTCATCAGCTTAGCTGGCGTTCCTGAGCAGCTATCTTCTCAAAACGATTGGATAAAAAGCACGGATGCAAAACATGGGATGCCACTTTTTATTGTGTTGAAGCTGATAGCTCATACGGTATTTTATTTAGTACTTCGCCCTACAAGAAATTTCTAGCCTCAAAATTTGCCTCCAGAAGAATCGATTTCAGGAGGTGAATAATGGTCCACCGATCTACTCTCGTATGGTCTAGGTGTATTTAACACAACCTCTCTCTATTGGATATAGCAAATGATAGAGCTATTAAGGTTCAACAGTTTAATCAGGGGTAACATAATATTTATCTGTTTTGCTATTTTATCCTGAAATTAGTAGAAATTTATTTTTTTCAGGGACAAAGAGAGATAAGGTAGCTCTTCATTAAAAACTAAGTTCATATACTTGTTTACCTACTATGTTCATATATTTTTCCCTATTCTAGCATGTTAGTGTCAGGTTGCTTCATTTTTTTTAAAAAAAAATTGTAAGCTAGTAAGTTAGCTATATTATTTCAGGGTGTACTGAAGGAGACAATTGCGTCAGAATACCATTTTCCTCAGGTCTAATAGACCCACACGGCATTTGGCTTTATTTCTCCGTCATCAATTCTATTCCTTCCCTTGACAATGCTTCCCATCTCTATCAATCCAATTTTCTCTTCCCCGACAGAAAAGACTGATGGGCATCAAAATAAATTGTGCTACCCAGATCTCGATCACTAGATAGCTCCTTCTTGTTCTTGAGCGTTTTTGTTGCTTCCACTGGTGCTCGTCTACCCTGATTTGGAGACCTTTAGTACACTCTGACGGTCTGACCGGTCTACCATGATTTCGCTAACTTCTCTCTTCCTGAATCCTGATGGATCAGGACATCAGGTTTATAAGTGTAAAAAAAACGTGTGGCAGCCACCAAGGATACAGCAGCATGCACAGGCAGAGACAGACAGGTCTGAAAATTCATCTGAACCGTCACGCGCCTTTCTTTTACGTTCGTCCATATGGACTGCTGCGACCAGCCGAGGACACTTTACATGATGTACCTTACATCAACGTGGCCCTCCTCATGAAGCTTCTGTCTTCACGCTCTCCATATCTCCACGCCTATAATAACACACGGAACATGGCTTTCCATCCTGACCTTACACTATTCGTCAAATGGTTTCACATTCTGTGATCAACAGCCACCACGGAACACTTGGCTTACGTCTGTTTTAACCTTACTATTCGTCAAATGACTTCATATTATGTGCTCAACAGTCACTATACTGTGCGCCTGTGTCTCGGAAAGTCGGAAGGGAACGCGCCACAAAGTGATACACACACCGTGCCAAAAAAAGGGACAGACATGACTCACCGTATAAACACACGCAAACAAGAGAGACAGAACAGCAACGCACGCTCCACAAGAGTCTGAACACTGCAAATACCTATTTGATTTGTACTACATATGTTAGGCCGGTCCATTCTGGCGTATTCAGTGTCACGTCAGGAACCAATTTGCAGACCTGGACCGCTCGTCCGCTCCCATGCATATTTTGTGAAGGATGCCCATCCCAGTTTGCATCGGGTATCAGGCACGGCATCCTCACAAATGGCAACCGGGACCTCACCCCACGCTGCCAATTTTACAGAGCATCTCCACAAAGATATGAGCATCTCCACAAAGATATGCTGATCCTCCCTCAGGCTGCCGGTGAACCAGCGAGGCAGCCACCACCCACCAGGTCACCGCGGTGCACTCTTGACAGATCAATCAAATTCTAAAGAGCGTCATCAGGGCCCGTCCAAATCTTTTTTGCCCAATTACAACATTCAACTATATAATTTTTATTTACACTAGTGATGTCCTGTAAGCCAAACGCACAGCTGCACTCGTAATGGTAGAACTCTAGCTCTTCTGAGTGGGCAGGAAATATTAACATGTGTAGTTTGTATTTTGGTTAGTTTGCAACAAAATTGTTTAGAATTTCTATTTATACACTGAATAAAACACCACTTATGCACCACCCCAATCAACCAAAATGCTACATACAACAGAAGCATAGAAACAAGTATAAATTATAGCTGAAACTACTTGAAGAAAAGACCCTTCTTTCTTCCTCTTCTCCTCTCAAGAGCCTGCGAAAGGTAGACATTTCACTTTAGTGTTTGAAACAGCCGGTGGATATAAATGCACACATGATGCACCCAGTTCAATATCAGCAATTAGCTCGCCATTTTTTTGCACATCATCTCTTTATTAAAGGGTGGATGACACAAGGGGTGATCCTGGAAGCACATGCGTACGAGGTCACCATTTGAACGGTAAATAGAGTAATGCACTCTACACTGAGAGAACAAATTCAATTTCTCTGAAAACATGTATGTTCAAGAACAACACGCAGTGGCATTTTGATCACAGGATGGAGCTTTCAAGACACCATCTGTGATGATGAAAAGAACAATTTATTTGATAAAATATCAGATGGGGCACTCTTTGGGTGCCTTTCTCCAAAAAAAAAAACATCTCTGTAAATAGTATATTTGCCGGGTATTGGTTAATTAACAAAGATACTACACCATAACTGTCATGCCACAGGTTCTACAGGAACGTACAAGATCAACATGACTCTCATGGCATTCAAAATGACATGAGGGGCAAAACAACAATGGATTTTGGTGACCAAACTTAAAAGGTATTCAGAACTTCAGAAATGGTAACAGCATACAAGTCAACCAGCAAAGTCAATCATACAGAACACACTAGCAGCAACTCAGTAAGTCAATAGTTTTATAGTTGACTGCTAGTGGTGTTTTAGAGAAGAGGTGAATGCGGTGCCATCAAACATGCTAATAATTTTAGGACAAGTAACACTACTGTTCAACCTGAGCTCTTGCACTAGTTAGTTTTTCAACTGTGAAGTCTAGAGCTAGAACTGTCTCATTTGCAATACTATCAAATCTGTCCACCACACACAGACAGACAGGCACACAAAAGGTAGTTGTTTTCTGACTAAGTAAGGTGATTGCTGCTGTCCTGGCTAACTCGGACACCATGTGAATGCGTTCAGGAGATAGCTGTGTGTTACCCAAGTTGAGGCATTTGTAAGCAATCATGACATAATGGTCTAGACCGAACTGAGTTTCTTCTCAATGCAAATACATGCAGTTCTCCTTCATATTCTTTAAAAAAATGAGGTTTTTTTAGGTTGTAAAGTGGAAAATTTTATAGTTCAGTGTTCAATTCAAATGGAGGCTAAAGTTCAAGGATGATAATGAACTTTTTTTAATCATGACATTATTGTTGTTGAATGAGGATTAGTAATAAAGGGGTCACTAATATGCTATGTCTTGTACAAGAAAATGTTTCATACCATATTTTTGAACAACCTTAATACTAGAACAATGGTATCCCGCAACCTGCAAAGTTAGAACATGAAACGAGATAAGCCATAAATGATTTATGTCAGCATAGTATCAAAATTCCCCTGAAATAAAGATCATAATCATACAGTCACTTAAAGCATAAAGGGATTATATAGTAGAGTACTCCGAGAGCCCAGGGCACAGTACTTGGTTCTGAATGAAATTTGGGATATCTTAATTAAAAGCCCATTATTTTAATGGCATCATAAAATGGAATAAGAATAAATGTTTCCGTAATCTGGGGGTATAGGGTCCCAGATCGCCATACTTTCAATAGTACTCCCTCTGTCTCAAATTAAATCAACTTCTAGAGTTGTCTAAGTCAAACTATTTTAAGCTTGACCAACTTTATAGGAAAGAGCACCAACATTTATGACATCAAATTAGTATCACTAGATACATCACGAAATATATTTTTCATAATATATTTATTTGGTGTGATAGATGTTATTACCTTTTCCTATATAGTTGATCAAACCTAAGATGGTTGACTGAGTGATTCTAGAACTTGATTTACTTTGAGACGGAGGTAGTACAAAACATAGAATGGTAAATTTCAACAGTGCCATTTAAAGAAGTGATGACACATGCTATTTTTAAGGCTATCAGAGATTGCTGCTGCTAATATATTTAGCGAAATATGAATGTACAAAAACTGTGCTGTTAATAAAAGAAGCAAACAGAGGCCTCATTTGGTACTCACAGTGTATTTTCTACTGGCTCCAGATTATAACTGGCACCATCAGCAGATGCAGCAGATGTAATCGAGAACTCTGTTGGACGCCCATATGGAATATTAATCTGGATAGGGCATTACAAGATTTGTAAGGCACGCTTCATAAACATACAATATGCATACACATGTTAGATCAATTATGTGAAATGGATGCAATTTCAGAGACAAGGTTGAAAGGCAAACAAGGTATCAGACTAGAAACTCCAAGTGCAAAATATGACAAATTTCAGGCGCATGTGCACTAGATGGCAAATGTCACCTAGTGCACATGCACCCGAAGTTTGTTAGTTTTGTATGATTTTTTTTTTAAAAAAAAGCATCTCTTTGCGACATATATCATCTATGGACGTTCCAAGTTTCAGCTTTTTCCAAGTGACCAATATGTTTTTTTAATGAGTTATCAAGTTTCCAACACTTCGGTTTTCAGATATGCAGCCTTATGAAGATAGTGCCAACATGGATGCCTCTTTGTACAACACTGGTTAAAACTAAACTAAACTAAATTATTATTGCAAAATTAAAGCACAAAAATGTACAGCATTCCAGTTCCTGAAATAAAGTATGCTAAAAAGTAGTGCATACAGCAGTTCCTTGCTGAAACTTCTCTGTGATAACAACACCACGCTGCCCGTTACATTTAATGCTGTAACCTTCCCTCTTTATTGCCAAAACAGCTGGTTCCCATATGTCTAAAAATCTGACCTGCTGTTGGGGAATTCAATAGTTCAGATAGTTGTGTGACATCAGAAGAAAGTAATAAGAATTGATGAGTGAATGTGTAATTGCAAGCATACAGGCAGTTGGACTTGGACTTCGTAGGTCACATGCCCAATTTCAAGGGTTCTCTTAATAAGCTCCTTTGTTTCAGGATCTGCATCAAAGATGGTTATTCAAATTCTCGAGACAGGTTATGAAATGCAGTAAAAAAGGGCGTACCCAGTGCCGTAGGCTCCCGCACTGCGGGGTCTGGGGAAGGGAAAATAGCCAGCAGCCATCCCTGCACAAATGTGCAGAGGCTGGGGCTTGAATCTTGGACCTCTTGGTCACAGGCGGTAAAGCTCTACCGCTGGCACCAGCAAGTTATGAAATGCAGTATATAACTTATTATCTAGCATGTAGGTATTAGGTACTCCCTAGATCCAAAATTATAAGGCATGCATACATTTCAAATTCAAACTTTAGTAACTTCTGATCAACAATTATTTTAACTATACACAAGTTTGCTGACACAAGTGGTACCACTTGATACATATTTGAATGTGCATTCCTATGTTTACGATTTTGTAGCTAGCAGTGATACTACTAGAGAAAATTATGGTCAAAATCCAGCTTTAGACAATGCCAAGTTTAAGTCACACCTTATAAAAAAGACAGAAGGAGCATTACATAGTTGCACATATGGTTTACTAAAAAAAGAAATACCACTGATCTTGGGTGCTAGAATAGGTGCCTAATGGGCTGGCCATGGGCCTGGCACCAAGCCTATTCGGCCGGTTGCCTTAGGGGTTAAGATAGATTAGGCAAGGATCACCGTTGATTGGGTGTTTCTATCTCCTGATCCTTGCCCATATATATTGTACCCTGTACACATCAATCTATCAATCAATCCCGAGACCTATTTGCTCTCATTGGGAATTAAGGAAATACAAGGAGATCAAATAGTCTCTTTAGCCACTCTTCAAACATAGTGATGGTGAGGCCTTCAAGTTTTTGCCCAATGGCCAATACACCACTAGTTGTCATAGTTTAACACAGATCAACTAGATCAGCACAATGGATTAATACACATGAACTCAGCCAGTGTTAGATCGCACACCAAAATTGACTTCTACTAGAGCTGGTCCTAAAAAAGGTGCTAAGGAAGCACCACATTATCTCAGGTATTTAAGTTCCTCAGTTTGCACTTTCTATGAGAAAAACTAAAGTGTAAATGGAAATAACATAATCACAGTTCACCGTTACCAAAAACTCACCACATGAAATTTTTCTCTGGTCGTTAGCATAAACCTTGATAAAGTCTCCCTGCAACAGAAGGTTTCTAGAAGTATTAACAGCAGAATTTATGTTAGGGAATCAGTTTTCTAAAAGCATTTTAAGTTGCAGCACATATTAGCTCATTGACATAGTATATTGATGATGTTAAAGAAAGAAATTTTAACAGAACAGTCACTTCTGCAGGAAATTTACTGTGGCTTTTTTTTGGAGAGGAAAAAAAGAGGCAAATGGGAACATTGTCTGATTACATGGCATAGACGTCGTCTCAGTTTCGCAAAAAAAAAAAAGTTAGTCGTCTCAAAGAGCTTGGAGGACATGGTATTCGTGATTTTAAATCCTTTGCATGGGCCTTGAGGATGCAACGGCTTTGGTTAGCCAAAACCCACACCTGACATGTCATGGCCCTCCTTCCCTATCCAAGTTCATGCTTCGGCCAGGGCCTTCTTCTCAATCACCATGGTTTCTGTTGTTGGTGATCGCAACTCCATTTTAATTGGCTGGAAGATACGTCCATTGCTGGTTTGACTCCTTGTGTCTTTTTCTCCCATTCCAAAGAGAAGAGAGAATAGACGTACCATGAGGGAGGCCTTGAAAGATAACAGGTCAGGACAAGTCTAACCCTCAAAATGACTTCCATATTTGAAGTTGAGTTTGGATTCCAAAGCTTATTCCCAAGCCTTGCAATTCAAATTTAAATTCAAATTAGAAAGCTATAAAATGTTTTTCGAAAGTCAACTTGGTCAACCAAGGGTGTCATTAGGTCATTGACCTAAAAATGCCCTTGGATGATGTTTATGATCACTAATAACCAACCAATTAAATTAGAAACTAAATCGAGTTTGAATTCGGTTTCAAAAACCCTTTATTTGGAAATCTTTGGCACCTAAGAAGTGCCTATTTTTTCTTTGGTTGGCAGCACATAATAGATGTTGGACGGCTGACAGACTTGCCCGCAGGGGGGGCTACCTCATCCGGTTCACTGTAGACTGTACAGTGTGTGATCAAGAGCAAGAGACGATACATCTTATGACAAACTGTATATTCTCCAAGCAGATTTTTTTTTTACTATCTTTTTTGTCATTTGGACTGCCAGACCTCTCCACAGGTTGAGGATGAAAACTGCAATTGGAGAGTGAGCATCAATGCTTTGGTCCAGGTTTTTGGAAGGAGGTTTGAAATCACTTATCATTTTGGGTGCTTGGATGATTTGGAGGCATAGAAATGATTGTGTTGATGTGTTCAGTGGTTGGCCTACAAAAAGGCGACGTGTCCAGCAACTGAGTGTAGCGGAGATGCATATGTTGCGTTGGGTTTGTGGGCACACTAGGAGGGATAGAGTCCGGAACGACGATATTCATGATAGGGTTGGGGTAGCACCAATTGAGAAGAAATTGATTCAACATCGGTTGAGATGGTTTGGACATGTTCAACGAAGGCCTCGTAAGGTGCCGGTGCGTAGTGGGGTTCTAAAGCGGGTCGATAATGTAAAGAGCGGTAGAGATCGACCTAAACTGACTTGAGACGAGTCGGTTAAGAGAGACCTTAAGGAGTGGAATATCTCCAAGGTTTTAGCTATGGATAGAAGCGCTTGGAGACTAGCCATCAACGTGCCTAAACCATGACTTTTTATATGTGTTGCTCTGTGACTTGTCTTTTCTAGGTTTCATCTCTAGCCTACCCCAACTTGTTTGGGACAAAAAGGCTATGTTTTTGTTGTTGTGTTCAATGGTTCTGCATGCAGTGTCCAGGAAGTTTTGAGGAAATTTTTTGAAGAGGGACGTCTTTAGTGTTTGACTGTGTCAAGAGGGTTGGTGCAGCTTCAGGCTGCTGCCACCTAGAGGTCACTCCTGGTAGTTTTGGTCAGGTTGATTGATGTAATCTGCACTTTGGTTATCTAAGCTTAAAGCTTTTGTGTGATGTTGTGTGTGATTTATTATAAATAATGCCTATCCTTCTTAATGCAATGACACGCAGTTCTCCTGTGGATTTGAGAAAAAAATTTCCAGTAACCCAGACATCAAATGTCAGGATGATTCTGTAACAGTGACTGCAACTTTCACTGCACAGTCCAGAGTTACGACAAACATAAAATTCATATGCTAACAAACTCAATTTAGTTTCTAAGTAATATCTTTTGCAGAAACAGAGTCCCACATGAAAACAAAATTACTCCCATGAAAATCTTTTGCACCCCACCAAATGTGAAAAGCATGTCTCGTGGCAAGACATGTGGACCATTAACTATGCTAGATAAGCAAATAACCTAAAATAAAGGATGATCAAATGATTCCACACTTCGGAAGTAAAAAAACACAGGTCCATTCCAGCAGAAAGAAATTGCAGACACGATTTTGGCCCAAATCATATTTGCATTCTGCTCTGAAGTGAATGGGAAAACAAAAACAATGGTATTTGTTGTAAACAATTCTGTCAGAAAGACCTATGTGAGCAAGAAACGGGTGTTCGAAAATTTCAGTGCCATGAATGCACACGGCCAAGCACCCCAAGTTTATCATTTACTTTGAGTTAGTTTGGGTTTGTTTGATTTGTGGCTGTTAGATATGTGGATCGGTTTACGATTGTTGAGTGATTAGCTTGGTTTGCTGGAGCTGCCTCTATGTTAAGAGCACAGCAGAACATTAGAGGATAAAAAAAGAACTGTATCTGGTTGTTTAGAGCCACTAAAGAAGGTGAACACACCATCTCGTCCCTG
>CM041634.1:14415423-14442285 GCA_023333625.1 Bothriochloa decipiens
CCGACGCCTCGGTCGCGGTCCAGACCCCAGCGTGGTACCGTCTCGACAGTATCGTGCTCTCCTGGATCATCGGGACGATCTCCCTCGACCTACACGACCTCGTCCGCAACTCCGTCGACGCTCGCCGGGCCTGGCTCGCCCTCGAGGGCCAGTTTCTGGGCAACGCCGAGGCACGGGCTCTGCGTCTCGACGCGAGTTTCCGTACCTTCGTCCAGGGCGACCTCTCCGTCAGCGAGTTCTGCCGCCGGATGAAGGGGATGGCCGACTCCCTCGGCGACCTTGGCTGGCCCGTGGAGGACCGCATCCTGGTCCTCAACGTCCTCCGCGGGCTCAGCGACCGCTACGCCCACCTCCGCACGTGGATCACCCGGCAGCGGCCCTTCCCCACCTTCCTGCAGGTCCGTGACGACCTTGTCATGGAGGAGCTCACTCAGGGCATCCAGCCCGGGTCTGCCTCTGCGCCGGGGTCCTCGACTACCTTTGCGGCCACTCCTTCGCCGCGCCCGTCTACTCCGCCGCAGTCGTCTCGTCTTGGTCCTCCTTTCCCCGGGCCGAGCGGGGGTGGGGGGGCCGTGGTGGCCGCCGTCGTCGCGCGGGGGGGCGTGGTCCGGGTGCCGGCCATGGGAGAAACCCGGCGCTCGCACCTCCACGGGGTACACCCTGGCCCTCCTTCAACCACCCGTGGGCAGGGCGCATCTCCATGTGGCCCTTCCAGGCTCCCGGTGGTGAGTCTCGCTCGCCGACGACCATGCTCGCTAGTGCTCCGGGGTTTCACTCAGCGGCTCCGTGGGCCCCACCTCTCGGCACTTCGCCCGGACCGTCGCTGACACCTCCCGGCGCCTCACCTGGGCCCGTCAGTTGGGACCCGACAGCCTTGGCGTCCACGTTCAGCACCATGGCCCTGACTCCTCCTGCTGGCCCAACTTGGATTGCTGACTCGGGTGCTACCTACCACACTACTTCCGACTCGGGTATACTCCTTTGTGCACCCTCCTTCTCCTTCCCATCCTTCGTCCATCATGGTCGCAAATGGGTCGTCACATCCGTGGGTGCCGCCGGCGTTTCTGGCTCTTTTCGTCTTCCTGACGTTCTTGTTGCACCTTCTATGGTTCACAACCTTCTTTCTATTCGTCGTTTTACAGCTGACAATTCCTGTTCTGTTGAATTTGACTCTTCTGGTCTTACTGTGAAGGATTTGGCTTCCCGGCGTCCGCTCCTACGATGTGACAGCTCGGGGCCCCTTTACACCCTTCGGTTTCCGGCGTCTTCTTCCTCTTCTTCGCCGGCTCCTTTGTCAACTGCTTTCGCCGCCACTTCTTCCTCCACTACTTGGCACCGCCGTCTCGGCCATCCTGGACGTGATGCTCTGATGCAGCTTAGTCGTAGCTCCGACATTCGTTGTACTCGAGCTCGCGATGAGCACTTATGTCATGCGTGCCAGCTGGGCCGCCATGTTCGCCTTCCTTTTTACACTTCTTCTTCACATGCGGCTTATATTTTTGACCTTGTACATTGCGACCTGTGGACGTCTCCTGTCATGAGTATTTCTGGGTATAAATACTATTTGGTGGTGGTTGATGATTTCTCTCATTATTCGTGGACTTTTCCCTTGCGTGCAAAATCCGAGGCGTTCCCCACTATTTCTCACTTTTTCGCTTGGGTGTCCACTCAGTTCGGCCTTACCATCAAGGCCGTACAGTGTGACAATGGCCGTGAGTTTGATAACTCTACCTCCCGCGCCTTCTTCCTCTCTCACGGTGTCCAGTTGCGCATGTCCTGTCCGTATACCTCCTCCCAAAATGGCAAGGTGGAGCGCATGATTTAGACCACGAATGACACCATGCGTACCCTTCTGCTCCAAGCGTCGTTTCCTGCTCGTTTCTGGGCAGAGAGTCTGCACACCTCCACCTATCTTCTTAACCGTCTTCCTTCCGCTGCCTGCCCAGCTCCCACACCGCATCATGCTCTCTTCGGTACCCCTCCTCGGTATGACCACCTTCGTGTCTTCGGGTGTGCGTGTTACCCTAACACCACTGCCACCACTCCCCATAAGCTGGCTCCCCGTTCCACTCTGTGTTTTCCTTGGGTACTCCCCAGATCACAAGGGTTACCGGTGTTTTGACCTCACTTCTCGTCGGGTCCTCATCTCTTGCCATGTGGTGTTTGATGAGTCTGTCTTCCCCTACTCCACCACCGCCACACCATCCTCCACCCCTGACCCTGACTTCGCCTCTCTGTTTCCCACTGACATGGTGGTCCAGCCACCTTTGCCGTTTTCTTCTGCAGGTACTGCTCCTCCGTCGCGCACCAGTGCTGCTCCTGACCCTGTGCCCTGCACGGGTCCGGTAGCATCACCCTCCGGTCCGGCCCCGCCTCCTCCGCCTGATACGGGGTCGGGGACGCCGGTTCCTGCGGCCCCGGCGCGGTTTGCCCAGCCGGCGCTTGTCTACCAGCGCCGGGTGCGGGTTGACCCGGCCCCTGCTGCTCCTGGCCCCGTGCCCTGCACGGATCCGGTAGCGTCGCTCTCCGGTGCGGCCCCGGCTCCTCCACCTGCCACGGGGTCGGGGACGCCGGTTCCTGCACCCCCGGCGCAGTTCGCTCAGCCGGTGCTTGTCTACCAAAGCCGTCCACGGGCGGTCCCGACGCCTCCGTCGCCACCAGGGGCATCCTCTCCACCGGCGGCGCGGCCGCTGCAGGTGGCCTCTTCACCGCCGACGACGCCTACACCACGAGCCCGTATCGTGCAGCCGGTGTACCACCCACCGCTCCTTCACCGCCACCCGCGGCATGTTCACCCTATGGTGACGCGGCACGCGGCGGGTACCCTACGATCCCGGGCTCTTGCGGCGATGCCCGGCGACACGCAGGTCTCTCCTGTACCCTCTTCCGTTCGCGACGCCTTGTCGGACCCTCACTGGCGCCGCGCGATGGAAGAGGAGTACGCAGCTCTCCTCGCCAACCAGACGTGGTATCTGGTGCCCCGTCCGCACGGCTCCAATGTTGTCACTGGCAAGTGGATCTGGACGCACAAGCGGCGGGCTGATGGTACCCTGGAGCGGAACAAGGCTCGCTGGGTTCTTAAGGGTTCACTCAGCGCCCTGGAGTCGACTACGATGAGACTTTCAGCCCGGTGGTGAAGCCGGCCACCGTCCGCACGGTGCTCTCACTGGCCCTTGCTCGCTCTTGGCTAGTGCATCAGCTGGATGTCAAGAATGCGTTTCTGCACGGGACTCTCACTGAGATAGTGTACTGCAGCCAGCCAGCGGGGTTTGTTGACTCTTCACGTCCAGACATGGTCTGTCGGCTCAACAGGTCTCTCTACGGCCTCAAGCAGGCCCCTCGGGCGTGGCACTCCCGGTTTGCTGCCTTCCTGGTGACCATGGGGTTTGTGGAGGCCAAGTCAGATACGTCTCTGTTTATATATCACCGTGGAGCTGAGACTGCTTACCTGCTGCTCTACGTTGATGACATTGTCCTCACAGCCTCCAGTTCGTCACTACTCAGCCGCATCATCAGCTCTCTTCAGCAGGAGTTCCCTGTGAAGGATCTTGGTGTGCTCCACCATTTCCTCGGGGTGACTGTTGAGCCTCGTCCTGCCGGCCTTCTTCTTTACCAGCGGCAGTACACTCTTGATATCCTGGAGCGGGCTGGGATGACTAACTGCAAGCCCTGCTCCACTCCAGTTGACACTCAGGGCAAGCTGTCAGAGCCGAGGGCCCCTCAGTGGACGACCCCACGGCATACCGGAGTCTCGCAGGTGCACTTCAGTACCTTACCTTCACCAGGCCAGACATCACCTATGCAGTGCAGCAGATTTGTCTTCACATGCATGATCCCCGAGAGCCCCACCTCACTGCTCTCAAGCGCCTCCTCCGCTACCTCCGCGGCACTGTCGACTACGGCTTGCTCCTTCAATGGTCTTCCTCCTCCGAGCTCGTCGTTTACACTGACGCTGACCGGGCCGGGTGCCCGGACACTCGGCGCTCCACCTCCGGCTACGCCGTCTTCCTGGGCGGCAACCTGGTGTCCTGGTCGTCCAAGCGCCAGCTGGTCGTCTCCCGCTCCAGTGCCGAGGCGGAGTACCGCGCTGTCGCTAACGGCGTGGCTGAGGCTTCCTGGCTCCGGCAGCTTCTCGTCGAGCTTCACAGCCCTCAATCCCGGAGCACGCTGGTCTACTGCGACAATGTCAGTGTTGTGTACCTCTCCACCAACCCTGTGCAGCACTAGCGGACCAAGCATGTGGAGATCGATCTCCACTTCGTCCGGGATCGGGTCGCCATTGGTGATGTTCGGGTTCTCCACGTCCCGACCACCTCCCAGTTCGCCGACATCTTCACCAAAGGTCTTCCGTCCTCGACCTTCGCCGAGTTCCGCTCCAGCCTCAACATCACCGGTGGCTAGTTGTGACTGTGGGGGGGCTCGTGTGTTGTTCTTGCTTCTCTTCATTCATGTCCAGCCTGTAAACTCCGCTGCGCCGGTAGTTCAGACTGCGGGGGGGTGTTGGAGTATATGAGGTTTAGGCCCATGAGGTCCATGTATGTCTATATAGCTACCCTCCCTAGGGTTAGCCCAATAATGGAAAATCATTCACTCTAACAGAAATGATTGTGTTGATGTGTTCAATGGTTGGCCTACAAAGGGCGACATGTCCAGCAACTAAGTGTAGCGGAGATGCGTATGTTGCGTTGGGTTTGTGGGCACACTAGGAGGGATAGAGTCCGGAACAACGATATTCGCGATAGCGTTGGGGTAGCACCAATTGAGGAAAAATTGATTCAACATCGGTTGAAATGGTTTGGGCATGTTCAACGAAGGCCTCCTAAGGCGCCGGTACGTAGTGGGGTTCTAAAGCAGGTTGATAATGTAAAGAGCGGTAGAGGTCGGCCTAAACTGACTTGGGGCGAGTCGGTTAAGAGAGACCTTAAGGAGTGGAATATCTCCAAGGTTTTAGCTATGGATAAGAGCACTTGGAGACTAGCCTTCAATGTGCCTAAACCATGACTTTTTATATGTGTTGCTCTGTGACTTGTATTTTCTAGATTTCATCTCTAACCTACCCCAACTTGCTTGGGACAAAAAGGCTACGTTGTTGTTGTTGTTGTTGTGTTCAATGGTTCTGCAGGCAGTTTCCAGGAAGTTTTGAGGAAATTTTTTGAAGAGGGACATCTTTAGTGTTTGGCTGTGTCAGGTGCAGCTTCAGGCTGCTGCCACCTAGAGGTCACTCCTGGTAGTTTTGGTCAGGTTGATTGATGTAATCTGCGCTTTGGTTATCTAAGCTTAAAGCTTTAGTGTGATGGTGTGTGTGATTTCTTGTAAATAATGCCCTATCCTTCTTAACGCAATGACACACAGACACACAGTTCTCCTGTGGATTTGAGAAAAAAATTTCCAGTAACCCAGACGTAAAATGTCAGGATGATTCTGTAACAGTGACTGCAACTTTCACTGCACCGCCCAGAGTTATGACAAACATAAAATTCATATGCTAACAAACTCATTTTAGTTTCTAAGTAATATCTTTTGCAGAAACAGAGTCCCACATGAAAACAAAATTATTCCCATGAAAATCTTTTGCACACCACCAAATGTGAAAAGCATGTCTCATGGCAAGACATGTGGACCATTAACTATGCTAGATAAGCAAATAACCTAAAATAAAGGATGATCCAATGATTCCACACTTTGGAAGTAAAAAAAAACACAGGTCCATTCCAGCAGAAAGAAATTGCAGACAAGATTTTGGCCCAAATCATATTTGCATTCTGCTCTGAAGTGAATGGGAAAACAAAAACAATGGTATTTGTTGTAAACAATTCTGTCAGAAAGACCTATGTGAGCAAGAAACGGGTGTTCGAAAATTTCAGTGCCATGAATGCACACGGCCAGGCACCCCAAGTTTATCATTTGCTTTGCGTTAGTTTGGGTTTGTTTGATTTGTGGCTGTTAGATATGTGGATCGGTTTACAATGGTTGAGTGATTAGCTTGGTTTGCTAGAGCCGCCTCCATGTTAAGAGCATAATAGAACATTAGAGGATAAAAAAAGAACTGTATCTGGTTGTTTAGAGCCACTAAAGAAGGTGAACACACCATCTCGTCCCTGTCTTTTCTTTCTTGAATACACAGGAGATGTCATTGCATTAAGAACTTATAGAAATACAACGCAACTGAGACATGGCTAGTTTGGTGGGTTGCAAAGGCAGGGACGTTGTATTGACTGCACTGGCAAAAGTGATCAGGCAATTCTTTTTTGATATTTTCTCATTTATGCCTTTTACTCATATTGATGGGATTAAGAGCTGAAATTGCAGTAAGGTCCCTTCTTCTGAGACCTAGTTCCTATGTTAGAGCATTTCTCATGATACTATTGCATTCTATTGCAACAAATATGTTTGGAACGAAGTACAGCATCGTAGAACAAAGATCAATCATATGACAAGATAAGTACCTTTCTTTTCCTATCATCTAGGGGCTGGACTTCAATGGCTAGTAAAGTGTCCACATCATCGGCAGTAACAACATAGCTAGGCTGCTTTGCTCCTACATCAACAAAAATACATTACAAACAACTCTATGAGACATCATGACATCCTAGTTTTAGGTAATTCGGTCACAGAACATAAGCTCTGGATTAATGTATCAGCCCACAAAAAGAAGAGAAAGGGTACCTTCTATGAAATTTACGGAGCCATCTTCTAAATGGCGCACCCACTGCAGGCACAAATTATTTGTAAGACAAGAAGTGAAACCAAATTGAAAGTTTGGAACTCATAATTTTCAGTGACGAGTTTGAAAAATCATTTCACTACTCGGAGTGTGGATTGACAAGAAGTCATGAAGTCAAGCACACCTCAAAATTACAAGTTTTGGTACCATTGGTAGGGTACCCGCTTGCTTGAAGTTCTCGTCCAGGAAAAGGTTCACCTGTGATTCGAAGCCCTTCTATGCCTGGCAATGGATCATCTTCTGCAGCTGTATGTTCGTCATAGGCATCTTTAATATTATCAGATGAATGTACTGTTAAACAATACAAACCTATGTCAATAGGAATTACCCTCAGAGAAAGAAGAACCAGGCTCCTCAAGAACTGTAGGAAGATAAGGATATGAAGGGTTTGCATCCTCAAGGCCAGATGTCAAATTAGATGAGTCCCCTGGACCCCATCGTGTAGAAGGTTCTTGTGTGTTTTGGGCTTCAGCACTCTCTGAACTATCCAGCACATCATTTCTGCTAAGACCCTTGAATGGTGGGTTTTGACTCTGTGTCTCAAAGTCAAAATGGACAGCATGGGAATCACCTTGAGATATTTGAGCAGGAATATCAGTCCTATATTGGTTTCTGAAAATCATAAAATTTCATATTGTATTAGAATGCTAGTCATGACTCAAAATTAACTATGCAAAATGATTTCCTAAATCTTTCATAAGAACAGTTAATGTTATCGAAAACAGTGAAACAACAATATGAAGGGGAAAAGGGCAATTGGCTAAAATAATGTCAGCTACTCAAGAAGTGTTCATAGCTGTAGGTCTTTAGCATGCTCAAGAAACTATAACACCAGTCTAGAAGTAAGATACACAATTTAGACTCCTACAAGAGATGATACCTGCTTGAGAGAGAGGTACCTCCCATGTCATCATGCCCAGCATTTCTTGTATGAACCTCATTTGAAATATCTTGACGGATTTTGCTACCAAATGCACCCCAATCACCTCTAGCTTGAGCAGGGAAAGACATTGGGGATTGTACGTGAGGATACACTGTCTGGGGGACAATATCAAGGCTGCTTTTGCCCTGAGAAAGCAAAGAAGTTATAGGAAGCACATGACCATGTGTTAAAACTTAAAACTTGATAGAGTAATGGAAGTGTATATACTAAAGAGTCATATCATACTGTAGTCACCAATGCTTTTCCAGCAGGAGGATCAGTAGATACAGGATTGCTGGTATTATTCGACAATTCAGTATGCCATGGAGTAATCTGGTACCGAGACTCCCTTAATCTGTCCTGCACCATCCAAGTTTGCATACAAGGAAACTTCAAAGTTCTGTAAGAAAAATATCGGTACTAAGTGCAGAAAACATGACAAACTCACTACTGATACGGTATGACATTTGGTGTAGAAAATGCATATTTTCAGCAGTTTAGTGTGGCTCACCTCGGTAACAATAAGTCGCTCCTGCAAATGCTTAAACAAAACCTATAGGGAAAGGTGAACATGTTAGAAAATGGTTAGCCTAGATACTGGTTTCCATTGAATTATATTAATACAATGTTGAAACAATTTGGTCACAGGTAATGAAATGTTAATTGATCTAAGATTGCTTTGTATATCATTAATGCATGGCATGCTATGTTGAATACTTCGTACAACAAATAGAAAATATAGGCCTTAAAAAGTTAAAAACCATTTCTTCTTTTAACCTTTTTCTCCCTTGAAATCCAACACTAAAGTAATAACAATTCCGATGCATGCAGTTGCTCAAAAAAAAATTCCGATGCATGCTAAATGACAGTACTCTTGCCACAGCACATACAAGAAAATAGAGCATACCTTTAAATTACTAACAATTGACTGAGCATCGAGAACTGAAGGCTGGAGGTCATCATATTCAGACAGAAGAGGAAGCAAAGAAGATATGAAAATTGATCTTTCTTGTTGGGCTGCCTGGACAGTAACATAAGTAACACTTAGGATCTTTTCCATTTTTTATTACTAAAACCAAACAATGAACCCACCATGAGATAAACTGATATTATTACTGTCAAGGAAAGGCAAACTTACATCAACATTATAATAACCAACCCAAGCATGTGTATGGAAAGCACCTCTTTATCTTACACTTCAATCCTAGCTTCATGTAAAAGTGTTCGCTAGGGGGTGCTATGTTTGGAATGCGAGGGCTTATAAGCTGGTCCCTAACATTTCTTAACTTCTCATACCAAACTAAACCCATTGCACTAAAACCTAGGAACACATGGGCCAACATTAATATTAATGGGCTGGGGTGTTGAAAAATAATTTCCATAAGAAACAACTGAAGCACACAGCATAAATGTACAAGCCAAATCTATGGCTCCAGAACCTAGTACATGTTATGGTGATATATCAATGTATAATGTATTTATAAATGAAGCAGAATCATGGCAATGGATTATCCTACATGGTAGTTAAGATGAAATAGGAAAATACAGTTGCTCAATAGAAATCATTTAAAATTCAGCCTGACAGACGACACAAAGAATCCCTACGCCAAACACTTGTGTCAAGGAGCTACAAGCAATCGCATGTTCATACTATCTGCAATAAAGAATTGGCTATACAAATAAAGAACGTGTTACATTTCGACTTAAAGTTTGAGCTGATTCTATGGTACAAGTTCAAGTAAGCACTGAAATTGAACATTCACAGACTTTTGGTAACAGAACAGTTTGTTTCATGCTACATACAGGAAGTCATGCTATGATCATACACTGTACACATTTAAGGATATTTTAAATAAGAGGGATGTTTTAATTAAGATGGAAAACATGCATAAGAAGCATCAAGCTTGTGCATATTTGATATTCCAACTGTGAGCTGAGAGTCAAAAAAGATACAATTATACATTGACCAAATCCGTCATACAGCGCATGAAAGCTACCTGCAATGCATACGTGAGACGGATGTTTTCCTCAATAATATCTTGCCTGTATGACAAAGCTTTTGATGCTGCATCAATTAAATCTTGCTGCTGCTGGTCAAATGCCTGAAAACAACTATTAAGATGAGATGATAAACACACTCCAAGGAAATATTCACTTTCGATAAAATTAACATTACCATACGCATATAGGCAATCCGTTTTTCCAACCTGTATTTATCATCGAGTATCTGCGCTTCCTGTCAGGAGTTGTTTGTGGTCAACAGAAGCTCAAGAAGGAAAATACAGTAAAGTGGTCTTCACATGTGAAAAATGTTTTACCTTCACAGAGTAATCAGCAAGATGCTTTTTTAATTGTGCAATCTCTTCGTCCCCTTCTTTGACCTTAACAGTAAGGTCCTGTGTAGGACCTATCATTGTTAGGAACAGCATATCATAGGTATGCAGAATTGCAGATGGCACTGAATGAGAACTAACTTACCTGCTTCCAGGATATGTTTGAGTTCATCTCTGAAACTGGTAATAACCTAGAATCATAATCTCCATCTTTCCTATGCCTGTAATGAACCTTTTATATCAATATAAGGCAACTAAAATACCATCCCAAGAAACATAGACATGTGCTACTTTACCTATTTGGAGAAAGGGACCGAGATGAGGGAGTAGAGAATTGTGATGGGCCACCACTATCAACAGCAGTCTGTTCTCCTAATGATCTTCTAAATGCTCCATTTGCCTGGGGACTGTCAAGGTATTTTTGCTTCAAGCTTTCCTGAGTCAGGGACTCTCTACTTTCAAAACTTCCATTCTGACGATGGATCAAAGTACTTTGAGGATTTACTGAAGAGCTGGAGCCATCCATTTTATTAGAAACAGAATTGCGCTCTTGACCTGATACACTGAAAGGACTCTGGGATGTAGCATCTTCGCTCTGAAAAAAAGGAAGGACATTCCAAAACAACCACTTGATGCCCACGTATATGCCATAGAATTACTTTATATGTCAAGCAATAGTTGTGGCTTTTCATCATGACGCAATGCAACAAGCTGCCAAATCTGATTACAGCACAGGCTACGGAGACATTATTTTCAAATAAAACAAATCTATGGGTATGTTTGACACAGAAATATAAGCATGCCGAAAGCTCTAGTGCTCGACGGTGTTGCTCTGTTGCTCCTTTACACCAATTTTTCTTTTTAGAGAAAATGTCTCCCAAGCTATATTTCAACGAAATAATGTGCAAACGTGCAGGTTCTTACAACATGTCATAGGTGCGTCCACCAATCTAGGTCTTTTACACCAACTTCGTGGAATAGACGGTGGGAAAGAGTGCCCCAGTACCAGTGCCCCCATATTGTTGCACTAGAAGACACTCTTAAGTCAGAATGACCGAGAAGACTGTTTTGGTAAAAGAGAATATGGTAAAACCAGTCACCTCAAATGGAACTTAACAGATTTCATCCTAAGCTTTGCCCCTAACAATTTTCTGTGGGCATAAATAAATCCCAAAAAAACGTACTCAGGTAGCAGGGAAGGTACATGACATCCTTGAACTTCAACAAGATGGAAATGGCACACCAAGATCATGGTATGAAGAATACTATGCCTCTGGTATTACTATCAAGATTTAAATTCCCCATGGAACAGAAACCGACTTACCATCCTCTGTAGCTGCTGTGTTTTCCTCATCAGTTCTTCCTTGAGCCGGTTATTCTCTTCCATCTGAAATGGAATAAAACCACACGAAAAAACAACATAAGCTGGTATGTGTGTTTGTTTTACTACATTCTGGTTGTTGCGACAACAAACGAACCGAAACTGGTCTGGGTTAGAGGCGAAGCGATGGAATTCGAGGAGACGGAAGGAAGGGAACGAAGCGGGGGTGGAGCAGTTACCTGGCTGCGCATGGTGGCTTCGGCGCCCTCGACGGCGCGCATGACGCTGAGGTAATCGGCGCTAGGCACGGCGGCGGCGGCGGCGGCGCTCTGGTCCGCCGCGTCGGAGAGGGACGCCGCGGCTAGGCCGTCGGCGAGGCGGTCCATGGGCGGGCCGCGGGCGCGACGCGAGAGCTTCCCGCAGCGCAGCGGAGCGTAGGGTTCGGGCTTCGGGGTGCGGCGGGTCCGAGGGGCCGAGACTCCTCTCTAGTCGGTACTCCTCCACACTGCTTTTGCCGGTGGAATTGCGCGGAAGGAGCTGACGAAGGAAGCCAGCGGTGGTGGACTGGACGCGACCCCGGCGACCCGCGGGGGTGCTGCCGCGTGAGCGTGAGGACGGAATCGATTCGAAATATGGAATCGGAGTAGTTATTTCGAAAAGGAACACGGAGCCGGATGGTGGAATTGGTCAGTCGCCGGGGACGGTGGGCGGGTCACTGGTGCCGCGCGGAGGACGGAACGGAACCTCGGTGAAAAGGACGGGGAGTCGGGGAGGGGAGACGGCCTCGGGGTGGGTTGGTACGCGCGGGGCGCGGGCGCGGCGGAGATGATGACGTGACTGCGCCATGGATTTCAATTTCATAATGACGAACGCAACGAATGTGAACAGCTTTCATTCACTCGATGCGCCCGTGGGCGTGTAGGGATGACAAGGGAATGATGGTCGGTCCTCCCACCGCGCTTTGCTCGTCTTGGTCTTTGCGTTTCCTGGGGAGCACGGCAGCACGCTGGCTTCGTTGTCTCGTCTTGAACCGGCACGTCCATTTTTCATGTGATCTTCGAGACAGAGCTCCAAAAAATCTCTCTCCATATGAGATCTCCTTTCAATTGTTCTTATAACCCTTGTTGGCATAAAAGGAACTCCGTCTTTGTATGCATGGCTTGTTTTTTAAGGAATGTACGACTTGTTTTCTTCAAGAAAAATAATTATTGCTGCTCTACAACAATGGCTGGAATCCCAGAAAGAAAAGATATTACCTCCCTCGCTCCTATTGAATGGTTGGTACAATGGTTGTGCATGTGTGTTTTGCATTGATGGAATGGTAAGTGAGTAGAAATTGAAGCTATGAATGTGCAACATAGGTTTGTTCCTACATCTTGATATATAGCTACAAGAAATCCAAATAGCCACGGCTAGTTTGTACAACGGCTAGTATGTTAAATGGATATTTCTGATTAGGAGATAAGAATAATTTTTTTTCGATCTAATATGCTAAACTTAAAACAAATCCAATCACTGGAAACTACTATAGGACTATGTAATACCATCTCATGACAAAATGTGAACATTCCAACTTCTAGTACAACGTTTAAAATAGAGTAAAATTCACTATTGATTCACAAACTTATCCCAAGTTTTCATCAAATATTCAATACTCTCAATTAAATTGCTTTTTAGTGCATTAATCTTGGTTTACTACAACTAAGCCGATCCAACTGCATTTAACAATTGTTGTCTTAGCATGACACCATGCCTAGAGTAGGAGTTTTATAGTCGTTTATAGTAATGAAAATGCAAACATTACATACATACCGCACACACAACATGCCGGCCAAAAGCCTTATCTCTTCTGCAATTCGCACAGCCATTGACACCTACTTGCTCATCCTGGTTTATTGCTCATCTACTCACGTAAGTTGTTTTTCCATTCACTCCCACTCCATATTTATCTACATGCCAACCTCCGTAGTTTATGCAACTTCTTCCTTTATCAACCCTAGCCTAAACTTGTCCATCATATGTTGTACATGGTGTTCATGATACAAATAGAAAATTGCATATGGTTTTAGTTGCTCTGCTAAATGGGAAATTAGAAGCCACCACCTAAGACCATAAATATTCCACAAAAGGGAAGGAATAGAAATCCAAACTTGTTTTTTTTTTTGTCAGGCAAATGAGGATGAAATTGTTTGGATTCATAGGGGTATGCATGCGGGCTACATCATCTTCCTCCATCCATATTCTGAAAATAAGGTCAAAGGAATACATGGGCTCCTCATCCTCATTGAAGAACTGGAGGAACTTGAAACATATAACACAAAACAATGAAAGAGGTCGGAATGGCATCTACAAAGAGACAAATATCGAGGATAAAGAGACAAGTAGGGTTGTGGATGATTGTAAATGAGATAGTTGCATTTGTATAAAGGGCCAAGGTGCAAAGATTTTTGTGAATGGATGATGGTGGAAATGGTGCGAAAATTCTGATTCTAGCCATGATGTCATGCTACATTAGCAGATAGCTAGACATACACAAAACCACCTTGGACTGACTTTGGTATAGTATGGAATTTAAGAGCATTAAGATCTAGATAAGAGCTTGATATAAGTTCAAATACCAACATTAAAAATATTCTTTAAAACTTGTCGATAAGTGCAAGCATTTGTAGCCCAAGGCCACTCTACTATGGGGAGTTTTAATTTGTTGTTTTCAAGGGTGGTCTCATATAGGTGATTTGAGTTAATGAATGAAATAGTCCCTCCGATATAGTGTCATTTTGTCGGTTCATAGGTTCGTCATAGCATTAATGTGCAACATGAGATTAATAATAAATTTAAAGTTTGCACCTAACCTTGGTGTGGATTAATTTTCAAGTTTTAGCAATAAACTACACTTTACTTTCATTTAGATGAAATTCCTTCTCCCACTCTCTCCATAGCTTCCCTTATTTAACTAAAACGATGCCGTAGCAGCACAGATTCAGACCCTACCACTTTAATAAATCAATGCCGTAGCTACCAAGGGAGGAAAAGTGAAAAAAACATCATGTCTCGAGTTGATCAATACTACTACGCGGAGAAAGTGAAAAAAAGAGCATAATTGTTGTTTCATGCCGTAGCTGCCAAGGAGGAATGATGATTTCGTTATTATAGCTTGACATGACAAGTATAGCGGGTAGTTGGCTAGTTGCACTTGCTATTGCTACGTTGTCGAACATTACAAGGAAATTAGCCAGAAAAAAAGGAGTGCTGAGTTGTAAATCACCAGAATGCCAAGGAAGGAAAAGCATTTAGCGAGCACCAGAACTTTCAGAGAGAATTCCTTCTACCCCATTAAAAATTCCCAATCCCTTATATGACATCTCAAGCTTACGACTCGTGAAACCCAGTGACCAATGTACAAAAGGGTTTGAATTGCTTTCGAATTTCCCATAAAATTTGTGGACAAACCATGAACCATTGCAGCTATTTATTTATTCAAGAAAAAGAGAAACCTTCCATCATCGACAGATAATAAAAAGGGTAAAGAAAAAGAGAGAGCACAGAAACACAACAACACGCCAACAACGCATCTGTGCTGGGCCCCACCCCGCCCCTCGCTGGCCAGTGGCCACTTCGGCATTCCCAAATCCCAAATCAACTCAGGGCCGGTCGGTCCTCCTTATCTGAATCGCGTGCCTTGCAGCCCTCTGCCCGCTGTGCCCCACGCCCGGCGCCCGCCGCAGGCCGCACGCACCCACCGGCCACCCACCCTCCCAGCCAGCCAGCGCCATGTCCCCCGCGGCCACCGCGTGCGCCACGCCGGCGGCGGCGCGCCCGCCGCCCAACACGGTCCCGGCCCGCCGCTCGCCGCCCTCCTCGGCGCGCCCGCCGCCATCGGCCACACCCGCCCGCCGCGGCGCCGGCTGCTGCTTCTGCGCCGCCTCCTCCTCGGCATCATCGCCGCCCTCCACCTGGGACTGGACCCGGTGGAGCCGCCACTTCGACGAGGTCGACCAGGCCGAGAGCTACGCGTCCCTCCTCCAGGTAATCCCCATTTCGTCGTCTTATTATATGTAACTTCTAATCGAGCCAATCTGATGAATCGCGCCTTCTTCTTCTTCTTCTCCGACCGATCGCGCAGTTCCAGCTGGAGGAGGCGGTGGAGAACGAGGATTTCGCGGAGGCCGCCAAACTCAAGAGGGACATCGTAGAGGCCACCGGAAACGACGCCGTAGCCCACGTCATGGCCGAGCTCAAGGTCCGGAACTGCTTTTTGCTGCCTTCCGTTACCAATTTTTAATTAATTGAGACGTTCATCTTTCCTCACATATTTGGATCACGATCTTCTAACTACAGCATTTGTTCTGATTGATTGCTCGTGTCCTTCTAATTTCTCGCAGAGTGCTATAGAGGAGCAGCGGTACCAGGACGCGTCGAGGTTGACAAGGCTTGCTGGGACCAGCTTGGTAATTACAAATCCATTACTGATTACTTTTTCTCCTTACCTTTTGATCCATATGACCATATGCATTCAGGAGCGGAATCATTTGCCTTTTATTGTCGCTTATTGCACATCCCATCCTAACCAAACTATTTATATATGGCAAATCACTAATCTTATGCTAACATGGTAATGGACCTAATACAAAAGCATGACCCATGAATCCATGATAGATGATACGGCTCCTTGAGTATCACCAGCCAAAAAACATCCATTTTCATCATAAGAATAATAAGCTCTGGATTCTGACCATTTCCATTTCAGGTAGGTTGGTGGGTGGGATATGCTAAGGACACTGATGACTCCATTGGGAGGATCGTAAGAATAAGCCCTGGTGTCGGGAGATATGTGGCCAAGAGCTACAGTCCAAGGTGCGTCTTTCTCAGTTTGTAACTTAAATCTTAGAAGTCAACATCAGACAAGTGCCTAATATATTGTACAGCTCCAACTTACCAAATACTCGTTTTTGTGTAGGCAATTGGTCACTGCATCTTCAGGGACTCCATTATTTGAAATTTTCCTTGTCAGAGAAGATGATGAGACATATACAATGAAGGTGCACTGATCGAAGCAATTTCATCTTTATTATAATCTTTACACAGTTAAGAAAAGTAAAAGAAAACCTCTGTTGTGCACAGATTTGATATTTGTATTTATGAAAAATTAGACAGGTGGTACACTTGCGACCAACAAAAGGAACTTCAGGTGCATCATCCATATCATCGACAATAACAGAAAGCCCAGTAAATGTAGAGAATGAAAGTTCATCAGAAAGTAGTGCTATATCTGATAGTATTACAGAGGAGGCAAATACAGATACTCCAGTAAAAGGAAATGAGGATGCTGAAGAGAAAGAGAAAGATGTTGGTAGCAGCAAAGATAGTAGCGTTGAAGGATTAAAAAGTGTTTTGAATTTTTTTAAGTCTCGAATTCCAGAATTCAAAGTTCAGGTGATAAATGTTGATGTGTCTGAGGAAACTGAATTGGCTGCAAATTCATCTGAAGAATTGGTGCAAGATGATGTGAAGAGTACCCCAGAAAGCTCATTGGAAGAGCCAACCACTGAGGAACTTGAGCAGGAGGAAGATGTTCCAGAAGAAGATATGGATGAAGAAAGTAAAAGTACGGAAGTGAAGCTTTTTATTAGTGGAGTGGTTCACAATAAAGAAGACGCTGGAGCAAAATCATATGTTCGAGTTCCAGCTGAAATAAATAACATGGAAAAAGACTCATTTGAACTGTACATTCCTGGAAAAGGCTCTGATCGTGATCTGGCTGAAACAAAGGCTGCAAAACAGAAAGTTGCAGATATGGCTGCTAAATTAGCCTCAGAGCTTATGCCGTCTGATGTTGCAAAGGCATTATGGGGCACAACCAAGAGTTCTTCAAAGGTAGGAGTGGCATGGGCTTAGCTACACATGTCTGCAATTTTGAAAATTTCGTGAATTGTGATTTATACTCATGTGCATCAATGCTTGTTCACAGTTGGGTGAAATCTGATAATCTAATTACAAAAATCCTGAAATTTTCTAAGGCATTAAAGGCACCCAGATCCTAAATGTGCTTGTTTAGGAACGTTTCAAGTCTTATGTGATGTACAGATATATCAGTAAACTTGCATGCCTTCAAGAATAAGCAAACATGATTGTTTTGCCCTATATAAAAAAGGTCAAGTAACTGGGTGGCCTGAGCAACTGGCTGGACGCTTGTTCCAACAACCTGATGGTTTCTGGATTTGGAACCTTAACAAAAAGAACTAATAATTACTATCAGCACCAATCGGTATTCATCACCTATTATTTTCACCATAGACTGTGTTTTTATCTGATTCTATGCCGTCAAGATCACCTTCTACTCACCCATTTCATCTTATGCCAGGCGGCTTCTCTTCTTATGCCATCAGTTGTCCATACCATGTTCTTGCAAGCAAGTTAACTGATAGATGGCATTGTAACTGCAGATAAATAAAGAAGTTCAGGAGCTTTTAAGGCTTACCTTAAGCAAGGCCCGAGTCAAGCTGACCGAGAATACCATTTTTAATCGGATCATTATGGACACTAACAGCACGGATCCATTTAATGGTAAAGTTTCCCCAGTTAAGTTGATGACCATTACTTGTATGATCTAACAGTTGGATTGCTGGGCTAATGTAGGTCTCTATGTGGGAGCATTTAGTCCATATGGACCAGAAATTGTGCAGCTCCGTCGGAAGTTTGGCCACTGGAATAGTACTGATGACGTTGAGTTTTTCGAGTATGTCGAAGCAGTAAAGTTGACTGGTGATCTGAGTGTCCCTGCTGGCCAGGTTTGCAGCTTCTATTTTTGAAAAAAAATGATGTCATTGAGGCTCCCATGATATTCTACTGATCATATATTGTCACAGATAACATTCCGTGCGAAGATTGGGAAGGGCAAACGAATTGAGAATCGGGGCGCGTATCCAGAGGAATTTGGTGTGGCAAGTTCTGTCTACAGATCTGATTATTTGAAAGATGCTCGGATGTAGTTTGTTATATTTCTGAGAAGTGAAAACCACACGCAGTTTTTTTCATTCTAATTATACTTTCGTTTTTTTTTTTTCAGATTGCCAGTTATAAAGGTCAGGGTAGAATAGCTCAGCCTGGATACAAAAATCCTCGATGGGTGGATGGCGAGCTGTTGGTGCTCAATGGCAAGGTAAACTGAAATACCTATGGTGGTTCTTTTCATTGTAGTTAACATTCCTGAAACTGAGTAGTGCATACAGGCATAATGTACAATCTGGCAGGCCAGATTACTTGGGTTGGTTTTGGGGAACTTGTAGAGTAGGGAGTTGGATACAAACTTTTAGAACACTAATTTATGTCACCAGGAAACATGCTTTATAATACTGAATTAACTGAAGAATATTAGGAACTGTCTTGACTAAAGGAAGAACCTGGAGATTTGCCATTATGAAAGGTGGGCTTTGGACTGATCAATTTTGTGTCATTGGAGAATATTGAGTACAAATCATAAGAGAAGTGGCAGTAGTTTGGACAGGAATAGCTTTGTTTATAGGTCATCTAGCAAAGTTTGTCTCAGATCATTTTATGGAACAAATGTCTTTTCCCCATCGTTTCTTAGGCTGCAATTCTAAAAGTGCCTTCCATTGGTCTAAAAGATGTGATCCTGGTCCACCATGTTTTGTTTTCTGGTCGAAGAATTGCATGAAATGTTTACATAGCAAAACCAGTGTCAATTACTCCTTCATTCCAAGTTCTGAGTCATTTTGGCCTAGATACATAATAATCAGTCTATGTATCTAGACATACTGACATACTGTATATTTTGGTGCATAAGAAAAAAAGCTAGTTATATCACTAAAAAATCAAACCTACTTACAATTTAGAATGGAGGGAGTAGATCCTGCCAGCAGATTTTGAACTGTTTATGCAACTTGCAGTTTCTGTTGTGTCCATCATTGGATCTATTTTGAACTGTTTATGCAACTTGCAGTTTCTGTTGTGTCCATCACTGGATCTGGTCTAGTTGCATGATTGCTCTTAACACGAATGCATATTTTATTTTGTAGTGTACAATCCCGCATCTTGGAGGCTCAGAGCTTGGTTTCCTGTACAGTGTACCTGAGCAGAGTTTTCTGGTTCTCTTCGATCGGCTTAACCTTCCCGAGTGATTGAGTCTCCAAAAAGCAGCAGATTCCTCACATGTAGACTGCATGAACGCAGAGGCAAAGCCCCAGTCCGAAGTGATCGAACAGGTCTGCGGGCCTTTTTTCCATGGACCTCTGGGCTTCCTGAGATGCCTGTCAAAGTTTCAAATCTTTTCTCCGCGCCTACTCAGCAGGAGCTGAGCTGCTTATAACTCTTTTCAGAGTGTGAGGGAAAGCTGACCTCCTTGCTGGTCTAAATTAACGGATGAGCCTTAATATGTTATAGCATGGTATGCTCCCTAATGACGCAGTTATAGATGTATTGGGTGTGAGCATGACAGTTTTGTGAATTTCCCCCCTTCATCGTTGATTACAGTAAGCTAGGATGGAAACCGAATTAAACAAAATCGTTCTGGTGTATCTTAATGTTACAGATATAACAATAAAACCAGCAAATAAAGTCATAATTTATGATGACGTTTTCCACTCTTGTAATATGGCCAAGATACTTTACTGCTGTCCTATTAGATTCTGATATTGAATTGTCGAAAAGTCTGAAAAGGAAGAAAAGTGAAAACATCGAGATACTTTGCTGCTATTCCTAGCATATTTGTGTGATATTGACTTTTTGCCTCGTAGGCGCTACATACCAAATTTTGATATTGACTTGTCGCCGCGTAGGCGCTACATACCAAAAAGATAAAACAGTTCGCATAAAAATATTCCGTTGCCGGGACTCGAACCCGGGTCTCTCGGGTGAGAGCCGAGTATCCTAACCAGCTAGACTACAACGGATTGTTGTGTAAGGCATGCATAATAGACTTTATCTCGTTAAAATTATGAGCATAAAGATTTGCACAAACGCTCTTGTTTGCTGAACATCTATCTTTTTCCATTATATATGTGGGATGGGGATGGACTATGGAGTCTACCTTGGTTCAAGAAAGAAAAACGATTTATACGTACCAAACATAATAGGAATGGGGATGCCATCTAGCAAAAGTAGCCAGAATCGCAAATTCAGTACTTATATCTTTCAACTCTAGTATATACTAGAAAGCCGGAGCGTGGCGTTGCCGCACTATCTTTGAGCTGAGCTGTTGTAGTTTTGCGTAGCACTCCGATATATGATTTTATCAAATAAAATGAAATGCCTGTAGCTGAAGTTTTGCATTTGTTTTCCAATTGATCAATACTGAGAGATTTTTTTGCGCAATGCATTGATATCTAATATTCTGCAAAGGAAAGAACAAAGTGATCTTTGGATACATGAGATGTTCTTCGGCCTGGTGATTTGTTCTTTATTCAACTGTAAGTGCATGGGCGAAGTATACATCTCCATTGATAGGACGAATGGTGCAGTACATCAGTGTTTAAACATATAGATATAGAGAACAGATTCAAGTGGTAGGATGTTTTGCAGAATGTTATCAAAATTAAAATTAAATGCAGAAACTTCATCATGCTCTAGAATTTTGATTTCCAAATAATAGTTAATCAGTGTGATGACTTGTAGCTAGTTTCTTGACTTGCTTCGAGGGTCTGGTAAACTGCAGCCTGAACCTAAAAGAATTAGTTACTCCTTTCAAGAATCAGCTGATATAATAGGGACAATACAAATTTCAAAAGGAAAGAAAAAGACATGCTTAGTGTGGAGAGGACAACAATAAGCCTGATAGCAATAAAAAGAAGAGATACATGCCTAATAAAAAGAAAGGATGCATGCCTGATAATGCCATGCCATGTTGTTTTCTGATAAAAACACTTAACCAGTCGCAATCTTCTTGGACCCAAACTTGGATAACCAGGTGATGTGGGCGAGCTAATTCAGTTGTGGTGATGCTACTGCAAATTAGCAGACAAATAGGATTGGATGTGATAAATTCAAAATTATAACCAAACAGAATAAATTGACATATCAAACATATAGTTGTTTTAAAGCTGAGCAGCTTATATATGCTTTTTTGAAGGAAAGGCATGGAGCGCCATTTCGTGTTAGTAAGATAAGATATCTATCTACAATTTTATGACTCGTCATAGCAGCATTAGTAACTGTTAGATTGTACATGTGGCTCTTCAATGATATTATTATCTGATTAAATTGACTTCATTTATTTTTCTGGTTAAAAAATGGATATGGAAGTAAGATCAATTACCAAGCACATATAAACAAAAATTATCTATGTTTCTGTGCTTTTAGTCTGCACCTAGAATGATAAATAGCACCAAATTGAAGAAGAGATGTTAATTATCTTGAAGCAGTAGCAGAAGATTCCAGTTGCACTGCTATCACAAGTTTTTACAGATGTACTGATCAAAGCCATGCGAAGCCATTTAAGTTGCTGCAGTTGAAGATTATAAAGAAAAAATCAGCATACCATCGGATCCTAAATATAATTGGGATAAAAAAGCATAAAAATCGAGATTAAATTTGCCTGTCAACTTTAATCCAGAACACACTGTAATGTGAGGAAGTAGCCATCGTTTATGCCTAATAAGCTATTTTACACAAAGTGTAAATACTACATTAATCAGTAACACTGAATATTACTTTTGCATCAGAGGTTTGTCTTTGAGGTCTAAGTAAATCATCATTGGTAATTTGCATAATTGCTTAGCTTGTCTTTGAGGTACAAGTAAATCATCATTGGTGATTTTGCATAATCACTTAGCACATATTTCTGGTGATGATAAGTGAACTAAATAGAACATCACAGGCATAGCACATATAATCTAATCATGGTGCTCCTCCTAATCATCAAAACTGCCGATATGCATATTTTATCAAACACCATGGCTGCAGTGCAGCAATTATAACAAGAGGAGAAAGGATACGGAACCAGTAAGGATTGCCATCATTGCTTGACAACATGAGGAGGACGGAGTTGTTGCAGATGCAGGCAACGACTGTGACTTGGTGTTAATTGCTATCACTGCGGTTGATTGCTGACAGTGGCAGGTGAGCATCCCCACGGCGGCGGCGGCGTAGCAGCTTGCCGCGCGCGGGCTCATCGTAGTCACTGGGGCAGCTCTCCGCCGGTGCCCAAGGGAAGGGACGCGCCGGCGCTTGCTGCGATTTAGACACTGCACGGGCGCGTGCGGCGTGCCCAGATCACTCCAGTAAAAAACGAAGGGGCCGGTGACTGACCTGAGCAACACGGAAGGCCGACGGACGGCTGCAGCGGTACACTACGTCTCGGCCTCCTGCATGGCAAACGGTTGAGCGGCAAGCCGGCAGGGGCAGGCGCCGTCCGCCGCAGCTGCTTGGAAGGGTGCGGCGGGCTCCTCGTAGATCGAGCATGAGCGCAATGCGAGGAGAGAGGCTGCTGCGAGTGGAAGAGGAGATGGGGGAAGAGACCGAGGGCGGAGGGCGGAGGGGGGAGGGCGGAGACACCGGAGAAGGGCGTTCGCGGAGGGTGGAATGGTAGGACGGTGGCGGCATCAGCAGGAGCCTAAACCAAGGTGGAAGCGCCGAGCGATTCGCGAGTGACCCGGTTTGCGGGTTGATGGGCGAGAGGCCTGATAAGACCCACATCGGACGGTCAATATTACATGAGAGGTCGATCCGACAGCTAGGAGACTAACGGGCGACGTGGCTCAATCGAGTGGCCGAGCTTGAACTCGGGATTCGATAGGTAAAGATACCCCATAGTGGTAGATCCAATGTTCCTCAAGGTCACGTAGTGCAACATCCACATATAGTTATCCCGTCATCACGCACGATAGATTTCACAACTTCCACCAATTAGACACAAAAAATAGCCCGGAAAACAACGCGATAATAAGATGAAAATGACAACCCATCACTTCATCTTTAGCCTTGGAGCCAGGGATATCACAGTTAAATCATACGTAATATTTCAACAACATTTAACCAACAATACACATTCCAACAGAACTAAAAAAGAGTAAACAATATGAACAAAAAGTCTCTGCTGGGATATCTCTTATTTTATTATCTGAAAAATGTTAAACATGTAGATTTATTATTATAATTCACCCGATCCAAATTAAAAAAACATATCATTAATTTCCACTTACTCCACTACACAGGTAGATCAAGCCGAGTGCAACCTTGACACGAGAGTTCAAAACTTCAAATTAAGTGACATGCTGTACTCCCGAAATGCTGAGGAGATCATGAAGCAATACATCCCTGAGGAAATCATACACAAGCAAGCGAAGTCCATGTTCCATAAAATTGCCCACAAGCTCATTCAGATCCAGATGGTGCAGTTTTGAAATAATCAACACCAGTTCAGAGAAGTCATCAGAAGAGATTGGAATGGTACCAAAGTATTGTCTAATTTCATGATGGCCAGAACCTTAGATAGGGTAAATAAAGTAAGTGCCTTATAATTGCCACTAATGTTATAAATATATACATGAAGTGACATTTAGGTTATTCCAGATATCATCCCCAGGTTCAAAGACCATACAGACACAAGTGAAACTTTTTTCGTGTAACTTTAGAAATACATAGTAATTGTGGCATGAGGATATGTAGCATACCTTTCCGCCATTGAAATATTCCCTGTAAATGATTTCTGGAATTTATCTTCGGGGGAGGTTTCAGACCAATTGTAGCAGGTAAAGAAATAGGCTCTGTCTATTGTGGTGGTCTTGTGAAACACTTCATGTCTGCAACATTTGTACACGATGATGTTCCATAATAATTTAAAGCTTTGATAGCATCTCTGAAGTGAATATTATGCAAACAAAACACCATTGAATTGCACATAATTAAAGAGGAGATTAGCTAGGACATTGATATAACCAATAACTGATTGTTCTGCAAGCATATAACAGAAGGGAAACGAAAATGTCTACAAGATGAAAGTAAATATAACAACACATCCTCTCATAAAAAAAAATCAGGCTTGACAATCCAATGAAACTTTGTGGTAGATCACCAGTAAGCGTATCAAATGATGGCCCCTGCAAAGGAAAATGATCCATCTGACAATGCCACAGAATACAGTTCTGTCAAACTATAAAGGTTGGAAAATACATCCTTGTAATTGGTTATGGTTAAGGTTTCTGCATATGCCAAGAAAGAAAAACATTTAATCATTCCAGATAATACATATTCCGAAGGGCGGCCCTGGTGCAAGCGGTAGAGCTTTATCGCCTGTGACCAAGAAGTCCAGGGTTCAAGCCTACGGCACTGGATACGCCCTTTTAGATAATACATATTCCAAGGTAAAATCAATTCCATGATTAGGCATTGCTAAATTGAGTAGGGTAAATTTCCGCCAAACTGTTTTCCTGCAAGATTGCTGCACAACAAGAATAATCATGTAACAGCCACGCCACCTGAATAGTTAGAGAATTCAAATGCATGAATTCTCACTCTAGAAGCTTAAAGCTTCATATAAATAAGGTTGTACTCTATTTGGCTTACACCACCAAGGCTGTTTTGGCTGATATCACTGCATCAAAACTTGTTTAGGATGCTTATCAACTGAAGTCTCGTCGCAAACTAGCTAGGTTGAGGGAAGGTTACAATTGGGGACTCAGCTCAACTAATGTAACCAAGTTATTCATGTTGTAGGCCAAATTCCCTGAAGTCCCAAGTTCGGTAATATGCTACAGCATCAAACAAATGGGAATATACTAGGAGGGAGTAAGAAATGACACTGTGCTAGGCTGCTAACAACTACATCGTGCTAAAAAGCTCACATAGCTCACAATTAAAGACCCTGATCCTGAGCAAGTGACAGTGTGACACCCTCTCATGACTGACCATAAGGATTACTGCCATTTGTGTGCCAACCACCTGCCCTAGAGAATTCAGACTAGTAAAAATATTAACTGCACGTTCGAGAGCCACGAATTACAACAGCTGATAGAACGTATCATTACATATCTCCAATCATTTGCTAACCTGAAATAGCATGAACATGCATAGATTAAGATGGACATAGCATGAGTACTGATGGGGAAAAATCATCAAGGCTGATGAGGGAAATTATCTGCTCAGAGAAATCTATAAGACAAAGTCCACGCTCTACCAAAAGAAGACCTAAGTAAAATACTTACAAATGAAAAGACTAGAGTCAAATCAAGAAACTGCTTTAAAAGGAAGACATTTTTGTTATATATAAGGAGCTGTTGCCCATGTCAGACATCTGTCCCCCAGCTCCATCAACCGTCAACTGCAAGAGTCTGAAAAATAGGAATTCCAGATATCCAGTCCAAGTTTTGCAACTTCATGTATTGAAACTAGAGCCATCAACAAACAATAGAATTATTTTTGGATGCTGCTTGATTTTGAGCGCGGATCACATTGCGCTTTCGCACTCAACTTTTGGCTTGCCGACAAAAAAATCCCGCCATCAGGTTTCCTTTTCTGGTCAACACATCTTCATCTTATTCCCCAGCAGCCCCGCCACCACTGACCTCAGCCACACGTTTAGAAAGTAGCATTTCCCAAGTGTTTTGGCCAGAATTTGAAACCCAGGGTGATAAGTGGGATATTATGAGCAAGAAACATACAAAATTACAATATTTTTTCTGTTTTTCCTTTTTTTATGTTACTTTTATTGGCTCTCTATTTCTGATTGGGGTATTATGGTCATTTGGTACTCATTTTCTATCCAAACCCATCTGATCATCTCATACCAAACAAAAGAATGGTCTTATATACCATACTCAACTCTTCCTATGGCCAATAACTACCATACTCACGAGGTTGCCAAGAATTATCGGCAATACGCCAAGAAACTGCAGTAGCAATCCATGACCTCCCAGAATTATCGGCAATACGAGGTTACCAGGGTAGGTGTCAAGGAGCCCGTGCACGAACTTGACAAGGTGGGAGGAAACGGAAACCATCGAGTACAGCTTGTTCATGGACTCTGCCTAGAGGCGTGCCATGGCGTGCACGGATGCCCAAGGCTGTGGCACAGAGGGCAACCAGATCGACAAGTGTCACTGCTCAGATCCGAGTGTTTCTGATTGGTACCTCCTGCTCCTGGTTTTCGCACCACCCAGGGTGGGAGCCAGACATGGCCAATATTGCACAGTGGTTGCACATCTCAGATGGTGGCAGCCATTGCTGATATGGGTCTACCAAAGACTCTTCTTTGGACTCTAAATGACATCTTGATTGATTGACCAAACCTCATCTCAAGAGTAAAAAACTTCACTTATTTCAAATAGGTGAAAACTAAAAGTGAGGGCAAACATGAGATACAAAAAAAAACTTGCTGGGCATAGATCGCATATAACCTCGTGAACTTTGAGAAGTGGCAGCTCTACAGGATGGAAGGAGACTCAGTGTTTGCAATGCAAATATGTAACAGGAAGTTCCAGGTGTGTTAACACTATTTCTGTGAATGATGATAAATTCTATACATACAAATAAATAGCGCAAATTGTGAGTGTGTTTTCTCCTGAAAATGTTGAACCCAAAAAATGTGCACACAACTTGACATACAAGAACA
>CM041634.1:14442295-14488703 GCA_023333625.1 Bothriochloa decipiens
AAATGTTGAACCCAAAAAATGTGCACACAACTTGACATACAAGAACAGAACAACACTGTATAACTTCGTTTCATTTATATAAAATGGCAGCCATGAGCAAGTAGTTTGATGTCAATCCCAACTTTACAAGCAAGTAATTATCTAACTCAAGCCAGGCAGTGGCAATATGCCTATAGCATTGCTTACCCTAACAAAAAGAAAAATTGAGTAAAGAGCAATGAGGCCAACTCCAAGTATCTTGTTAGGCTGCATGTCACCTCTTGGCAGCATAACAAGAGCCCAGATCAATCCAGCAACAAGAAAGCTCATTGTGTAAATAAGAGAGTAGTCTTGCGGAAGAACATACAAATTGGGTGCCGTTGACCAAGCTCCAAGCAGCATCGATATACCCAAACCAGCAAGTGTATTAAACATAGCTCCTGCATAACATCCAGACATGGCAATCTGCACGCCGTCACCTCCATTCATCGCTAAAGCGACATTTGACATCAAGTCACCCATTGAATTCCCCCATGCTAACACTGTAAGCCCAAGTATTGAAGGATTAATTCCCAGTATCAAACCCAAAGCAACCAAAAGTGCAACCAGTTCATTGGCAATGATGTAGAACCAGATGATGCTCATCACAAAGCCTCCAAAAACCCATGGAAACAAAAATCTCCGTGGAGGACGCTCATTACTGGTGTACAGGAAAGCCAGGGCAGCAAGTGTGATCCCCAAAATGACAGCCATAACATATGCTGCTATGCCAACCTTTGTGGATACTGTATCCTGACTGCTCCATAAAAATGCCAAAAGAAGAGGCGCCAAGCAAGCACTTGCAACCGCATATTCTTTTGACCAGCGGTCTTTCTCCACTATCGGAATTGTCAACCTTCTTGGTATTGTCAAGGGAAGCTCCATAAACGAAAACAGCTTGGAAATATTGAACGTGGAGTTATCCACTTCTCCCTCACTCCAACCCCACAATGGCCTGTCAGGAGAACCAACTCTATTCCCATGATTTGAGTAGATGGCGACATGAGACGCCCACATCCACTGAAGCAAGGATGTATTCATCTGGGCCACCTCACCATCTGCATCCTCCTGAAGAAGTGAACTGTACACTGAATCATCCTCTTCTGCTCCTTGCTCAAATATACTTGCCCTCACAGGCAGTAATGGTGTGACCACATCAAACTTCAGCCTCCTGGCATGTTTCCTCAACACCTCATTTGCAGCCACAACAAACGCATAGACCGCATAAATCGACACAAACATCATAGCTCCCCAAACAGTCACCTTCCCAACGATCAACACTACAGACAACGCGAGCAGAGTCACCAGAAAGAACCCAACATCCCTCACAAAGCACCTCCTATCAATCTGCACATTCTTCTCCGCAACACACAGTGACACCGCCCCAACCACAACGCAGGTCACGAACACAGCTCCACCCAGCACGCTGTTCAGCCCAACATCACCAGCGCCGCTCCCCATAAACGCCGCGATGCTAGCAAACACGTCGGGGGCGCCATTACCAAAGGGGAGCAGCGTCACGCCAGCCACGGTGGGCGGGAGCCGCAGCAGCGCCGACATCTTCTCGAGGCTGCAGCAGAAGTAGTCGGCGGCGGTGTTGCCCAGCATGTAGAACAGCGCGGCCAGGCACACCCCGAGCACCGCGTAGCCCAGCGCCCTGAACCTCTCGCACCTGCAGTAGAAGAAGCCCAGGTAGTCGACGAACCCGCCGGAGCTGCACTGCGGGTGGGCCCGGAGGAACTCGCACTGCGTCGCGAACCCCGCGTGCCGCGCGATGCCCGCGCACGCCACGGAAGGGTCCTCCGGCTGCTCGCCATTTAGGGTAGCGGACCCCGAAGGATTCGCGGTGCTGGATGCGGCGGGGCCGGCAGGGTCGGCGGCACCGGAGAGGAGGAACCTGCGGCGCGCCGGGTGCGATCCGGAGCCCAGGAGCCGCGCGCTGCTGCGCGGCGAGCCCCCATCGGAGCGGCTGTAGAGGAGGAGGAGGAACAGCACCAGGGAGACGGCGGCGAGGGGCCGTACCCGGCGCGGCTGCGACGCGATCATCTCCGGCGAGTTCAGGGCGATGGGTTTCCGTAGTCGCACATGCCGAATTCGCGGTCGAATTTTGGGGATTTGGCAGGTAGGGAGGTGATTCGGAGAATTGGGGCCGGGGGTCAGAGGTTCGTTCGGGAGTTTGACGACGAGAGCAAGCAAAGGAGAACGAGACGACCGGTTCGTCGGTTGCCCGTGCCGTTCCTCCTTGCCCGGCTCTGGCTGAAAAATGGGAACAGTGCGGGGGTCGGCCCATTGTATCTTCGATCTGGCCCATGGAAACGACCCTAAGGGGCCCCTCTCCCGACCCATATAATCGGGCCCTTTTAAGCATGGTTCCCTTGGCTTTTCTCAAAAAAAAAAACGAAATCTCTATTAGGCGACCGGTCGCGCTACGTCCTCTACGCGCGACCTCCTCCGTGAAAGGCCGGCCCAATAGTAGCCTTCGCCGCCCACGAAGTCCCCTGTCCCAACACACCCTTCCTATCCATTTGGGCATTCAATCGCTGTCTGAAGTTGAGCTGGCGAACGGCGGTGGTGGCAGGTGCGACTATGGAGGGGGTGAAGCGACCGTGCAGGAACCCTAGCCATGTGTGCGCTGCCGTGGGGGAGGGAGCTCCACTTCGCCATGCCATTCAACATCCCCTACCCACGGCGGCGGCCATGTTACGACATGGTGATCCCCTTTTCCCACCCCTTGTCGTCGCTGTTCCATTCGTGTTTGTTGTCCAGTGATTCAATTCATCTTCGCACTGACGCCTTTTGATGTTCGTTCTACATCTTCGTAGTCTGACTCCCCTCGCAGAAGGAAACTACGTTATTTCTCTACTTATCTATGGGTGTCGTAATCCTCAACCTTGGTCACGCCCTGATCTGATCCTATAGCGGTGTTAACTTACTGGATTTCAGCCTAGGATCTGTACCAATTAATAAATTGATGATGATTTTGCAGTCCCCTAGGTTTCTGTTTTTGCTAGTGTACAGAGTGTACTCAATATTTTCTAGCAATTTAGATTATGCTTCTGTGGCAAGTTATATAGAAATTAAATTTAATTCAGTTTGCATAAATATGTCAATTTGATTACCTTTTAGTGATCTACTAAGGCCAGCTAAAATTACCAAGTTCATGGATAGTACGCACAAATCTTTAATTTGGAAACTTTGGTTTGGTAGCTTCTTATTCCTATGGTCTTTCTTCTTTATAGTAGGTAGCTTCTTACTAGGTCTGCTTGGTCCATATAAATAAGTGATTTTCCATTCAAAGTTGCATGCTCTCTTTTTCATGCCACTAAAAATTTCATCTTATGTCCTAACACAGCTAATACTCCTATACAAATATCTGAGCTACTAGTATTAGTACATACTACAAAGGCAGAGCGAGCACAAATTAAAGTTGCATGTAGTAGCAATCATCCATGGCGAACAATCAAGTTAGTAGTGAGCATTAGTCAATCTATGTACATAGAAACAGCTGCAGCAGCTCTCTTGTTGCTGCTTCCTGCGGTCGTTTCTAGGTTTGCAATCTGCTCAAGTAGCTAGCTGAACCATGGGTTGCGAGGAGGAATATAGGCTGCTGTGCATAGAACTCTAGTCATAATTTGTGTGTTTTCTTGTACTTTCTTGGAGGAAAGGAGGCCTTGATCAGTCCCTACCTTGATGTGCTGATATAGTGCTCTTGGCCCATATGATTTCATTTGTAGTATGAGATTTATCAATGTGTAGCAAATTATATAAAAATAAAATTTTATTTCAGTTTTATTGTTGTGGCAAGTTACTCAATTGCTTTTGGCATTACCTTCCATTATGGTTTCAGTGCTCACTTTTAGATTGATTTTGTCACAGCAATCTTTTGCCTTTTTGGCAATCATATTTAGTTTCAGTTTTAGTTTTGTTCCACCTGGTACATGCTCATGCATCCAATTCATTAGGTTCAGGTTGTAGGTTCAAAGTTCAGTGTTATTTAATTCCAGTAATCATTTTAGGTTCAGCTTTAGTATTATTCCTGTTCATCCTGTTCAGTTTCATTATAGACTAAGATTTAGCTTTATTTAATTGCAGTTTTCAGTAATCATGTTCAGGTTATAGGTTCAAGTTCAGTGTTTTTTAAATTCAGTTTTCAGTTTCATTTTTCCAAGTTCAGTTTCAGTTTATTAGCTTCCACTTTGCAATATTAGTTAGTTTTAGTTTTTTGACCTATTCAGTCAAGTGTTTTTTAGTTTCATTTTTTAGTCTTTTCTTATGTATTTTGAAGTCATAATTCTCAGAATTTTTACGTCCAAGATATCTTGCCACTTGCTTAAAATATAACTTGCTACATACTTTGAAATTAACTTTCCACACACAAGGTCATGTAGCTTGTAGCATACTTTTAGTTTTAGTATTTTAGTTATGAGATTTTTCAGTATCTCTTTTAGTTCGATGATGTTTTTACGGGCTTTTTTTAGTTTCTATTTTCATTCAATTTTTTTAAATATATTTAGTTTAGTTTTCAGTCAAGTTTTTAAAATATTTTTTTAGTTTTCAGTCTTTTTCAAATTATGTTTCTAACAAATTATAAATACTACCAGACATATAGCAACTTATGTATTAACCATGTATCAACTTATATATTGATCGTGTAACAATCTATATTTTAACCTTCTAGCAAACATGTAGCAACTTATGTATTAACCATATATCAACTTATGTATTAATCATGTAACAACCTATATATTAACCTTCTAAAAAATTATAAATACTACAAACGTGTAGCAACTTATATATTAACCATGTAGCAACTCAGTTTAGCAACTTATGTTTTCAGTATTCTTTTACGGTTATTTTTGTTTCAGTTATCTGTCTGCAGTTGAGCTCAGTCTTATTGCTACTTAGCACATAATATCTGATCAATGTGTTCATTTGGCAAAATGCTGCTTCGGATGTTCAGTTATTCAACATTCTACGTCTATGTTTTCTATGTGGAGCCATTCATAGTATTGGTATAGGCACTTCAGTATATACATTTGTTAGCATTTTGTTTTTTCAGTGTTCGTAGTATTTTATTCTCTATACTAATGAACACTAGTGTGGCCTGAAGGTGCTGCTGATGGCCCGGGGTGTGCAGCCGCCAACCACACAAAAGGCACAGGATGCTTCTTTGGATGATGAGCAGGACACAAGTGTAGAACGCGAAAACACACAGGGGGTTTCAGTTTTATGTTTTCTTCTACGGGGAGGATGGGCAGTCGTCGGAGAGGAGGAGCAAATTTGGATCAAACGGAGTGGGGGTTGGCTGCTAATAGATTCAAGCGGAAAGAACATATTTGAGTTAATTGTATAACACTAACTTGCCCCTGGTTGGTAGCTTATGCAATGTGGTCGTATAATAACTTGCCACCTCATTTGGAACTTATGCAATACTTGTTCTAATAAGTTGCCTCTCAGGTTGCGACTTGTCAGTTTCAATTTGTCTTGTTCTGTGCCATACTGCTCTTGTTTCCCTACTCTTACAATTGCTTAAATAATAAGTTGCCCCTTAGTCGACATCTTTACATTGCATATATATCATGTGGTCTCTTGACGCAAGAGGAAGATTGTTTTTGTAAAACATGGATGTGACCATGTTTTAATATCATCTTGAGGTTTTTTTAAATACTTTTTAGTTTTATTTTTAGATTTCAGTCTCCTTAGGTTCAACATACCTTCTAAGGGTGTAGCAACTTATGTATTAAGGGTCTAGCAACTTTAGTAGTATAAAAAGTTTTTCTATTTTTGGTTTATGATTTCAGTTATTTTTTTAAATTATAGCAATTTATATATTATAATCGTGTAGCAACTTATGTATTAAGAGTGTAGCAACTTATGTACTAAGGATCTAGCGGTTTATGTTTTTAGTCATTTTTTAAATAGTAATTTATGTAACTTATGTATTAAATGTATTAAGGGTCTAGAAATATTAGTATAATAAAGTTTTTCTATTTTTAATTTATGTTTTTAGTCTATTTTTTTAAAATATAGCAATTTATATATTAATTGTGTAGCAACTTGTTAAAGGTCAACTTTAGTATAACAAAGTTTTTCTTTGTTTTAGTTAATGTTTTTAGTTTTTTTAAAAAAATTATGGCAATTTATGTATTAATTGTGTAGCAACTTATACAGTAAGGGTGTAGCAAATACGAAGGTTCTAGCAACTTTAGTATAATAAAGCTTTTCGTTTTTAGTTTACATTTTTAGTTTAGTTTTTTTTAAAAAAATTATAGCAATTTATATATTAATCGTGTAGCAACTTATGTATTAAGGGTGTAACAACTTATGTAATATGGGTCTGGCAATTTTAGTAGTGTAAAGTTTTCTATTTTTAGTTTATGTTTTCAATTAATTTTTTTTAAAAATTATTGCAATCTATGTATGAATTGTGTAGCAACTTATTTATTAAGGGTGTAGCAACTTAGGTATTATGGTCTAGCACCTTTAGTAATTTAAGTTTTTCTATTTTTAGTTTTTGTTTTGAGTTAAAGTTTTTTTTAAAAAATACAGCAATTTATGTATTAGTCGTGTAGTAACTTATGTATTAACGGTGTAGCAACTTATTTATGAAGGTCTAGAAACTTTAGTATAATAAAGCTTTTTATTTTTTAGTTTATGTTTTCAGTCAAGTTTTTTTAAAAAAATATAGCAATTTATTTATTAATCGTGTAGCAACTTATGTATTAAGGGTGTAGCAACTTACGTATTAAGATCTAGCAACTTTAGTAGTATAGAATTTTTATATTTTTAGTTTATAATTTTAGTATAGTTTTTTTAAAAAACAATTATAGTAATTTATGTATTAATCGTGTAACAATTTATTTATTAAGGGTGTAGCAACTTATGTAGTAAGGGTTTAGTAACTTTAGCAGTATAAAAGGTAAAAGTTTTTATAGCAATTTATGTATTAAAGGTAAAAGTTTTGATTTTTATCAATTTGTGTCAGCCTCCTTACACCTTGCATATTGTGCCTTCAACTTTTCTTGGAGACCATGCTCGTCGGACATGTGTGGTCGCGTGCTGAATGATTGCGTAAAATAGAAACGTGTGGATAGGTGGAGTGGACCGGAGTGGACGGTTGGATGGGTTTGGTTCGAAAATAGAAACGAGTTGAGCGGAGAGGTCGGACAGGTGCGGGGGTCGCGCGCTCTGCTACAGCGCTACCCGTCGCGTGTTATCGGTGTCAAAAAAAAAAAAGGCATGGTTCCCTTGGCTTTAGGCTTTAGCTTCTTCTTTGAAGGTATTATAGTTAAGTTGAGGGACAAAGTATACCATATTATATATTTACGGTGTAGATCTGTTCACATGAAGTCTAACAAAATTAAATTTTCTATTTTTTATTTTTTTATAGTTTACTATGATTTTTCAAATATTAAGCCAAAATAAATAAAAAAGAAAAATAAAAAATATTTATAGCAAAAATTTTATACTAAAGCATATAATATTATATATTCACTGTATAGATCTACTTATGTGGAGTCCAACAAGATTAGATTTTTTATTTTATGATTTTTCTATTATTTACTATAATTTTTCAAAGATTCAGACGAAATATATATAAAAAATGTCACTATAGCAAAAACCTCTGTTACTATTGCAAACAGCCATCCAAAACCGTCAAGGGACATAATCTGTACTATTTTAAAAGTTGAGGGACGTGTCTTATCCGATTTTAAAGTTGAGAGACAAAAATAAACTTTTGTGATAGTTAAAGGATCAAAAGTAAACTTTTTCCTTAAGTTTTATCTCTCTCCTCGTAACAAAATACAAAGTGGAGAAGCTATTCAAGCTAGTGAAGTTAGGTTCGGAGGGCTACACCAACTCTTGCTACAACACGTGCACAATGGTGAAGTGGAGGCCGGCTTAAGCCTTGTCAAAGAGGGTCTCAACTTTTCATGTTGTGATATCATATACGATTATTAAGGCAGCTTGGAACATAAGAATTTTGTAGGAATCATGCATGAATCTCTCACAAATAAAAAGAACAAAGTGTGAATATTTTTTGGTGTGAAATTAGTTTTGGATCACTCCGTACAAAAAAAAGGAAAGTGCAATCACAAGTTTTTAAAAAAAGAAAGGGAAGTCCAATCACCTTATATCACGGACAACAGTTAATCCACGCTACCTCCCTTTCTCTGCTCGGCAAAACAAACATCGCGGCCTCTAGTCCACAGTCACGAGGACGCAGCCTGCGCCGCCGCCGCCGCCAACGCCGTGCCGCCGTCGCCTCCGCCAACGCCGCGCCGCCGCCCACAGACACGTCCGCATGCTCGGCCTGCCCCCCGCCACCTCCTCACGGGCTCCAGCGACGCCGCAGGAAGCGCCTCCGCGACGTTCGCCGCGCCGCCGCCGCCTTCGCCAACGCCGCGCCGCCGCCGCCTCCGCCAACGCCACACCGCCATCCACAGACACGTCCGCGTGCTCGGCCTGCCCCCCACCGCCTCCTCCACGGGCTCCAGCGACGCCGCAGGAAGTGCCTCCGCGACTTCACCGCGCCGCCGGTGAGGATACTTCTCCGGTGTCGTCCCACGACGAGTCTTTCCGTCGGCGTGCATCACGTCCTGCCCGCGCCAGACTCGTCACCGGTTAGCGCCGCCACCTCCGCGACGTTCGTCACGCCGCCGGTGAGGCAATTTCTCTGGCGCCGTACCAAGACGAGTCTTTCCGCCGGCGTGCATCACGTCCTGCCTGCGCTGGACTAGTCGTACCCTTCGTGGCCGTGGCGGCGAGCGTGTCTTTTCGGACACGGCCTCGACGTGGCATCCATTGGAGTCGAACCTGCGGCGGGAATCCCTGAGCAACCGCGAGCGAGACGGCCGACGCGGCGACCAGTGACACGAAGGCCTCAGCGAGCATCCGAGCAGGACGCCAAGCAAGGTGAAGTTTCAAATCATGTTCTAAGTGCTAAAGAAATTGCTATCTAACCTCTCGGCATCATGCCACACTTTGCATCTAGGTTATCATGTATTATGCCTGCTAATTTCGATCCCTTTCAAAGGTTATCATCTGTACATGTGCACAGTCGTGTCCTTTACTGGATCTGTGCCTGCAGGCCTATGTTCTTTGCACTGAACTCTGAACTTCTGCTCTTCATCCTCCCTGCCTTGGTAGTATCTTTATTTTTAATATTTCTGTCATGTGCACTATGTTGCAGGTTAAGCAAACAACTACTGTTTAATGTTTGGAAGCAAAGTTGGAAGCCATCGATGCTCCTGCTGTAGGTACCTCCCCGATCTTCTCTTTCCCTACTCTGTCTAATGTGTGGAAGGAATGGGATGAGTTATGACCAATAATTAGTTCAGTTTATATTCTATTTTGGTAAACTTTCTATGAATTGGCCCTTCCGGCATGGATGGCCAGGGCGATGCCAGCATGAGTTTAAATAGATTATTCTAAATTGCCCAAGATAGCTATGAAACACAGAAGAAGTCACATTTTTCATGTGTTTCCATATGTCCTCTTGGCAGCTTATGAATCTACATCTCATAGATTTCCTTTCATTCACATAAGTTCTCCAGTTATTACATTAATTTTAGTAATCAGTGATATCCTATTAGCAGCTTCTGAACCTGCATCTCGTAGTCTGCCTTTCATTCAGCAAACCACTCCAGTTAATTATTACCTACTTATGCCAAAGTGTAAAGCAAGCATATAGCAGATAAGAGGACTGAAAAAGTTTGCCTTGCAATCTGAGAACTACGTAGCATTCAGTCTCCAACCTACATATTTTTCACATCTCTGAATGTCTTCTTTTCAATTTCATTTCTGTTTTGACAGTACAATGGAGGATTCATTTAATAGCCAGCTAATTGCAATTCCTACACCATATAATGGATGATGTTTTGCTATTTTTTCTTTAGATAGTGAACCATGGTAATAGGCATCGATATTCTGCAACACCGACCTTGTGGCTCCGATGTTTTTTTTATGTCACTGTTGGTGCTTGCACCATGATGAGAACATATCTGTAGCATCTTTAATTGTTTTTTACAAGCACTTTCTGCAGTGACAAGTCAATAAGACAAAACGTTCGTATTTGGTAATCACTAACATTTATGTGCTTATCTAAAAACTTAACCAAATCTTAAATGTATTTTGATAGATTTATTCATTGGTGAATTGTTCTTAAACAGATTAAGTTACATTGCTAAAATTAAATCAAGTATCAATCGTCCAATTAATTCTTGTCAATTGGGACTTATGAATTATGATAGTTTTAAACCATTAGCTAAGACCTATTCTCATTTTTAAACAATTTTTTTTGTCATGTGTTTTCCGTTACTCTGAATATCTTTCTGCAAAGTATCCTGCTGTAATTCAAGTATATACCAGATGCATTAGATCTTTTGGTTTCAGATAAATATGTACTCTGAGGTGACGTCTTTTCACAAATTATTTTTTCTGTGCTTCTTTTAATCTTCGCAACTGAATGAAACTCGGTTCTGCTCTGGATTTGTTGATTGCTAGATCTATAAGGTAGAAGGGAGGAAGTGTGGTACATAAGTGACAGGTAGTGTTGATGGACATGCCAAGGCCAAACGGTGATCGGGTACCTTTGGGGGACCTTACAAATACAACATATGAAGGTATAAAAACTTTTACGGACTCTCTACATATTCTATGTTCATATGTTTGCAACTCCTCACCAAAATTAATTGAAGGGAATCATTCCTGATTGGTGTTGGTGCCGCTAGATGGGGATCCTAATGAGCATAAGCGCCAGAGGGATAGAGACCAGGATGCAACAATGTCTGATGAAAAGAGTAGTGAAAGAAACAAGAAACGCCGTCAGAGCTATAACATGAACCAAGACAATGTTGACCAAGAAAACAATATGGCTACTGATTCAACAGGTATGGTGGTATCATTGAGTGTTACTTCAATTGCCATACGTGTTGTAATTAATAACAATCACTATGTTTAAACTTGCAGATGCAAATTCATCTAATGAAACAGACGAGAATAGTGACTGACTCTATAGGCAGCCAACCTACAGTAGTGGCTTACAACAATTATCAGGTTACTCATTCTGCTAATAGAAGTATTTATTGGAGTGATGATTGACATTATTGTGGCAACATAGTTTGCTTCTTGTATGGTTCAATTTATTTATATATGGTTATATTTGTAGACGATCCAATACATTTAAGCAGCATTGGTGCAACTATTCATGAAATGGGTACCCTTTTGTCTCCATTGCATGATGTTCGGTGAATCGTGCCTATGTTTTGGATTTACAATTATGCTTGGAACCATCTTAGTGTGCATTGATTAAGATTTCATTCCATGATATATATAGGTTCTGGACATGCACCCAGTCCCATCAACCGGCATCTCCTATCTTCGAAACAGCGTAAACGTGATAGTGATAGAGCACGAAAAGCTGCAATGTCTCCTCAACAAAGGGCGCTACTGAATAAGAGAAAACGTGAATTGTATGCAGCAAAGTCTGCAAAGATGCTACAAATGACTGCAACGGAGACTGTCGAGTCAACTGGTATGTCAATAATATTGATTTCTTTATAGCAAAAAGTTTTGGTACACTAATATACTTATTATATCAATAAAATTTTAGACAATCCAGTCCCTTTAAGCATCGGAGGAAATGTTACATCACCCTCTCCTGGTGATATTGACGACAGTATAACCGAGATGGATATCAATACTGTTCATGAAACTGATATCAACATCGTTCATGAAACGGGTATGCCTTCATAGAATTGTGGCTTTGTTTTTAATTACAAAATGAGTTTGAACACCATTGTACAAGATAATGTTTCCTTCATTGATGAGAGGTTGAGACAATTATTTTTTTATTATATATAGGTGTTGTAAATGCATCCAGTTCTATGGACAATATTGTCACGTGTCCAAAAGAGCGTAAGCGTGAGCTAGATAGAGCACGAAGGGCTACCATGTCTCCTGAACAAAGGGCGCTATTAAACAAGCGACGACGTGACTCGTATGCACAGAAAAATGCTGCAAGAAAACTGCAAATGACTCCACAAGAGAAGGCAGTGAAACAAAAAGAGACGAAGAAAAACTACAATAGGACAGTGAGAGAACAACGGGCCCATAATTTGCATCCGGACTCCATAGCCATAGAGAGCCCTCACTTCAACCCTCAGATTATTGTCCCTTCTTCACCTCAATCACCTAAAATGGGTTCACAAAATATGGAAATACCCGAACTGATGGGCACGCCTGTTTACATTGCGCCGGCTGTAGTTCAAAGTCCAGAAGTCGAGACCCCTGAATTGTCAGCGGCACATACCGTACACAGTCACCGAGTCACTGCTGGAGAGAGAAACGTCCTTCTATCCCGCCGCAATCGGGATTTTGAAGCAAAAATTGGGAGAAGTGCTAGAGGTTGTGCAGATGAAAAGTGCGACGACACGAATGACCCGACTCAATCGAGTGCGGATTACCACGGTAATTACATATATTATAGATATTGTCAGCACTTTTCACCTTCATTCTTTGTATTCCAAAAACTCGTACCTTTTATTATTACAGATGGTGTCACCTAGGAATTTCCAATTCCACCACCTAATAATTGCACAGGTACACAGACACAACCGTCTGTAGTTGATGGTACCTCTTCAGTAGCTCCAAACGGTGCACAAGATGATACAATAGATTCTATGGTCGAGGATAGTATTGCCTTTATTAAATTTACCCCCTTTCTATTTATTGTGTATGCCATTATATTTGGTTTGTTATATATGTTCCTGTGTTGCACAGACTATGATACAGATGTCGTATTTGAGGATGACAATGAAGACGATGAGGCCTACTTTTTCACTGGACAAGGTACACCGTGATAGAGCCAAAACATTCTTTCATAAACTATCTTAAACGCGTAACACATCAACATTTTGGCAGAATACGACGAGGATGGAACTGATGACGAGCACAATGGCGACACTGATGAACAAGATAACAGTGAGCCTGATGTCCCAGATCCATATGACCGAGTTTACGCTAATGTCCCATCAGAGTCGCACATGCTACCGTCGGTGCCCAACTGTGTGCACTGTACAGCCAAGAAATTCGAGGGTGAACCACCTGGCTTTTGTTGTCGGGGTGGAAAGATTCGAATTTCAAATCCCGAAACACCACCAGAGCTCATGAGACTGTGGACAAGCTCGGAGCCTGATGCTAGGCACTTTCGTGCAAACATCAGATATTTCAACGGCCACTTCTCTTTCACTTCTCTGTACTGCCACCTAGATCGTGTGACCACTAACATGCGAATCTGCGGTGTCTACACCTTCCGTGCCCATGGGAAGATTTACCATAACATACGATCTTTTGGCAAATAGGATGGTGTCGAAAAGAGACACTTCGAGCTTTACTTTTATGACGACGATCCATCCCTTGAGCATCGAATGAGCAAGTGTCGTAAGCAATGTGCAAAAAAAGATAGAGAAGTTATAGAGCAATTGGTTGGAATATTTAATGGGAATCCCTACTCTCAGCAACAAAGAGTGTGGGGCACACTGAAAACATCGAGGATTACCGTATCAAGCTGAACCTTGACCAGTGGCTTGACCAGAGAACATATAATGTGCCAATTGCAAAAGAGGTGGCCGCCGTCTGGGTTGAGGGGAGTGAGCGTCTAGGCCAATTCCAGCATAGTGTTCTCTTACAAGGGAAGGATCGGTCTATACACGACATCCGCTCATACAATGCGTGCTATGACCCACTGTCATACCCGATATTCTCCCCAAAGGGTGAGCTCGGGTGGCACAATTGCATTCCAAAAGTGGATGTCATTGATGCTCAAGTTGAGAGAGCTCGAGCACGGCGCAAAAAGCGTGCTGAGAATGCTGGAAATGATTCTAATGATGACGATGGAGGTAACTTAATTGAACTCTTTTCAATAATGCATATTAAACCATTTTCTCTTAGCTCATGATACTAATTCGAGCATTGTCTCCGTGTAGAACCTATTGGGAATGTATGTGTCTCCGTGCCTGCCTGACTACTACTGCTACAAGTTCCAGATACGACCAGGGATATTTAATCCAATTCTCTATGACAGTCGTCTTTTCCAGCAGTTTGCCGTCGACACCTACATCAAGATTGAGAGCTCACATTTAGATTACATGCAAAACAATCAGGATAGTTTGAGAGCTGACCTATACCAAGGCCTGGTGCACAGTATGCATTCAGGTGAAGGATCTGCTGAGAATGTCGGAAGGCGTACTGTCCTGTCTTCATCATTCATTGGAGGACCACGTGATATGAGGCGTCGTTACATGGACGCAATGGCTCTGGTGCGGAAGTATGGTAAACCTGATATCTTCCTCACTATGATGTGCAACCCAAACTGGGATGAGATCAAGAATGAACTATATCCAGGCCAGACAGCACAGGATTGTCCAGATCTCGTCACACGGGTCTTCAAAGCAAAGTTAGAAGCGATGAGGAAAATGTTGATGGAGAAAAACATACTTGGGAAGGTGAGGGCCTATGTATATGTAGTGGAGTTCTAGAAGAGGGGCTTGCCGCATGCACACTGGTTACTAATAATGGAACGGAAATACAAGCTCATATGTCCTGAGCAATATGACATGATTATCTCTGCAGAGCTACCGAACAAGAAGAAGTACCCTGAGCTCTACAAGATGGTCACAAAGCATATGATGCATGGTCCCTGTGGGACGCTTAATCCATACTGTCCGTGCATGGTGGGTCGCAATTCATGCAAGAATCGTTACCCGCGACCATTCTGTGAGTCAACGTCACACGAAAAGGATTCGTACCCCGCCTATCGGCGACGCGATGATGGACGCACGAAAAAAGTCTGAGGCCATTTCCTGGACAATCAATGGGTCGTCCCTTACAACCCTTGTCTGTTGCGTACCTTCAACTGTGATATAAATGTTGAGGCCTATAGGAGCATTAAATCAGTAAAGTACCTCTTCAAGTACATATACAAGGGACATGATAGGGCGTCAGTGGTGATGAGGGAGGCTGACAAAGCAGACAAGAAAGGGAACATTGATGAGATAAAGCAGTATAGAGAAGCCTGATGGGTGACGCCTCCAGAAGCACTATGGAGGATATATGGCTTTGACTTGAGCAAGAACCATCCACCGGTACATCAGCTACAGCTTCATCTATCGGGCATGCACATGGTGTCATTTCATGAACAAGAAAGGTTGAATGGATCGTTAATAGGCCAGATGCAGAAGACTCAATGCTGACCGCATAATTTGATTATAACAGGCAGCATGAGGAGGCCCATGGGATCTTGTATAGGGACTTCCCAGAGCATTTTACCTGGCAGTCTGATGGTAAATTCTGGCAGCTTAGGAAAAACTCTATTTTTCAAGTTGGTAGACACATCTCGGCTCATCCTGTCGAGGGAGAACGCTACTTTCTTCGTGTCCTCTTAAACAATGTTGCTGGTGCTACCACATACGAACACCTAAGGACTGTTGATGGCGTGCTCCTACCTTATTCCGTGAAACTGCAGAAAGAAGAGGTCTAATTGAAGAAGATAACACACTAGATGAATGTCTAGCTGAAGCTACATTCTTCCAGATGCCCTCCTCTCTACGAAGGCTATTTGAAACAATATTGGTATTTTGCGAGCCGAATGATGTGATGGGGTTGTGGACAAAACACTACGATGCAATGTCAGAAGACTACAGCCGCAATAATCCATCCCTAGATCTGGTGCAACAGATGGTTTTGATAGACATTAGAAACATGCTGCAGTCTATGGGGAAGGATATAAAGGAATTTCCCCTTCCACATATTGATGACACATATGACAGTGAAAGCCAGATTCCTCGTGAGATATTTGAGGAAGCTAGCGTCGAGTTAAATGCTGAGGATGTGCTATTGTGTGACTTGCTCAACACCGAGCAAAGGTCTGCATATGATGAGATAATGGCTGCTGTCAATGGCAAAAAAGGCAGGTTGTTCTTTGTGAATGGACCGGGCGGGACAGAAAAGACTTTTTTGTATAGGGCACTTCTCGCAAAACTACGTAGCTAGGACAAGCTTGCTGTGGCTACAGCTGCATCTGGAGTCGCAACATCCATAATGCCAAGAGGGAGGATGGCCCACTCGCGTTTCAAGTTACCCCTCTCTGTTAAAGAGGGCGATAGCTGTACCTTCCCGATACAGGGTGGTACTGCCAAGCTGCTACGACAAGCGGCTCTCATAATTTGGGACGAGGCATCTATGACAAAGAGGCAAAATGTGGAAGCACTAGACAAAAGCCTACGCGATGCAATGGGCCAGAAAGACCTCCCGTTTGGTGGGAAGACTATTGTCTGGTGGGGATTTTAGACAGGTCCTCCCTGTTGTGCGAAAAGGATCCAGGGCTCAAATAGTTGGGGCTTCCCTACAGAGGTCGTACCTTTGGGAATCCATGCGCCATCTAAAGCTCGTCCGCAACATGAGAGCTTAGAGTGACCCATGGTTTGCATATTATCTGTTGCGCATTGGTGATGGAACAGAGGAGGCTAACAAAGATGGAGATGTACGGATTCCCGATGACATCTGTGTCCCGTACTCTGGCGATGCCGAGAAGGATCTTCGTACATTGATCGACACCTTCTTTCCGAATCTAAATGCAAACATGGCAGACAAAGAGTACATCACCACCCGAGCGATTTTGTCTACACGTAATGATTGTGTGGACATGATCAACATGAAAATGATTGATATGTTCAAAGGTGACGAGATGGTGTATCACAGTTTTGACTCCGCGATAGATGATCCACATAACTACTATCCATCGGAGTTCCTTAATAGTCTCACTCCCAATGGGCTGCCTCCACACATCTTGAAGCTCAAGCTCGGGTGTCCTGTCATATTGCTTAGGAATATTGATCCGGCCAATGGGCTATGCAACGGTACAAGGCTACTGGTGCGGGGGTTCCGAAGAAATACAATCGACGCAGAAATCATGGTGGGGCAACACACTGGGAAGCGGGTATTCCTTCCTCGAATACCGCTATGCCCGTTTGATGACGAGATGTTCCTGTTCCAGTTTAAGAGGAAGCAGTTTCCTATCAGGCTGAGCTTCGCCATGACAGTCAATAAGTCACAGGGCCAAACTATCCCAAACGTGGGTGTGTATCTGCCCGCACCGGTGTTCTCTCATGGTCAGTTATATGTTGCGATGTCTAGAGCAATGTCAAGAGCGAATATCAAGATCCTTGCCCTCCCGCCTGATGCGGATGCACAGGAGGAGGAGGCTAAAAAGTTGGAGAAGAAAAATGCTAAAAAGATTGCCCGGGGAAAAAAAAGAATGCAGTCAAGTAAAAAAAGCAAGGATAAGAAGACCCCAATAATAGATGGAACTTTCACGAAGAATATTGTATTTAAGGAGGTGCTAACGCTATAGGCAAGGTAATAGAAGATTATTAACGTATACATTGTATTATTTTATTCAATTTATATTGTACAAATATTATTTAACTAACACCATATTTATTGTAGATAGTTTTAAATGGTTTATCAGACTCAACATGGAGATGCTATATGCACAACACATGCCAACGGGGAAAAATCATGTGTACATATTAAATTTACATTTAAAAGAATAATGATGTGTAACTCATTTATATTTAATCGAGTCTGATATTGAAGTTTGTATATACGGCCGCTTGTGCGTGGTGTATATCTTAGACGCCTGATGGGCTAATAATAGCCCAACACATGTGTTTGGTTCATGCGTTGGCAAGTCCAAAGTCCTGTGCGGCTCTTGCGTGGTCGTGGACTGGCAAAATCGTAGTGGCGCTTGTGGCACACATTCTTTATGACTCTTGCGTGGTCGTGGACTGGGAAAATCGTAGTGGCGCTTGTGGCACATATTCTTTAACTAGAAACTCGATAGGATAAATATTAATCAAATTAATTTTTAATGACAGGAATAAATTTGTAATTAAATTAAAAGACCTGAACAAGGTTAACACTGCTACGCTATGAAACTAACACAATGAGAACTGCTTTAATCCACGTTGAAATTAATACACAGACGGAGATTTGAAGTTCAGTGGCAAACTCGTTATAAACATCATCTTCTACCTCTGTCCGATCATCCTCCTCACGTGAAGTGCATCAGGGACAGTATGGATACAAGGGAGGTGCTCAATCTGTGGCAAGGAGGGATTGGGCTGCCCGTCCCCTACATTCCTTAATATGCGATCTATTCTTTCGATCGTCCCTCCTCATTGGTCGCGCTCAGAAGGAAGTAACGGTGATCGCGGCGCAGAAGGAAACAACGCTGTTAATCACGCAACCTTCCTCCCCTGCTCCCCGTGATCGCTCACGCCTCCAGGTCACGGCCAGCGCACGCCGGCGCACGCCACAAGGAGCCAGGGCACGCCCTGTCTCCAGCAGCCGCCCCAGGGCACGACCGGCGCACACCGCCAACCCCCACAGCTTCGCCAACCTCCCCTGGAAGCAGCTCGACCACATTGGGTGCAGTGCGTGCGTCACGGTTTGATTTACTCTTTGCGATCTCATGCCCTCGGCTGATTGACTTCTTCGGCGATTGGATGCAGGAACGCAGGATTCGATCCGGCGCTCTCCGGGTGGAAGCATACTGGAACGTGCTCTACCTGCACGTCGACTCTGTCTCGCCCCTGGCCTGGGACATCGACCACTGGATCCCCCGCGCCAGTAAGGAATCGCTGCGATCTGATGAGTTTTTATTTTTCAAGCCACCAACACTCTTTCGACCGCTTGACCAGTGGATGTGGATGTTTGCAGGGGAGGGAAAACGGTGCCGAACTGCCGAACAACCTGCGGATAGTGCAGTCAACAAGTTCCGATCCTGTCTATCTTCGCCTCCAAGAACTATGACTTCAGGTAGATCAGTTTCAACTTTGGAGACTTCAGGTAGATCAATTTCAACTTTGGATGAAAACCACTAAGTTCAGCAGCATCCACACATGGCCAAACTGACAATGTCTTTGATCTTACCTGCAGCATTTTTCGAGCACGGTAGAGGAGAAGGCAAAATGGTTTTGTTGCTGCTCTTACCTGCAACGTTTTGATCTTACCTGCAGATCAAAGGTACAGTTGTTCAGTTCCATTCCATTTTTTTTAGAAAAGGGAATATGTGTTTTAACAATGATTCTGTTCCATTCCATGGTCTTGTGGCTGCGAAAATGAGAGTAGCTCTGGACCTGAAGAGATGTACATGATAGGCTGTGAAAGTGAGAGTGACTCTGAAGAGATGTAGATGATGAATTAGAACCTTCTGGTTGCATGCTAAGTTGTTTCGGCAACATCATGAGTGCTACTATCCATTGTGGTTAGCTTTTCTTTGCCTTGTTCGTAAAACCAAAGCAATGCAGTAAAGAGAGCTTTTCTTGGATCCTTTTCTTGAATCCTTTGCCTTTCTTTATCTGTAGTATTGCATGTCAAGCCTCGATTTGGACTGTGAGAGGTTGTGCAACAGCTTGAATTGGTCCTCGTGGTCCTCGGTCTGGCTAGGAGATTGCGAGTAGCATTGGTTTGAACCTATCAACACTCATCTGCATTGGGAGGGATACATGGTTCTTAATAGATTTGAACTTGCCAATTTTTATGTAGAAACTTGTCATTCATGTTCGTACTCCTAATTTTAGTTTATGCAGAAACTAATATAAGATATGAGTTGATCTCCACTGGATCTGGTAATGTTTGTTTTACGCAAAAACCTATGTCAATAAGACTAACAGACTTCGAATCATTAAAACTGAGTAACTGACAATCTTTGAATGATTAAAATTAACAAGACCCCACATAAATGACTTATCCATGCTCTGAATATGCTCTTGAATGACTAAATCTGTGTGCTAGACTAGATCACTGGAACCAGTTCAGATTTTAAAACTTGTTAGGCTTAATTGGTGTGTGCTAGGTTTGGGTGAAGATATTGGTTCTGTGCTTTATGTACTGTGTTTTGTGCAAGCAAGTTGTTAAACCTTTGATTTACTTGTTTCAGAGTTGTAAATTCAAGGCAATACGCAAGTCCATTTTATGGTCCATCTTCTCAAAATCTTCTCAAATATCAGAGTTGTAACTTTTGTTACTTGTTTTACTGTACATCAGCTGGCTTGTGCATTTTCATTCTACTCCAAATTATTTTCTGCTCCAAACATTCACTGCCTCTAATTATCTCACTGTATTCATGATTTCGAATGATAATGTTATTCATCTCTGGACTGCGAATAGATGTATCGCGATTGCCACAAAGGATCATACACTGGGCGTTGACGGATGGAAGGTGCTCTATCAGAGCATCAGGTCAACACAGAACTGCTTGTCTCTGATTGCAGGTCAGATATCACTAGACATAAAAATGCGGGTTCTCCTTTTTAGCTATGTACAGTATGGTCTAGGATGTTTTAGATGGCAGAACTGGCCAATAGGGAAAAATTGGATGCATCTCTGTTCTTGTATAAGTTCTTTCCATGTGGTTGGTGTAAATCATATTTAGTTCAAGTCAAGTGGCACTGTAGTTTAAGGTGATTGCTTGAAAGAAAAAACATGCGATTGCAAAAGCTTCAGTTTCAAGATGAGACACTGTTCTTTACTTCTTACAGTTGGTCCTCGTTGAATGAGTGAATGCATTTATGTTTGAAAGCCACACCATTTTTTGAATGTGTTAAACATAACAACTATACATAGAACCGATAGCATTTCCTACTTGTCAGCTACACACTATTTTCTTTTCTGTTGTTTCTACTGAAACTCACCATTTTCTGTAGTTTCTACTGGAAGCAAGTCTGGAGCTCGGTTGTTTTATTTCAAGTGCTTGTACATGTTTTGTTATTAATAGAAATTCTTTTTTTATTTCAATCATTCCAAAGTGACTTGTAGCCATGTCCACGGTGTAAAGAAAAAGCTTTGCTCAAATGGTACTGAAATGAGAGACAGTTAATATTTTTACTTATGATACTTGTTGGTTGCTTTACAAGGCAAGAATTAATGGTTATAGTAATGAAACAAAACTATAAATGTAAGTCACAGATAATTGGTCATGGTTTCCGTCATCAAATCAAACCATTCAAGAAGGTTGGAGGTTTTTGTTGGCTCACTATAGCTATATGCATAGTGGAGCATCTTATCTATATGAACTTTGGGCATTGTGAGGTTTCTCTTATCACTTTTCCTGTCACATAGCACTTGTAATTCAGTGTACAATATGATGTATATTTGACAAAAAATCTAAGTTTGTCATCTGACATTTGGAAATCTAAGCATGGCTGTTTCATGACCGAATGACTACATGGATGATCATTTTTTTCTAAGCATGGTGTGTATGATTTATTTTTCTTGACGCCACCGTAGCATTAACACTGCCACTGTAGGCAGTAGCTAGCTATCAGTATATGAATTAGCACTACCTATTAAATCACTCGATTCTTAAATACGAGTAGTAGCTTGTCAGTTTGAGTCTCGGTGACGTTACTTTCTTGGTACAGACTATAGAGAACATTCATTTGTTTTTTATCATCCGAGGACACGGAATGTGGAGCTACTTGAATAGATTTTTTTGTGTGTGTCAATGGGTTTACAAGTACTTGATTTATCCATTTAACCAAAATTCAGAGCATCTATCTAAACTTATAGTAGCTACATACACCTCTAATTTATTTAGGGAGATAGTGTCTATTGTTTAGGTGGTTTAAGCTTCGAAACAAGTGAGGGCTCTTGGCTGAAGTGTACTAAGATGATGGGAAACGGCGATGGATGGCCCCTCCTCTCATTGCGCGAGGTGGCCGGGGTCGACATGAACATCTCTAGCACGGCGGCAGCATGGCACACTACCGTCCTGGCGTTGTGAACGCGACTAGGCAACCGGGGTCTTCTTCGGGCGCGGCTACGTGCAGCACAGGTCCTTCGGCGTGTCATGGCCGGAACGGAGCTGGCATTGCGGTGCTCTGGCAATGGCCAGCGTTTAGGTGGTTCACTAGCACCGTTGTTTCCGAGCGTCGTGAGCTTGACAAGGCCATGCTTGAGCTTGTGAAGAGTGCGCGTATGTGCGTGTTGTGTGTCGTGACACAGAAAAGGCGGGGCCTTGGGCCTCTTAGGTGGAGAGACCACGATGCCGACCACGGTGAGTGAGGCAGGCGTGGGGCTCACCGTTGGTTCAGGGTGGCTAGGATGGCGGTATGGTGGTGAGATGTGGTTGTGGCAAGTCGATGCAGTGCAGGCAGAGCCGAAGCGCTGGTGTAGTCCATCGTGTCTCTATTCCCAACGACGTCGTGTGGCTCCATGTTATCTTATCGTGCGATCCATGTTTTTTAGTATAAATATTTTGTTGTCCCGTAGCAACGCACGGGCATGCTACCTAGTATCACAAAAACGCAAGATTAGAGAAAATTCCTACATTCCAAACAAGTACATATAATGATGTTCTAGGTAAATGTTGTCATGCCATCATAGATGATGTACTTGGATCAGGGATATATATGATGATATAGGAATTTTCTATTCAATTTTCTTTTGTTATTTGTCTATTACGAAGGAATTTGTTTTAGACACATGCATGCCTCGCATGCTTTTCTACTATAGTAATATAATGAATCTTGCACTTTTTGGTTAGACTCACAACAGTCTACATATTGTACAAAATTGCTCAAAGACATGCAAAAAAATGAAAACAAAATTAGCAACCAATTGTCCCTCTTTCATTTTTTTTCCATGATATCCATGGACAACATTTGACTTGAACGTAGACATTTTTCCCAGGTGGTATAGTAGGAGCAAGCAACGGGAGAGATGTTCTGAGTTAGACAGTAAGAACAAACAAGTGGGAACAGCAAACACGAGACGCTTACAAACAATTTGCAGCAGAGGGTGAACCCATGAACCGAACGGACACAAATATCACGGGAGAATGGGACATGATAAATAAAGCACCAGTTTTCCCCATAAAAGGTGAAACAGACCATATGTTGGGACTGAGATTCAGTAACTTTGCTAAGTAAAGTTACAATGTAACTTTCTCTCCATCTCAGCCCTCCAAATCAGATCCAAAGGATGCCTTTCCTCTCAGCTCATGGGACCATCTGTCAGTGGCTGGTTGGCTTTGTTTTCTCTGCCCTTCGATAGTTCGTCTCCATGGCTTTCTCCAAGCGCTGCATGAGCGGAGTCTGCTCCAGCCTCCATTCACGTGCGCAGCGAGCCAGCAAGAATGCGAGAAGCAGCCTGCGCAAAGAGCGACGCGGCGAGCTTGGCGAGCGTGCGCAGAGGGCAGAAAGCACAGAGTACGGCGCGGCGAGCGTGCGCATAGGGCAGCCAGCATAGAGGACGGCACGGCGAGCTCTCAGCCTGCCGCGAGTGTGCACGGGAGCGGCCGGGGCACAGGGCGGCACGACGAGCGGGCGGCCAGCGAGTGTGCACGGGCACGGCCGGGGCACAGGGCGGCGCGACGAGCGGACGGCCGGCGAGTGTGCACGGGGCACGGGCACGGCCGGGGCACAGGGCGGCGCGGCGAGCGGGCGGCCGACACGCACGCTGAGCTCGTGACAAGTGCGGCGAGCGGACACAGGCGCCATGGAGGGCGGCGAGGGAGCTCTCGACTTGTGTGACAAAGCGATGAGAAGCCAGCGTGGAGGGCGGCACAACGAGCTAGCGGCGGCGAGAAAGAGATGAGAGATCCTGCTCCCAGTGAACGTGAAGTCATGAGCAGCCAGTGGTCGACCTTTAGCTTTCGCACGTGGTAGTCCTTGCCGCCGTCGTCTAAGCCTAGCTCCCCGACCTCGCTGACGCTAGAACCTAGCACCTACAAGGGCGAGCAGCACCTGCTCAACCCCCCTCGAGTTCCTCTCTGAGCCAAGGAAGAAGACTAGTCGACTGCTCCGTAGGCCGTCGAACTTGACGAGCCGCGAGCGCAGGCACATCTGGGCGCAGTCGGCGACGAGAAGGAGCAGCGGTGGTACCTTGACTCAGGTGCGAGCAACCATATGACTGGCTGCCGCACCGCCTTCACCGACCTCGACACGAACAAGACTGGTACGGTCAAATTCGGCATGGCTCGAGGGTGGACATCCAAGGCCAAGGCACGGTCATTTTCCGTTGCCAGAACGGGGAGCAGTGCGCTTGACAAACGTGTACTTCATCCCCCAGCTTCGCATGAGCATCGTCAGTCTGGGCCAGCTTGACGAGCGCGGGGCAGAGGTGCTGATTCAAGACGGCGTGCTGCGGATCAGGGACAAGGAGCGGTGTCTTCTTGCCAAGGTAACGCGCTCCAAGAACTGCCTCTATCTTCTCGATTTGAAGGTGGAGCATCCTGTGTGCTTGACGGCGACGTACACGCAGGAGCCATGGCTGTGGCATGGCCGGTTCGGCCACCTGAACTTCGACGCTCTTGGCCGGCTCGGGAAGATGGTGACTGGGCTGCCACGGATCGAGCATGCCAGGGAGCTATGCGACAGCTGCCTAGAGGGAAGCAGAGGCGACTGCCGTTCCCGAAGACGGCAAGGTACCGCGCCACGGACCCCCTCGAGCTAGTCCATGGGGATCTCTGCGGGCCAATCACGCCAGCGACGCACGGAGGACGGAGGTACTTCCTCCTGCTCGTGGATGACTGCAGTCGCTACATGTGGCTGCAGCTTCTGACGAGCAAGAGCGACGCGGCGGACGCCATCAAGCGCTTCAAGGTGCGCGCGGAGACGGAGTCCGGCAAGCAGCTGCGGGTGCTCTGGACCGACCGCGGTGGCGAATTCATGGCGCTCGAGTTCTCTGAGTACTGCGTCAAGGAGGGGGTGGGTCGACACCTCACAGCACCCTACTCGCCGCAGCAGAACGGTGTCGTGGAGCGCCGGAATCAGACCATCGTCGGCATGGCACGCTCGATGATGAAGGCCAAGGGGATGCTGGCGGCGTTCTGGGGAGAGGCGGTCACGACCGCCGTGCACATCCTCAACCGGTCGCCGACCAAAGCCCTCGAGGGGAGACGCCGTACGAGGCGTGGCACGGGCGCAAGCCCAATGTCTCGTACCTGCGCACGTTCGGCTGCATCGGTCATGTGAAGACCGTCAAGCCGAGCCTCGGGAAACTGGAGGACAGGAGCACACGTGTTCCTCGACTACGAGGAGGGGTCAAAAGCCTATCGGCTATACGATCCGGTCAGAGGCAAGGTTGCGGTGTCTCGGGATGTGATCTTCGACGAGGCAGCGTTGTGGATTTGGGACGAGCCACAAGTGGAGGGCCTCGAGCAAGGCAACGGTGGGCTCTATGACTCCTCCGTCATCGAGCAAATGGTAATCCACGGCCATGGCGAAGCCGTGGACGCACCGAGGTCCAAGGAAGCTCAAGCCGTGGCATCCGAGGTAGGGGAGGCTGAGGAGGCGACAGCGGAAGAGCCATCCCGACCGCCCAGAACAGGGGCCCCTGCACCCGGCCACGCTAGCGCGACCCGACCCCGACGGGCAGGCCTCGACCACGGGTCAGGACCGTGAGGCCTCGAGTGCGGAGCCAAGGGGCGCGTCCGTGGGAGGCAGAGCCTTGAAGTCGCTTCGGGCGGCCTCGACTGCAACCGCGAAGCGGAGAGGCTCGAGCATGGAACGGACGCGGAGTGCGGAGTCTCGCCAGCGGGGCCGGCGGCCTCAAGACCGACCACGCGAGGGGCAGCCTCGAGCCCATCTGCTCGAGGGGAGGCCTCCGCCTCGATAGCGCGGGGACCCTCGACCGCACAGGGAGTCTCGATTGAGGGGGCCCTCGACTCCGACCTTGGAAGCTACGACCGCGAAACGGTTGGGCATGACCGCTGCGTGTCCGGAAGGGGACCCGACTGTGAGGCAGGCCCCGACCGTGTGTCGCCTGCCCATGACCCCACGAGGGGCGGCCACGACCATGCGTCGGGAGGCCACAGCCGCGAGACCGGCGGCCTCGAGCGCCCGGGTCGGGTAGCCCTGATGGCGGGTCAGTAGGACCAAGTACGGGGCGGGGTGCCTCGACAAGCCTCGAGTGCAGGTCGTGGGACCTCGACCGTGGAGGGGGGTTGAGCATGGAACTTCTCCGCTGCGAATGACTCCGCCTCGAGGAACTGCGGTTGCAACCATTGAGTATGCAACGCCACCGTCGGACATCACGGAATTCGTGGACGCATACCACGAGGGTGAGGAGGTCCGATTCCGTCGCTTGGACGACGTCATAACGGATTCGACAGTGCCCGGGCTGGCAGCGCGGACCCTCGACGACGACCATACTCTGCTACTAATGAGTGCAGAGGAGCCGACCACGTTCGCCGTTGCGGAGCGCGATGCGGCGTGGCGGAAGGCGATGCTGGAAGATATGAAGGCCATCGAGGAGAACAAGACCTGGGAGCTAGTAAATCTGCCGGCGGGCTACCGGCCGATTGGACTCAAGTGGGTCTTCAAGGTGAAGCGGGACGAGCGCGGCGCCGTGGTGAAGCACAAGGCGCGCCTCGTCGCTCAAGGGTTCATGCAGCATGAAGGGGTCGACTTCGAGGAGGTCTTTGCCCCCGTTGCACGCATGGAGTTGGTGCGACTCCTGCTCGCCCTCGCTGCTGCCAAGGAGTGGCAGGTTCACCACCTCGACGTTAAGTCGGCGTTCCTCAACGGGGACCTAGCGGAGATGGTTTATGTCAAGCAGGCACCGAGATTCGTCGTCAAGGGCGCGGAGAAGGTGCTGCGCCTGTGCAAGGCCCTCTACAGCCTGCGTCAGGCATCGCGGGCGTGGAACGCCAAGCTCGATGCCACCATGGCTGATCGTGGGTTCGGGAGATGCGCCACGGAGCACGCACTGTACACCCATCGACAGGGAAGGAGCATCTCATTGTCGGGGTGTACGTGGATGACCTCATCGTCACCGGCGTGCGGGCTCAGGACATTGCCAATTTCAAGGAAGAGATGGCAGCGCGGTTCTGGATGAGCGATTTGGGTGCCTTGTCTTACTACCTCGGCATCAAGGTGAAGCAGGGGGAGGACGCCATCAGGTTGGGGCAGCGCGCCTACGCGCAGAAGTTGCTCGAGCGGGCGGGCATGGCAGGCTGCAAGGCTATGGCCACGCCAATGGAGGAGCGCATTAAGCTCTCGAGGCAGAGCACCGCGGCAAAGGTGGACGCTACGCTCTACCGGAGCATCGTCGGCGGGTTGCGCTGGCTGACTCACACGCGGCCGGACATCGCTTTTGCGGTGGGCTATGTGAGCCGGTTCATGAAGTATCCGCGGGAGGATCACTGGACAGCGGTCAAGCGCTTGTTGAGCTACGTCCAGGGCACGGTGGAGTTGGGGATTGTCTTCCCCAAGCGCGGCGGGCTTCAGTGAAGCACCGCCCGAGGCCAAGGAGGGCGCGCTGGGACTCACGGCGTTCAGTGACGCGGACATGGCGGGTCATGTGGACGGGCGGCGGAGCACTTCCGGCGTGCTTGTCTTTCTCGGTGGAGCGCTGATCGCCTGGCAGTCGCTGAAGCAGAAGATGGTGGCCCTGTCCACCTGTGAGGCGGAGTATGTGGCTGCGGCCACAGCGGCGTGCCAGGTGGTCTGGCTACGACGGTTGCTGAGCGAGCTCACTAGTGTCGAGGCTCAGCCACCGGCGCTCAAGGTGGACAACCAGCTGGCGATTGCGCTGGCAAAGAATCCCGTCCTCCACGACAGGAGCAAGCACATCGATGTGAAGTTTCACTTCCTTCGAGACTGCGTCGATGGAGGACAGATCGTCATCAAGTTCGTTGACACTAGCCGGCAGCTCGCTGACATCCTCACCAAGTCACTCGGGCATCTTCGGTTCCAGGAGCTGAGGAAGATGATTGGCATGGTAGAGGTCAAGGGCTTGCAGCAGGATTAGGGGAAAATTGTTAGACAAATAATCTGCTGCCATCCCATCTCTCTTGTCACAGTATGGTCGAGGCCATGCCTTTGTTTTTCTATAGCAGCATGGCAGTAGGTCGTGCAAACAGTAGAGGTACATCAGCCACGTCCTGGCTGATTTCAGCATAGTACTAGGAGTAGTCGAGTACTGTAGCCATGCCTCTCTTGTCCCTGGTAGAGGGTGGAGGTTTGTATATAAATTCTATGCAATACAATGGAAAGCGTAGCTTCTTTGCCACCATATTCAGGCTCTGTTTCAGCCAACGCAGGAGCAGAGGATGTGTTTTGTGTGTGTGTTGAGAGCTCGACTCGTCTTCTTCCTTGGCTCAGGGAGAAACTCGAGGGAAGTCGAGCAGGTGCTGCTCGCCCTCATAGGTGCTAGGTTCTAGCGCCAACAGACCTTACAATGCGCTGATCCTCCACGGCTCCAACTGCCACTAGAGCCGAAGGAAAGAAAAAATGTGTTGCTGCAAGCCAGCTAGTGACTGACAAACGGACCCATGAGCTGAGAGGAGGGAAGTCCTTTGGATCTGATTTCGACGGCTGGGATGGAGGGAATGTTACGTGGTAACTTTACTGAGTAAAGTTACTCAATCTCAGGCCCATATGTTGTGCCGTATTTACTTTCCTAACAAAACCAAACTTTTCCTTATTATGTTTTTGGCCAGTTCCAATGTTTCCAGATCTTTTCCCGTGCCCAAGTCAAAAAGAGTAACGAAAATTACAATCTTACAGAAAGGCGCATTGTCACAACACTTGCACCAAACTATCCATGAGGTAAGTTACCAGTAATGAGAACTCACAAATTCTAAGCCTGCTCCTATATAAACTGTATTTTATGCACAGACCGTCAGTTCTCATGTCAGATCAATATCTCCAGTCAGAACTTTGGGCAAGGAATAGCTGCGCCGACCAGACTACAATCCAAATCCCACTACATGAGCAGCTTCCTTCAGACAAAGCACACCAAAAATGGGTCAGCGAAGAACGCTCATGTAATTCAGGCATGTCAACCACAGGATCTGCTCTAACGAATCTGATTTACCCTGCTAAACCAAACTGAGTGTAGAATCATGTGGAAAATGTCATACTTGACGGGATTTGGATGCCACAGAAAATGCTTCTGCACCCTTTTCACATTTGACTGCAGGGTTATGTATTGACTCTCGGGTATTGCCAACAAGATCTCCTTCAGCTTAGGTACATCACCTTCTGGTACGACAACAGAGAACGCACTCCAGTTGAGTGCAGCGTCAAATGGGAGAACAAAATTATCGGCAATTATTACTGGGACACACTCATAATATATTGCCTCAACTATTCTCGGGCTGTTTACCTCATACCCCATGGGACAGAGACAGTACTTGCTTGACTTCATATGCTGAACATAATTTCTCTTCCTAGTGATTCGGTGGGGCAGTCTACTATATATTCTCATATCAGCATCCTTGTCTCCCCAATACTTGAGAAGTACAGGTCGAACTCGACCGTGCATCTGCCCTGCAAAGAAGGCCAGGATAGTTCTCTGTGCAGCTGGTCTTCCCCCAATATCTCTTAGAGGTCTTCTTGGTGATCTAAGAAATGTTTCTGGAAGGGAAACATCTTTTCCACGGATAAAAATTCCTTCAGAAATATCTGCATTGCAGAGAGCTTTAATAGTGTTCTTCCGCAATTCATCGTGCAATTTAGTTGTGTAAGGCCCCTGAGAGAAGATACAATATCAGGCACATAAATTGATTTTTCAAATTAAATCTGTGTTTCTCCTCGATAGTTGATCAAACATTTTCTAAACAAAGTTGATCAAAATACCAGTAAAAAAGGTATTGCTTAAAATCCATAGTTTACATGATGGTCACTTAAGCAAGAAAAATATGCAGTGGAGAGAACATACCCAGTCATGGCAAGCAACAAAGAAATGATCAGCTCCTTTTGTCCTATTCCAATATGGGTACTTGGCCGAGATTAGGTCAATGTAATTTTTAACGAAGATAGACAGTGGCTCAATTGTATTTGAACCAGGCACATAAAGGTTATGCTCTAGTTGACGAGAGCTATATGGGAGATAGAATAAATGGGCTCTGTTTGGATCTCTAACAACAAAATGCTGGCTTGTCTCCATCAATCTCATAAACCACCCCTCAGACGCATAGATACCTTTCAACTCTGGGGAATGGAAAATAGGTTTTGCTCCATCATGATATATGAAAACCTTAAGAAGTCTCTCCATCAGTTCATAACTCCTGGAAGCATGAGTTGAACACATTTAATAAACCAACCACTCAAATGAAACAGCTAATGCACAGTACAATCCAACACACAATGGTAGTGTAATAAATTAGGAAATACAATGTGTCTTAAGTTATCAGTGCTTCCTTTTATTAGGAACTTCTGCTCACGTGCTACTGATCATCTGATGTACAGTTGGTTGGTAGAATTGTACATCACAAAATACAATGCCATAAGTAAATAGAAGTTACTCCAATATGTGATCATAGTGTCGAGCAAATTAGAAGTTAGTTCTATTTTTTGAATGGAAGGATAAACAAGAACATTGATAAACACATGATTGAGCATTTGATTTTTAGAAAGGAATTATGGTCACAAGAGAGAAAATACGAAGCCTAGAAAATTCCTTACCTTTTAAAGATGGACACATTCCGGAACAGGGGTGCATATAGATCAGGGTCATCTAAAGTCAAAGGTGCATTAGTGATCTCTTTCTTTGCATATAGAAGCTCCTCATCAGCTGCTGTTGACCAAAGAGGTGCCTGCTAAATTGTCAAGGTAAGAAAAGTATTAGCACAATTTTGACTCTTAATACTAAGAATTGAAACCATATCCTATAAAAGAGGTAAAGCATCAACCTCTGGCATTAGAGGTAGAACTGAATTGCTATCCACATGATGTCCTCCATTGACATCAGAGCTCATTTTAGGCAAACCACTAAAAATGGGCTTCACAGGTAAGGAAGTTAAAATAAATATGTAAGTTGCTACTTGCTACAGGAAAATTCCACACATGATTACTGAGATATGTACCTCTCTTTTGAGAAAAGGAGCTGATTCCTTTGGCGGGTTTCTCTGAAGTGTCAGAAACCTCTGATTAGAAGGGATTGAGAAAACATGGTTTCCTAATTACATTAAGCTGAAACATAACATGAAATGCAAAAGGAAACCCATGCAGTGATATGTCAACTTTTATAGTGATCCATACCTTTATCTCAGGATGTTCGGGTTCCTCCATAGAACCATCATCGAAATTCTCTGCAGGTGAAGATGAAGGGACCAAGAACATAGAGGGGGCTGCAGCTGGAGCAATCGTAGCTGACAAATTAATCTGCAAAACAATCAGTTCGTTTTATTTACTCGTTTGAAATGTCTCTCACTCCCCTGATTTACATTGAGAACAACAGATGTTTTATAAATTGTTACTAAATCAAAGATTCGTCTGAATTTCTAAAAAATATCTTAAACATTTACTGCGATTGTATCAGGGTCCACACCTAGCTGTACTCCAGACTTCAAAAGTTAAGTCGCCATCAAATATGTGTCGATTTGCAGTTAAAATTCCTCACAGGTTGTTAACATTTCCCAAATTCGACCAAATTTCCACTTTAAACAAACACTGTTTGGCTGCTAAAAGGTTGATATTTTTCTTTCCATGCCTCCTTATATAACAAAATGCACCAAGGTAAATGGAAATCAGCACCCACCTCGCCCAAGAAAGAAAGCGGCGCTTCGGCTGGCGACGACGTGGAGGCGGCGGGGCCCGCGAAGCTTCCCGCCACGGCCGCGGCCACTACTGTCTCCTTGCGGGTCCTTCCCGGGAGGGATCCCACGAGATAGGAGCGCCACCGGCCGGGGTCCTCCGTGGCCGGGGCGGCGGCCAGGAAGAGCACGAGCGCCGCGACAGCGGCGCAGGCGGCGACTACGCGGCGCCAGGAGAGGAGCTTGCGCGCCGCAGGAGGATGCGACGGATTGGTGTGGTGGTGGTGCGGCATTGCGACTGAGGCCGGCGGCCGCTGGAGCCTGGAGGAGTGGTACGGACGGCGGTGCTGGGAGGATAGTGGTGCGGGCCGCGGTCGCAGTGGAACTGTAGAAGGACGGTGACGAAGGCGAGGTGTTCCTCTGACGTTCCCGTGTGTCTCGGGTACTTGGCCAGACAGCGGTGCGTCGGAATCGACGTTGTTGCCCTCGGTGCCTCAAGGCCAGTTCACTGATCTTTGAATCTTTGTTTTTTTTCTCATAATATAATGTTGTGTACTTCCTTCATTCTAAATAGTAAGTCATTTCAGAGAGTCAGATTATTTTAAATTTGATCAAATTTATTGAGAGAATGGCAGAGAGGTTAAAAGTGACAGAGCGTAAATCTGTTGAAGGTCTCCTCGTAGGTTCGAATCCTATCTCTCCCAAGAATGAATCCATTTGTAGTGAACCAAATCCAGAAATTTATAATATTAAATAGATATACTATAATAAAAATATAATTAATAAAGAATTCAATCATACTTACTCCCTCTATCCCATAACTCTTGACGTTATGGCAGCAGAGTGAAGTGTCTAGGTTCACATTTCATTCAATGCACCTGGACCCAATTACGTGATGCATTCAAAGGTTGATGTATCGATGACTCTGCTAAAACGTCCTTCAATATGAGACGGAGGGAGTAGTTAACATCTTAAATATTATTATATTATCATATAAATTTGGTCAAACTTGAAATATTTTGACTTTTCAAGATTTTTTAAATGACCTACAATTTAGGATAAAAAATCTTAGAATGGCTTATAATTTAGGACAGAGTAGAAATCACTCTAGTTGATTAAAATCCAATTGAGCTCACATGAAAGAATTCAAAAGTTTACAATATGAGATCCCTCAACTTTTCACAATTTGGCCCTTTTTTAACAAAATTTACATTTGGCCCCCTGGATGTCATAAACACACCTTTGGACCTAGGGTGTCGGCGCCATGACTGGTGGCCCCGAGGTATAACGTCTCGGCGCCACAGATCTTGGCGTCGAGGTACACGACGCTGTGCTGATGTGGCCGGTACCTCGGCTCCATGGATCATGGCGCCGACCTCGACGCCACAGATCACAGCGCCGAGCTCGGCGCCACAGATCTTGGCGCCAGCTAGGCTTCAAACAGCCCTCCCAAGCTCCCTTGCCCGAGCCTTGGTTCATTTCTTCCTCCTCCCTCTCGGTTTCTTACCTCCCACACCCGTCCAATCCCTCCTATCATCGATTTTGTCCATAGAAACTTGGATTTGATCCACACATCTTCGCAAGCAAGGTAATCTATCTCTCCTCTGTTTTTAGGCATTGATTTGGTATATATCATGTCTATTTTTGCAACCCTAGTATTTGATTTAATTTGTTTTTTGCATTGTACGTAACGGTAGGATGCCAAGGTGTGGTAGTAGGACGCCTAGGCGTGGTAAAGCTCCTAGGCCAAGGTAATCTTCTCTCATGATGTATAATTATGTGTTTCTTTTTGTTCAATTATTTCAAAACTCTATGCTTGGGGTTGAATGTTATTTGCAGTTGCTTATTAGAATAGAATCGTTTGCATTGTAGCTATGCTCGCTCGCTCCCAGATCCGTACATTTGGTTGCCTATCCCTACCGATGTTCCAAGGCCCATGTGTTGGTGTGGTGATCTGTGCAAGGTAGACATTTCTGAAGATGAGGAAACATATAAGCAGAGGTATTGGATGTGTCCCAATTTTAAATGGACTCCTATAGAGCAACAGCGCAAAAGTAAATTTATTGTAAGTAACCTTTATTACGCATTGAATTATAGTTGTCATATTCGGTGACTTGTATATTTTCTAACTATTCTTTTTATTGCAGACCCTCCACCCCTTTGTGATTTTGAGGAGTGGATCGACACTGAAATCAGTGAGACAAACAAGAATCTTCTCAAAGATCTAAAGGAGTGGGAAGCTGAGCGTCGAGAGAGGTATGAGAGGAGGCTCAAAGAGGAGGCTGCACAGAAGGAGCACAAGGAAGAGGAGGAAAGGAGGAAAGCTGCTGCAGAAAGGGAGGAAAGGGAGAGGAAGCTTGAGCGTGGGCGCCGAGCGAAGGTAGCGCTGGAGGAGAATCTTGATGCCCAGAGGAAGGGAAAGTGGCCTCACTGCACTCAGTAGCCCTGTGGTTTCTCCATGAACAATGTCACCATGGCTTGGACTTTTTAATTATGTTGTCATCCGCTGCACTTTAGTTTGGACTCAATTATGTCATGTATTATGTTATGTACTCTGTTGTCATGTACTTTTAGGCTTATTGTGCTGTTAACTATGGCCTATTATTGGACTTGTCATTGTGTTATTGTTCTTGTCATTGTGTTATTGTTCCATTCCTTCTGTTCATAATATTCATTTTAATATCGCGAAGGTCACATCTTGCAAATAAAAGGTGACATGCCTTAGGCAATTAAAGCAAACAACAAGCACATGAATGACATGTGAGAACATGTACCAAACAAGGGTACATAGTTCTTTTCACTAACCCTAACATGCCTTAGGTAATTAATGCAAGAAATAGATTATATTACAACTAGTGGACGAGGGTCGACCCACCTAGTGAACCCGCAGCTTTCGGGAGTGTCGGAACTCTACAAAAACTAAATTTTCTTAGATGTAGCCCAACCAACGAACATATTTATCAAAATATAAGTAAAAGAAATTACAATAGCTCGCGGGCATTTGAAGAAACGCCGGCCTCCATCCATTCCGCCATCGGTGAACATCTGCACTAAGCAATCCTCACCATGCATACATTTTGGCCAAGGTTCCCACCATTTCTCGTAGTTTTTCAAAGGATCCTCTTTGCTAAAATCTCTCTTACTTTGCTCAGGGAAACGCTCAACGGCTTCACTAAAGTCTTCAGGACCAAGAGACCCGTCCCAAGCATTAGGATCGCCCTTGCACGGATTGGGATTTTCCTTTGCCACCCCCTTCCCTCTCCCACTAGATGTGTTTCCAGACATTTCTACGCCTTTGGTTTAGGGTTACATTGCATCCAATGTGTGGTATATAGGGAGTGATGTTTGGTGGCCGTTGCATTGTGTCGTAAATGCTCTCGTGATGGCTGTTTCGAGGTACACTGCAAAGGCTACACAGGATATGACGATTCACTGAAAAGCCTTGATGCTATGGAGTATTGTTGCTATCACTGAAAAGGCTAGTTGAAAACTCACTGAAAAGCCTAGATTCGTATATGCAGTAAATTCGTACACGAGCAATACGAGCAAATTGATTGGACAAGACAACACACATGTCGAAGATGTACTAAGTTAAACATTGATACTGACTGTACAATTTAATTTCGATAAAAAATTTCGGCAGAACGTCCCCTATTTTTGAGCTAATCTACAGACAAATATGACAAACAAATATGAACTCAATAGCGCATGTACAGACATACAGATATCCAATGCATGTAGTCCATAAACCAACTCCATGTAATACATATTAGGAGTCAGTCCATAGTAGTAGTACATACAGTCCATAAATAAAGTCCATACAATACATATTAGTTCACAAAGTCCATACAACTAGTCCATAGTGTCCATAACTAAAGTCAATACAATCCAAATGCTCGGAAGAACTCCAAAATAACCATCCAAAGTTATCAAGTCCATGCAGCCCAAATAGCCTTAACCTACATCCCAGTGTCACTTCCTCCTAGTCTTACCCTTACCCTTGTGTCCAAGCGCATTGGTGCCTGGAGTGAACTTGCTAGGCGGACGGCGTCGCCTTGTTCCTGCAACCTGTGTGGGCTGAGTCGAAGGAGCACCCTCAAGCTCAGAGTCCCCAAGCTCATCATAGGAACGCTCGCCTTCTGTCTCGTCGTCCTCGTCTCCATTGTCCTGAAAGGTGTCCACGGTTGCCTGGGAAGAGCTCTGTCCTCCAATATCTGCAGATAGGGGTGAAATGATGTGGGCATATGAATTGTTCTAGCAAGTCATGATTGCAGTATTTTACTCCAGTAAACTAAATAAGACATGTTTTATAGATATACCTCCTTGAGAAGAAGCACCGGTCTGCCATGGCCTTTCTTCGACCACGTCCGTGGTAGTACCACAGCCACAACGAGCTGCAGCACGCCGCAGCCTTCGTGATAACCTCTGTTCACGGAAAGATGCAATTAGCTAGCTGTCCATTGAATGCACTTCTATTTATTATTTCTGCTAGTCATTGCACACAAGTATTATTTTCATATAAGACTAAGAAGCTACAATACCAGGAATCATTAACGTACCCGAAGAAAGTTGTCAAGTGTGTGTTCGTCTACACCTGTTCTTGGAAATTGTTCAATATCAAGCACAGATTGCTTCAGCGTGTTTCCCTGAAAAAAGCATCAATAGGCTTAGGCAACCAATAAATGGTTTGACTGCAAATAGTACAAGAGAGTAAGGTACACTATAGTAGTCTAACTCATTTAGCTATCTGCAGTAGTTTAACATTCAGTAGCAGATTTCTCATCAACCGGTAGCAAACATTAAATGATAGGTTCAAAGTTGGCAGTACCACTCGGTCCAGGATTGGTGCAGATTCAACTTGTGTCCCCGCCCTTGTCGTAAGGTCGTAAGACGTTCCATCATCTTCAGAGGACTGAATATCAGCGTAGTCTGCTTGGGTCCATTGCACCTTCAGGTTGGTCCTTGTTACACCCTGGTACCAATTTAGGTACGCTCTGAAGTTCTCTTTTGTGTGTGGCTGGTCATCATCAATTAGGTTCTCATGAAAATTATCCCACTCCTCGATGTATTGACGGTGCAAGGTCTCAAAGTCCGTTTCCTTCTTTTGTTTCTGACGATCGATCCTGTAAGTTATCATCCATGAAAATGCAATAAAAATTACAGATGATTTAGCTATGTGTGTAGGTTATCATCAAAATTTAAAAATACAGATATGATTTAGCTATGTGAGGTTGAACTAAGTAACTATAGAACGACTCGGCCATGTTGCTAGTCTGAAACTCATACCTCCATCCACCTTCATCGTAGGCTCTTGTCCATTTTTCACGTTCTCCTAACAATCCACTCAGCCAGTGCCTTCCTTCTGCATTGGTTGCGGTTTTTAGCTGATCCATTTTCTCCAAGAAGAACTCTACCTCAAGCATGCGTGCAACCTCCTCGAGAAGAGGAAAGTTGTCCTTCGAGCCATCCTTCCCAAGTAAATTCTCGGCAAGGTGCCGAGTGCACCAACGGTGATGCAAAGGTGCATACCCCGGAATCTACTCCTGAACAGCACTGAGTATGCCCTGGTCTCTATCAGATATGACACAAACCTCCCTCTGAGGGCCAATGACGTGTCTCCTAACAAGCCGCATGAACCATCCCCAACTGTCTTTGTTCTCTCGCTCCACCAAAGCAAAAGCCAAAGGCACCAAAGCATTGTCTGCATCACAAGAAATGGCTACTAGAAGTGTGCCCATGTATTTGCCAAGCAGAAAAGTACCATCAATGGATAGCACTAGACGACAATGCCTGAAGGCCTCAATGCACTGGGGAAAACACCAGAATGCACGAAAGAATATCTCCCTCCCATTTATCTTTCATCTGGCTTCTGGATATACTCGTAATGCATGCCTGGATTAGCAGCTTTTATTGCATTGAACATAGCAGGCAGCTGCTCATACCCCTCCTCCCAGTCCCCATAAATCATCTTCCACGCCCGTTGCTTTGCCCTCCATGCTTTACCATACTTTACCTCATGCTTGAAAATTTTCTGTGCCAAATCCATAAGTGCCTTGACCTTCAAGTTGGGGTGTTCCTTTAATGTGGTGTAAAAATGTCTGGCAATGAGGGTAGAGGTCAATTGTCGATGCTTTGCTTTTAGTTCTGTTTGGGCACAAGTATGGGGACCTACAATTCTAGTAATCTTGAACTTCCCTGTGTCCTTCTGTTTGCGAGCACACACCCTTCGGCAAACCACCATGTATCGGCGCTGCACATAAGAGTGCCTCACCCTGAAAGGCCTTTTACGATGCACAGCATACTCCTGTAGCCACCTTCTTAAGGTGGGCAAATCCTTGAAGACCATGCCCTTCTTAATTTCCACGCTCGCACCATCCTCAGGAGCCTCTAGCAGCTCGTCATCTCTTCCATCACTATAACCACGTTGACAATCACCAAGGGAGCTGAATTCATGAACCAGAGGATCACGACCATGACAATAGCGTCTAAGGACCTCCATTTCTTCTACGCTCAAAGCTGCAACTGGGCGGTCATCATCAGAATCAACGGCCCTTGCTGTGCCATAAGGCTCCTCATCATCCGCAATTTGAACATCCACACTATTAGAGGCCATAAACCCTGGGTTCACGCTAGTTGGTGGATGAATGGTAGTCAAACCATGATTATCAGGATTATGTCCTGCAATTGAAGCAGAAATATGGATGGCATTGAGAAAAAAGAACGTAACGAAGGAAGAATATGGATGGCCAAAGTGTTACTAAATCACTTACTAGGGTGGTTCTGGGTCAGAGGGATCTCCTGAGGGGCAGCACCAACATGATCACCATCAGGACATACACCAACCTCATTCGGCGCAGATTGAGCATCGGGCACCACAAGCTCATCTTCCACATTCATCTCGAGGTTGGGTAATGTAGGCTAGTGCGCGTTGTTTTGCGGGTACAGGCGTATGGACGACTAGTTCTGTCATATTTCGAAACAAAAAATTAAAATTGTAAAAAAAATTAAAAAAAATTAAAAATACAAAAAGCTCCAGAACAACGGCACGGACGACGGAATGGGCCGGCGTGGGTGATAGGGTTCAGGTGGTTTTTTTAATTTTTTTTAAAAGCTCGGCGCCAAGATCCGTGGCGCCGAGGTCTCGGCCACGTCAGCACCAGGGCGGGTACCTCGGCGCCCAGATCTGGGGCGCCGAGACGTTATACCTCGGCGCCCCGGCTTATGGCGCCGACCCCTGGGTCCAAAGGTATGTTTATGACAACCAGGGGCCAAATATAAATTTTGTTAAAAAAATGCCAAATTATAAAAAATTAGGACAAGATCCTTCCTTTCTGAGAATAGAAGAGTATTCATCCATTAAGGCTTTATTTAGATTACCAGTTGCAGTTTTTTTTACAACAAACATATTTATATCAGCAGGAAGAAGTTACAAGTAACCTTAATGTTACAGAAACACCTAACAAGGGACACTTGTGATCATGGCTGCTGTAAGAGCATGTAGTCTCAAGGATTGAACAGTAGGAACAGTAGGAACAGGTATAGAGAAAGCTTGCCTAGCCAAGGCATCAATTGTGGTATTAAAAGTGGCGAAGTTGTTGAAGATCTGGGTGAAAGGTTTCATTCGCCAGTCTGAGGATGGTTATGATCAGCGTTGAAGAAGTGAACCAACTGGTTGTAGAGTTAGGTTACATATGGTGTAACTTGTTGATGTGAGCTTAAGTTACAGATTTGATGTGGGGTGCATATATTTTTGTAAATTCTTTTGCTGATAGTCACAAGAGATGAGTGCCCCGCTTAATGTAACTCTAAGGCTAACCCCTTGCTACTCAAATAATTCGGACAATGGCCCCAAGGCTACATCCATTGTGTGAGCTCGCTCACCTCCATTGTAAGCATTCCTCAATGAGCCCAGGACCCTCGTCTAGCCTCTCGAGTCTCTATGACACGTACAACTCAGAACAAGATTTGAATTTGAGAAGATAACAATTTTGGTGCTCAGAAGAACCTTCTAGAACATGATTCAAGCCTCAAGGAGCTTGGTGGATCATGAAAATGAGATGGGCATGAACAAAATTCCTTTGCTCTTCCTCCGATACTCTTGGAAAGACTAATGATCAAAGATTGAAATCTTGTTACGCTGATGAGACTGATGTTACCAATTGGTACACGATTGACACCAATTAGAGGCGATTCCTAATAACATCAACATATATAAGAAGCCTTAGCGATTGGATTTAAACCCACTTTCCTCCTTGATGCTTCTTCTTCTATTAGAAAATTGTGAAACTCGTGAATCTATTTAGGTCCACCATCTCCCCAAATGGTGGAAGAATTTTCATAGCACAAGAATAAGATTGGAGATTACGAAACTACTTCTTTTGGGGAGACCAAGAACTTGAAAAATACAGTGATCGAGCAATGAGACATTGTGATAAGCATTCTTGTGTAGAAATCACTCTATTAATTAAAATGCAACTAAGCCCACATAAAAGGATTCAAAGACTCTATTCTGCTTAATGAAAAATGCGTTCAAGGTCGGGTGTGATCGCGAAAAAACAAATAAAAATAGACTGAGAGAGTAAGAGTTAGCATGAACCGCTCCGGCAACGATATATACGATCAAACTTGATAAGAAGCTCTTAAGATGTCCCCGGCAGTGCTACTTTAGCTAGCTCGTTTCTTACGTAGAAGAGAGAAGATGAAAAAGACAAAAGACTATCTCTTATCTCTGTACCTATCTGCTCGCAAAACAAGGTAATTTGTGGGTCTGCTCTCAAAAATAAGTGATGGTGAAAAAGAAAATATACAGTTGCAAACATACAGATTAGAGAACAAAAGAGATTAGAGATTAGAGAATATGTAGACCTATGGGAAAGACTGCATAACATACAGTTGCAAGAGCAGGTCGAGGACACCGTTCGTTGGAAATGGACACGGGACGGCGAATACACAACAGCAAGTGCATATCAAATCCAATTTGAAGGTTCCTTCGGCAAAATAAAGCTGATGCCGATATGAAAAGCTTATGCAGAACCTAAGTGTCGCTTCTTTGCATGGACACTCCTATACAAAAAAATTTTGACGGCCGACAACCTCGAGAAGAGGCAATGGCCCAACAACCCGATATGCAAATTATGCAGTACTCATAATGAGACACCCAAGCATTTGTGCCTTCAATGTCCCTTCGCACAAGAAGTTTGGTCGTGACTGAAGATATGGTTTAACCTTTCAACAATACAAACCATCAATGCAAATGGTTCGATATACAAACACTGGAAAACTTGCCGAAGAAAAGTACCGGTAGCGGAAAGGAAAAAAATTAACGGCATCATCATCTATTTCTGGTGGCACATCTGGAAAGAACGTAATAGGCGAACTTTTCAAAACAAGAGTCTACACGCGGAACAAGTAGCCCAACTATGCAGGGATGATATCAAGCAATTCTTTTTCGCCAAGGAACCGAATCCACAAGAAGAGTAATTCACAGTTTGCTTCCTTTCGGCGGGTGTGCCAACTCTTTTATCCCCGGGGACCTTTCTGTTTTCCTCTTCTTCGTAGGCTTTGCTTTCGTTGCTCAGGTAAGTCTGGTAGAGTAGCTGGTAGCCCGGTTGAGTCTGTACAGTCGTTTTTCTTTTGTCTTCTCCCCTCTTTGTAAAGTCTTCTGTTTTCCTTTCTATCGTCTAATAAAATTAGGCGGCGAAGCTTTCATCGTTCCTTTCGAAAAAAAGAAAATATAGAATAAAAACATTATTTTGATATGAGATTCGTATAATGATGTGGCATGACATGACATGTTTGAACTAGCTTTTACAGTATCTGGCATTATTGTTTTTTTAGATAAGGGAACCAAGTTCCAGCATCTGGCATTATTGTTACTAACTTCAAATGACAGTAGATGCAAGTATGGTGTATCATTTATAATATACTCTTATGCAAGCGTTTATATGGAACCGATCCACAGGTCCATTCTCTGTCACTCTCATCTCATACGGCCGAGTTGATTGTACTTTTGGAGTAGCTATAGATACTACAGAAATTCGTTTGGGACGGAGCTGACGAATGGCTGAACGATGCAGAATCCTACACACAACCACGTCATGGTCATGGGACGCGAACGCGATCACGATGCGCTCGGTCTGGCTGGTTCTGCCGCCGGAGCTGTCCAAGCCTATTCAGCTACCTATGCATCGAGGCACCAGCACCGGTAGTCCGGCGTGGAGAGCCGGAGGAGCTCCTCAGGCGTCATGCGCTCCAGCTCCCGCTGCCTCCACGCCGGGAACGCCTGGTCCGCGCTCGCCGCCTGCGCGTCGGCGTCGCCGCCTCCGCCCCTGGGGTGCTGCTGCCCGCGCATCCTGCGGTAGAGGCGCATGGCGGCGACGCAGTCCTCGAAGGGATGCTGGTGGCCCTTCTGGATCCCGTAGCCGAGGTAGCTGAGCGTGAGGAACCTGAGCGAGTTGCTGAGCTTGCTCGTCTTCATCAGCGGCGGGTACGTGGCCGTGTCGCGCTTGAGGTAGGCCGGGTAGTCCATGCCCAGCGCGTCGAGGTCGTGGTCCAGGCCGTGGCCGACCAGCAGCCTCGCCCTACCCCGGCTCGTGCGCACCTTCCACGGCTGCTCGCCGTTGAGCAGCAGCTCCTCCACCCGCCGCTGCGCGCTCTTCACCGTCATCGCCAAGCCGTCGCGGAGGTGGTCCGGCCGGATCCCCGTCGTCTCGTACCGGTAGTGCGTCACCGGGAGCAGCGGCTTCACGAAGGTCTCGAATAGGATGGTCTCCTGCTCGTCGATCACGCACACCCGCGCGCACACGTCCAGGGACCCGTCGCTCCCGGCGCCGACCATCTTGCAGCCCAGCGCCAGCGCGCCTCCTACTCCTTGCGGCTGCTGCAGCGCCCTCGACGGCGGTGGCGGGGAGCGCAAGAGCTGGCACACCGCGCGGTGGGCTCTGAGCGCGGCGGCGCTGGCGAGGACGCGGAGGCAGATGTCGCAGCCGCGCGCGGCGAAGGCGTCGGCGCAGGTGGCGGCCTTGGGCAGCGTGGAGCCGCCGACGCCGAGGTGGTCCCTGAGCGCCTCGAAGGAGCGGCAGTGCTTGCCGCAGATGTCGCAGCGGGGCTCGTGCGCCGAGTGCCGCGCCGCGCGCATGTGCTCCACCAGGTGCTCCATCCTGTTGAACTGCCGGAAGCACGCCGCGCACTTGTGACGCCTGCCGGCCAAAAAACAAATCACTGGAATGTGTTACTTAGTTGCTTGCATCAGCATAGTTTTACTTGTCTTTTTAGATTTTGTTCAAAGTGCTGATCATAAGTTCAAAATACATTATTAAAAAATACAAGGCGGAATAGATTTAAGATAACTATTTTCAATTATTATATTTTCAGCAGGGACCTTAAACCCTCTTGATCATTTCATTAAAAAGGGATAATGTCCACGATGGTTCTAGTAATACTATTTTTTGTGATGTCAACCTATATAAAATTCTAGACATTGGTAGTAAAACCAAAAAATGGCTTCGAAAACACAGATGTACTTCTATTTTTGTGATAGAAGTGGTTCATAAAATCCAGCTATCCACGCATAAAGCAGACATATAGTTGTGACCTCAAGACTCAAAGAGCAGCGCTAGCAACTCACCCATGAGCATCTGAGGAGCTATCCATGGTCACGTCTACGGTTCACTGAACTGCTGTTCGGTTGGTCTGTCAGCAAGAGCCTGCACACGGATGCCTATTTATAGTACTCCGTCATCATGCTGTCACTATAACAACACTCATGTTCGATCATCGTTAGCGACTACCACTGCTGCTCACTCGCTCTCTTTTGCCACAGCTTTCTGCGGTGTGTGGTATGCAGACATTGTTCTGATGCTAGCACAACAAAACATCACACTTTTATCTTCATGAGATGCAGAACATCGGCACCGGACGTTGGTATAAACTCTCACCGAAGAATTTGCCATGTGTTAGCAAACTACTAGCCATGTATGTTGTACATTGGTTTTTGTTGCCTAGTAGTGTAACTGATTTCCTAGATTATTGTTGTATTAGTAGAAGACTAGAAATCACTTGGTAGCCTGGTCTAATGCCTAATTAGGATGGCTGTTTCGGGTATCGGCTTATCTTAAACTCTTATAAAAGCTAATACTCACTGGCCTATATGTATGCCTGCCTCCTGTAGATTCGTGGAGATTGTGTAATTTTGCGAACTCATGGTGTTCCGTGCAGCAAAACCAGGCGAAGAAGGATCGCACATCTCATATTATTTATTCTTTACGAGCATGGTGACGACGGCAAAAAACACGGCAGGCTGCACGCCTCCACAGCATGAGCGTTCCAGTTCCACGGCACGGCATGAAGTACGCATCCGACTCCATGGCAAGTTAGCAACTCACGAGATCGCAAGGTGCCAAGATCACTAGGCCAGGTATGGGCATTTTTAATTTCACTTTGTAGTTGATTGATTATTTTATTTTCGGCAATAGGATCAGTCGTCGAAGCTAGAAGCTACAGAGCTCAACGTTAAACCTGAACGTGCGATGTTGCTAATGTGGTAATAATGCCATGTTGCTAATGCCGACCCTGACTTTGTCATTATTTTTATTTTGAAGCATAATCATGAAACCTACAAAGAAGATAATTGGATCTTTTTACGAGACAGCAAGAGATCAAGGACAAAATGACTCCGATACAATTTAGACACATAGAGTACCAATCAAACATGTTAGTTCCTTTGTTTTCTTTTTCTGTAAAATACTACGTACTTTCAAATTTGATAATCTATCCATATATGAAAACAAATATATTCTCTGAAATTACAATCACTCACTAGAATTTCATATAGCTTTTTTATTTGTCTTGCTATTTTAGTTGTTTAACCCTCGGTGCAATTCAATTCTTTTCTGCCCGCAGCAGCGCGCGAGGAATCTACGTAGTACTTCGTACTACCATGTTTACACCTTGGAGATGATTTGGTCTAATGGTTCGGCAAGCACCAATCCATTGTTTTTGGCTCCGGTGCTGATGCAAAAAATACTGTGATGTTGCCCATCTAGTTGCCAAATGTTTTTTGGCTCCGGTGCTGATGCCAAATGTTTTGCTAGCTTGCAAGTTTGCGTTGTTGGGTGTGGTGGTGATCTCTTTCTTTCTCTTTTGTTCATTGTGTTTGTTTAGCCACTATCTCTGTGGCGTCTGTTGTCGTGTTATGTTGTATTTGCCATACTTTCAGCCTCCTTCTACTTAATTAAAAAAAATATGAAATCGTGTTCGAGAAAAAAATATTTTGCTAGCTTTGCTGCCTTGGCAGCTTCTGCAAGATCTTCATTTGCCACACCGTGTTCTGCCTCAGTGGAATATAATACTGTAAAGGGTAGACCTAAATAACTATAAACCGTCAATATCTTTCTATTATATCCAAACATGAGTGTTGTTTCTATGTCTGTATCTAATCTTCGTCAGCATCATTGCACCAATACATCCAATTCTTTCACTAGAAAGTGTATATAGTGTACACTTGTTTGTTTGTTGCCTAGTGTAACCGATTCCCTAGATTTTTGCAGGTGTATATAGAAATCGAGGCCTCAAGCAAGGGGATGCCTTATCCCCCTATCTCTTTCTCCTGGTTGCTGATGTCCTACAGAGGTTGATCAAATCTGATGGCTCCATTCGACACCTGGCAAATGATGCGCCGTGCCCGGTCCTCCAATACGCTGATGACACCTTGATCTTGGTTAGAGCTGAGGTTACTGACATCCGAAGACTGAAGGTGCTGCTCAATGATTTTGCTTCAGATACTGGCTTGACAATCAACTACAGCAAGAGCACTTTGGTGCCTATGCACATACCACCTGGCAAACTCCAGCGCATTGGCAGGTTACTGCAGTGCCAACAGGCATCGTTCCCTCAAGTCTATCTTGGCCTTCCGCTGTCAAATGTCAAGTTTAACCTCTCTGCCTTTGCTCCACTGATTGCTAAAGTGGATAAGCGGCTGTCAGGCTGGCAAGCAGCTCTGCTCAATCACCAAGGGAGGCTGATTCTCATCAACTCAGTGCTAGATGGCCTAGTTACCTACATGATGCAGGCGTTGGCCCTTCCGCCAGGCATCATTGATCTCATTGAAAGCAGACGCCGTGCTTTCTTATGGTCCGGGAAAGACAAAACTAATGGTGCAAAATGTTTGGTAAACTGGGAAGACCTACAACTACCCAAAGCTCATGGCGGTCTTGGGATCAAGAACCTCGCAACACAAAATGCTTGCCTCCTCCTCAAACTTTTGCATCGCCTACACAATCCGGGTCCTTCTGCTTGGTCTGCATGGGCACGCCAACACACTGATCTACTCACACTGCGGAGTGATGGAGGTGGTAACCATTGGTCCGCTCTCCGTTCACTACTTCCGGCATACAGAGCTATCATCAAGGTGCAGATCGGAGATGGCTGCTCTACTTCCTTCTGGTGGGACTCGTGGCTCCAGCTGGGGCCGCTTGCTGTTGTTTACCCCTGCCTCCTCACCCATTGCACTCAGCCGGATGTCAGCGTTGGTCATGTACTTCTCCATGACCTCTCCGGGTTGCTGGTCACCAGGTTATCCAACCAAGCAAGATCAGAGCTGGCCGAGCTTAATGCACAGCTCCAAGACATCCACCTCTCTAATCAGCCGGACAGCCGTACCTCCAAATTTGTTCATGTCTCCAACACCCTCAAAACCTCCACCATATACAGAGCTTCCAATAGCCCAGACAATGTTCACCAGGGATCAAGTTTCATATGGAAAAACAAAGCTCCTCCAAGAGTTCAGTTCTTCGGCTGGTTACTCATCAATGGCCGTATTCAGTGCCGCTCCAATCTCTT
>CM041634.1:14496118-14549139 GCA_023333625.1 Bothriochloa decipiens
TACATACATACATACATACATACATACATACATACATACATACATACGTACGTACGTACGTACGTACGTACGTACGTATCGTACATACATACTTGCTTACTTACTTACTTACTTACTTACTTACTTACTTACTTGGCTGCCTGGCTCGCGCTCCCATTTGGTCCGCCTAACAACAACTTGCGTGTAAACTAGGCGTGACTACTGCCGCGCTTAATTTTTTTGCGGTGATGCGGCCGGATATTCCGCTTCTTCTCTCGAGTGTACCAAGTAGCTTGCTCAACTGAGTACATGTCGCCATCCCTCCCTCCGATTCGTGCAAAGTAGCTAGCGCCGCCGCCGCCGCCGCCGGCGGTCTTCTCGTGACCTAGCCCATCATCCCACAGGCGACCACATCTATGATCTATCCCAGCCCGGCCACACCGCCACAGCACCGTCAGCTCGATGGCAACACGTACGAGCGGCAAATGTACGAGCGTTAATTAACCTGTGGACTAGTAGCAGCAGTAGTAGTACTAGTAGTACTGACGAGACGACCATGATTGATGATTTTCATGAAAGATCGACGACGATCAGGCCGCCGTGCGGTGCGGTGCGCGCGGTCTTTGCTTGCGCTTTTCAGTGAACCTCTTTTCCTTTCTTTTTCCTGTGCGTCGGAAAAGCGATACCGCCATGGGCCCTCATGTCACCGATGAATTGTACCGTGTGAACTTTTCTTTCTGGAAAGAAGCCGGCACAACACAAAGCAGCAGAAAGCACATACGCTCCAATGGTCACAGGCTTGCTCACACTACGACCGGAGTACGCGTCGACGGCTTCGTTTGACCTTTCCACGTGGCTCAAGTCTATACGACCGCGCGCGTCTACACGTTGGTGATGATGCTGGCAAGTGGCGTCAGCATCAGCTGCGAGTGGGAGCCACATGTCACACTCTCGTACTTAATCTCTGCATCAGCATCAGCATCATGCAAAACAAATTTAACGTGAAAGGTTATAACTAATCTCTGCATTTTGAAACAACTTCTCCACTCCACGAGCAAGAAATGTACAAGTCTTCTAGGACATCGACGGTCTATTGTGTCTATCACTTTGATTGTTAATATCTATGAAACCAAGCAGCTACCTTAAATAGAAAGAGTTATATGCTATACAAGTGTATATCTCATCAATAAACCTACTCACGTCAACCTTGTGGTGTCAACCTGAATGAGCTTTTGATAAATGATGTTGTGGTCAAAGCTAAATAGTCATGACTTGTACAAAAATAGACCTAGATTTGTGATCGGAGAAGGAATAGGTAACATTTTTTTTTACAATGAAGCAATATATATTGATTAACAGCAGGAAGCTGTTAAGACCATTGCATCGTTAATGGTTACATTGTTGAGTGCCATAAGAAGGGGACACTCATGATCATGGGTTGCGTGAACGCAAACACCATCAAAACTAGATTGATTACTCTGAATAGCACTAAAGGCTTGTCTAGCAAGACAATCAACCATCTAGATAAGATTTCTATCTACACTGCGAACTGCAAAGGAGCTGGAGTCCATGGAATTGGCAATGAACTGGGTAAGAGGTTTGATCCTCCAGTCTGACGGATTATCCAGATCCCTTCCGTTGAGGAATTGGACAAGCTGTTGATTGTCACAGAGTATGGTTCCTTGTAGTAGTTGCAAAGATGTCAGCACCTGCATTGCAAGTGCCATGGCTGTGAGGTTGTCCTCCAGGACAGAGGAGGTTGTCCTCATCGCCGCCTTGATAAAGACACTGTGAGGTGGACAGCATATTAACAAAGAAAACTCCAAGGCCAGCAGCTCTAGTTCCATGCGCCAAGGGGTAGTGGAAGCATCAGTATAGCAAAAGTGTAGGTGCTTGAACCAGGAGTGGATCCATCTTGTGTAGAGGAGAAGTACCTGCATGTGAATGTATTGTACCTTGGTTGCAGACTATATTCTGCTGGGTAGTAGGGGCAACAACAGGCGCAGGAGGTGAAGTTTCATGTTGTTGCTGGGTAGTAGGGGCAACAGCAGGCTCTGGAGGTGAAGTTCCATGTTGTTCAGCCTGTACCTGTTCTCCCAAGACAGTAAGATGAGTTTGCATGTGAGCACTGGATGCCTAATGAATTTGGAGGAAAGTCCATGTTTTCCTTTGAAATCTATTGTCATTGCGGACCTTCCAAATATACCATAAGAGAAAAGGGGGTTTTACAAAGAGCATTGTCAGTAGGATTAGGAGTAATAAGCAAAACGAGAGACAGCTGGACACCATCTTCATCTTGGCTGATGCCTTACACCTGAAAAGGAGGATTAATAGGATATGGCTGGACCATGCATTGTTTCATTTCATCATAAATAAAGGGACCGATGAAAAGCATTGGACTACTCTGTCATACAGGCGTCATGAGAGGGAGAAAAAGCAACTTGTTATAGTACTTTAGTTAGACCAGAAAACCATATGTCGTGTCACCGACCGTGCGCATGCTACGACTCAACGTGTGGTCTCTTCTCTCTTCTGTATAGGCTTTTCTACTAGTGGAGAACAAGCCTCCCCTACACTGTACATTCATTCATTGTTTGGAGATATTTCAGCTCTCACAGTTTCAATTTGCATGTTGGGTCACCCCGGCTAGGCGTATTTGTTATCATCAGGTTAGACTTAGACTAACTCTTGGTCCTACATAGATTAGCAATTAAGATTTTCAAAATATATCGAGACAAAATTATGTGATACAGTTAAGCCCATAGTTAACCAGAATTGCTTATTTTTGCTTCTTCTTCATATTGAGCATGCATATATGTCTTTATAGCCATTTTTTCATCCGAGTTACGATATAAACTTTTTCACTATATTCATGCCACTTTTTATTTACACATTTATTGCGCCTCGATGTGTATGTGAGATCGCTTAGTTCAAACCTTAGTCTGAACTATGTGAGCTCTTGTTGGTCTGTTTTTCTCATTACTTCATGAATCCAGCTTTTGTCATACAAAATTCAATACTGCCGAATACAAAGGTAAGATTTTCAAAGAGTTGTTTATATTGCTTTTCATAATGGATAATGTAGATGCAAACTTATAGGTTTTTTTTTTGTGATAGCTTCCATAGGTCATAACGGAAGATTTGGTTGTCAATAATGCCAAGTATTAAAATATGTAAATGCTTTGATATTTTACTTTGAATGGGATATAACGTATATACACAACTTGTGCATTTTGCAGCGACAAACTTATTATGAGGATTAATATTGAGGAAACCTCTAATCACTAAGTAGTGTTGGTATAATTTTTGATGTGTTAAGAGAAGATATATTTTTTGTTTACATAAAAAAGGTTTTAAAGGCGGATATCCTTTTATATTAGGGACAAGGGATACATATATGACACATATATCTTGCACATGCATGTGATTGGTTGGAAGTTTGAAGGGAGCGGCACATGGCGGTGCCAGGGCAGGATGGGGACGTGCGCATCGACGGCCGAGACAACGACGTTCGTCTCCAAGATGTAGACAGAAATAAATAATAAATAATTAAATAAATAACACAGTTATTTTTGTGTGTGTGGTACGCTGGTACGGTGCGGAATGTGGTATATGTAGAGTACATTGGTAAAAGTGAAACTAGGAAATAAAGACCGTAAAAATGGGTGCGACGAGGGTTGAAGTGAATTACCGAAACCGAAAGAAAAGATGGGCGCGTCGATCGATTAATAAATGAATCGACCACGGGGGGGGACCGGGGGGGGGGGGGGGGGGTGGGGCGGTTCCGCTCCATCCGTATGCTACGGAATTACGGACGTCCTCCCGGGCTCCCGAGTCCCGACAGGACAAAACAAAGGAGGACCGCCATGTGCCGGGCGGCCCGTGCTGGCTCGTGTACGCAACGCACGGCACGTACTGCACCACACGTGTCCCTGTCCCTCTGCCTCTCGTCTCGCGCGCTCGCCCACTCAGCTCAGCTCAGCTGGCCTGGCAACCCCACCCCACCGGCATGATTGATCAAGTTGTCGCCCGACCGGACATTACAGTGGGCCACGCACATCGTATTCATTCATATCAGACGATCATACCAAGCTTTTGCATGCCGGGCACATGCATGCACGCCTGCTTGCTCCGTTTCAGCTAGCTGTTTGGAACCAACTAATCATGCCTGCCTTGCGGCCGGTGGAGCGTGTAATCAGCTGGCCTGGGCAGCACTTGATATGATGATGAGTTGAGTTCAGTTGGGGACGACGGACGGGGTCTATCAGGAGTCACATTTGTGGTACGGTCCAACTAACCTAGATTTTGATTCCATCCTGGCATTCTGCACACCGCGCCCACTTCTTCAATTCCATACCACCGGCGGCCATCATTCTGAATCGATCGCTTCCGTGTAAGGGCATATTTGGATTCGCTATGCTTCCAATGACAATTGGCTAAAACAAGCAAATAGTTTTTTTTTTTTTCGAATGCGCGGAAGACTTGTGTATCTTTGTATTTAAGTAGAAAAATTTTATATAACCACGCTTTTGCGCGTTTTAGGAGCGAAAATATTATATGAAGTGTTGCTCCTGCATCTTACAAGCTAATTAATAGTGATCCAAACAAGCTAGCTCTATGAAGTGAATTGTTATAATCAAAACACCATATTATTACAATAACCCTGTAATCCATCTTCCACCCACTCTTTGGTGATTATGAGAAATTTTTCACTTGAGCTAAAAATAATCCATCATATTAATCCAAAAAAAGTAATAATCTAGATATGCCATGCCTAAAGCAAAAGAAGAATTTCAAACAGAGTGAGATTCATAACAAATGTTGCTATGTTTTTCTATAAATTTAGTTATTTTTTTTAAAAAAATTAACCAGCACGGTTTTTATAGCAACAGATAAAAATAAAGGAATGGAGGGAGTATGTAGGTTTACAAAACAGTTACTCCGCATATAGAATACCATATCTGATAATGTATGGTTCAAATGACTGGATGATCCTGTCAAGAATATTTGCTGGTTCTACATTATTTCTTCCAAGTTCTAAACTGTCTTCTTGCGTTGCTCTCACTTTCAGAACGGAGGCAGAAAAGGATCGCAGAACACAAACGTACGGGGTGGCTCTTTCTCATGATAGCCACACTGGACGATGAGACCAAGATTTTTTTTTTACTCTATAAACTACTAGGGTATCGAGTTGGAACCTATTTCTAATAACTGAACACTAGTTGTCCGTAGGAAGAGTAATAGGTAATTTGATCTGGACACCAGAACAACTCCAATAGAGTATCCATATTCTTTATAATTGTTAGGAATAGAGATTTTGATTTTAAAAAAAAAAACCTCCGACACGTTCTTTAGTTAGTTATTCAAATATAGAAAATGAGAATGACTCTCTTAGATATTAAAAAACGATTTTTATACAAATGACTCTCTGCAATTATGGTTTAGAGAGTGAGCTTTAAAAGACCCTTGAAGATTCTTTTAGGACTAAACAAATGCATCCATCATTACACTATATAGTTTAATTAAAGAAGGCCCTACCATGTTGCCTAGCTTGGTGCTTGATGACCCTGATTTGAACGATGTGGAAAGATTTGTTCATTGGTGGTGCATTTTTCTTTTCTTGAGGGAGAACTTCGAAGAAAAGAGTGTACCAGGTAAGGAAATAGATGCTGATCGCTATCATCGTATGAAACCGCAACTAAAATCTATTCTCAAAATCAGCCTACAACACGTATGTATTTCAATTTTTTGAATAAATTTACAGAACAATTTTGTCCGACTATAATAAGGAAGAACTACTTCCATATAGTACATCAAAATCCATACATTTTAGGTTCTCTTTGAAATACATGAAATTTTTTCTTCATGTTTCTATGTTCTGTTTTCGTGTGAAAAATAAATTAATTCTTGTAAAATTCTTATACGGTCTCTGTAAAAGTTATTGATTTCCAAAGTGAAGAAACTTTCGAAAAAGAAAACTGACGAGAGACGCAATTTTCAAATATCCTACTGTACTACCTGTGCGTCTGTTTGCCCCTGTGTCCGTACGGAAATGTGTACTTCATCTCGTTTTTGCTACCCCAAGTAGAAACCGTAACCGGATAATCATCCGAGGCTCCCCACTCCCAGCTTCTCGCAATTGCAGCCGGTAGTGGCAGTACGGCAATTTCAGCCTCAGCTGAAGGTCACTCTCTGTCTCTCCCCATCTTCTCTCTCTAACGCTCTCTCTTTCTCAACAAAACTCCCCGAATTGCAGCGCATGTTACTCTCCCTCTCTCTCTCTCTCTCTCTCTCTCTACCCGAAAACAAACTCCAAGCAAGCACATCCATCGCTCTTCCTCTGTCCCAGCCCCGACCGCAACGATCTGTTTTGCATCTTCCTCTTACTCCATTTCCAGCCTCATGCGTAATTTTCTTTCGGAATTGAATCTCTCCCTCTCATGGCGCTCTGAGCAAGTACAGCTCCAGCCAGTGAGAGAAATGTAGGCACCACAAATCGACCCAACAACATCCCTGCTCTACCAGAAATCCAGTCTTTTTCCCAGCCCAAATCCGCCTCTTCCGTTCCAGTGCTGCCATAAAGTTTGGACTTTATTAACGAGGCTTTCACGACGTGCGAGATTTCTGTTACCGGAGAGTCTGCCATAAAGTCTGCACAGACGCTTGGGTTCGTTTGCAATCGCATTGCTTCAACCAAAGATTCATCCGAGGAAGGAAACTCTTCTCGACTCCCAGAAAGCTACGACCTTGGGGGCCACATGAAGAGCCTGCAGTGCTTCAAGCAGGGCGGCGGCAATGGTGGCGGGCCGGGGAAGCGGCTGGAGCGGCGGCTGTCGCTGGGCGAGTACAAGAAGGCGGTGTCGTGGTCCAAGTACCTCGTCGCGCCGCCGGGCGCCAGGATCCGGGGCGGCGGCGAGGAGCTGTGGAGCGCCGACCTGTCCAAGCTGGAGATCCGGGGCAAGTTCGCGTCGGGCCGGCACAGCCGCGTCTACTCCGGCAGGTACGCCGGCCGCGAGGTGGCCATCAAGATGGTCAGCCAGCCCGAGGAGGACGCCGCGCTCGCCGCTGAGCTGGAGCGCCAGTTCGCCTCCGAGGTCGCGCTCCTCCTTCGCCTCCACCACCCAAACATCATCTCGGTATGAATTGAATGAACTCATTTCTTTGTTTCTTTTCATATTCTTTACTATTTAAAAACATTTTACTTTACTGCGCAATTATTCTTGACATGGACTTAGTTGAGATGACCATCTTAGTATTTCTGGTTCTGGGTCATATCATCCTAGTATTTCTGGGCAATATCTTTTTGCCTGGGCCACCAGTGTAATGAAATCTATCCTCGGATAAGTGGGAATCTTTTGGCAACTCTTAAGGCATGGAACAATTGCTTGTGCATTTCGCCCAGTCCAGCCTAAATAAATTTATGTCTGCACTGAATCCCTGTCCTTGGTGTTCATTTCTTGAGCTGTCGGTGGAGGATCTGCCTCCTAACCACTGCATGGTACTTGGTAATCTCTGTTTATAAGAATCTTTGATTTACACACTGAATTGATCAAACGGGGAAAAAAGGAGGAAAAGTTCGGCGTATATGTGTTTGCAAGATACTTGTTGGGTTCTTGGTTTAATCTATCTATGAAGTGCTGAATTTTTATTTGTTTGAACAATTTTTATTTGTTTTACACGTTTTTCAGTTCAAATTGCCCGTCCCACGTCATTGTTCCTTTGTTGGTCCTTTCTATCCGTGCAGTAGGCTGTAGGAGTTGTTAGGCTAACTGATCTTCACATTAAAGTGAAAACCTTTATGCTTTGCTTGGATTGGAGGGACGGGGGTGAAGATAAGATAGCTGTGGCGGGGGCCATTTGTGCTTACCTGCACCGTAACCTGACAAACAGGGAGGCAACTTTTTCTATGGACAGTATGAATATGAAATTGATATTTGGGATAGTGAAATTGTTGACAAGTATATAAAATTTGACGGTCGAATTGTTCAGGAAAAGACAAATCTTCTTGATTATGCCCTTTTTCATCTTTTGTAACCAACACCTTTCCAATCCATAAGTAGTGTGGTTACATGGTAATAGCACTTTGTACTTTTGTTAAAAATTATGTGAATTTGTTTCTGAATGTTTTTCTAGTTGCACTATCTGTCCTACTATTTAGTGGAATCTTGCATCAATACATGTGAATAGTTAACTACATCGAATTCTCTGTAAGAGCTGCTTCAATTGTAGAAGCTGTTTGATGGAAAACATTGATTTAGCTGGTGAGAGGGATTTATCTTTATGCAATAGAGTTGATGTTGGAATAACTGAATATTTTTATACACTAGTGCTACAAAATAGATTAATTTGATTAGTTCAATCACTGTCTAAGGTACCTTTTTGCTGGAAGGATGTGTATTGGCTTCATTGTGAAGATGTTGGGTGAAGAGATCCTGGGCCAATGGTTATAATGAGATTGCTATGCTTGCTTGATCAATCATGCTATCTACTGCACCACACCATAGGTGATGGCATTAGATGCTTGGCTGGCAAGTTATGAAAATGATGGTGGACCATGGATAACATTAACAAACGAAGCTTGATTGCTCTTGTAGAAAAAGTGCATCTTGCTAGCTATAAATAACGGAGAATTGACAGAGAGAAGGATAGTACATGTACAAGTAAACATCAGTAACTTTTTGCTTTACAAAGTGCCTGCCTTTTTCACTTGGCACCTAGAAGTCACATGGAAAAAGGTTGCTTTATGGAACCAACATAACTGAGTAAGCTTTGGGATTCAAATGATATTTATGCAAGTTGCAACTCCATTTTGTTCCAATGTCTGGCGAATCTCTAAGAAACTTCTTCTCAGTGAACATATCATGAAAATACATTTGCTTATATGAACTCAAGTGGCATGCCTGCATATGATTTATGATCACTTAAACATTAACTGTTTTATACTGTCTTATATTGCATCTTCAGCTAGTCAATCATGTGAGTTCATTTTGTTAATCTCTACTTGATATGGAATACCACTTAATATCTTAAATATGCAGTTTGTTGCAGCATGCAAGAAACCACCAGTATTCTGCATCATCACTGAGTTCATGGCTGGGGGCTCCCTTAGAAAATATCTGCATCAGCAGGAACCTCATTCAGTTCCCCTCAGCTTGGTGCTGAAATTAGCTTTAGATATCGCTCGCGGAATGAGCTACCTACACTCCCAGGGTATACTTCATAGAGACCTGAAATCAGAGAACATACTTCTGGGAGAAGATATGTCAGTCAAAGTGGCAGATTTCGGGATTTCATGCTTGGAATCACAGTGTGGAAGTGGCAAGGGGTTTACAGGAACCTACAGGTGGATGGCTCCAGAAATGATCAAAGAGAAACATCATACTAGGAAGGTGGATGTGTACAGCTTTGGAATCGTCATGTGGGAGATTTTGACCGCTTTGGTTCCGTTCAGCGACATGACTCCAGAGCAGGCTGCTGTTGCTGTTGCCCTGAAGGTATGGTTCTTGATACACCACTGCGATTTTTATCTCCGTGTGTTCACATATGCACATGAAAGATGTTTTGCATAACGTTCAGATCCATCTATCAGACTTTTCTAATAACTGGTGAAACCTTGTGCAGAATGCAAGGCCGCCACTGCCTGCTTCATGCCCTGTGGCAATGAGTCACCTGATAACGGAGTGCTGGGCGACCAACCCTGACAAAAGACCTCAGTTTGACGACATCGTGTCAATCCTGGAGAGCTACAAAGAAGCCCACGATGAGGATCCGTCATTCTTCTTGTCGTATACACCACCTCCGCACCACAGCCACAACCACCACCATCATCATCAGAGCCTTCTCCGGTGCTTCCCTCGTTCCATGCGAAGGTCTGCATCTCTGAAAGTATGAGGCCAGGATATTGCCTTTTGTTCATCGATGCCATGTACAATATGCACCCCTTTTGACTTTCTTTGTCTTGTATATGTGCGCGCCGGCCCTCTATTATGCGGCATTAGCATGCTATGAGTTAGTTTCTGCTCTCTTTTTCTCCTTGTTGGTAAATTATTTCCATCATTGATGCCTTGAGTACTGTAGAGATGACAAGCAGGCAGGCAGGCAGGCAGCTTCCGGTTATTATCTATGGATGCCATTTGCTTTTGGTGATGGAAAACATGAAAGAGCCTCAGTAAATGTAATATAATTTAGTTCTTCCCTCAGTTGTGTTTGTGCTTCTTACTTTCAGCTGTTATCATATCCATTGCAAATGCGTGGGCAGGCAGTAAAGTATGAATCGATTATGTTTGTCTGAAATGGAGAACTTGAACTGAAAACAGCTTGTACATATGTTAAGAGGCAGCAAGTGCAGTATGTCCGCCTTTGGCTCAACCACAGAAGTCCCTTCCAAAAGGCAAAGGACTGTGGGTATTCTGAAAATTAAAGAATTTAAAATTTAAAATAAGAGATTTGTTACCGTGCTTGGGAGGAATGGTAGGTTTCTCTCCGTGGAATTTTTCAGCCGTGTGATATGAAAAAATAAGCTAATCATGACTAGGAGTATTCCAATGAGAAAACTAATAATGGCAACCTAATTTAGGAATGTATATAAATAATAATGGCTACTTAGCAGCTCATATAAATGTTACATGAATAATAACTACTTCTAGATTAGGATGCTCTTAAATAATTGAAAGTACATAAGTAACAAGAATGATAGTTGGGAGTAGATAATTTGTAGGCATTGATGAATGCAATAATATTGTATATAGACGTATTCAAGCATTTTGTACAATCCTTTTGTCAAGCATTGTTGGCCTATAAATTGGTGGAGAGGGTGGAAGGATACGATATGTAACCAAAACACTTGCTCTGCCTCTCTTGCCCATCAGTCAACATACCCATCTTTAGTTGCCAATTGAAACGTGATGATGAAAATGAGCAGCACCAAGGAGCAACAAACTGTCTACCCGATGTTCCTCCTCATGCTTACCACCTTACTGATAAGCTCTCGTGAGTCATATGCCTATGATGCTGATGTTGCAGCTGGTTTGCCAGAGGAACCTCAAAATCTTAGGATCGGCACTGATGATGCAGAGGAGAATTTGGGGACAAATGCTCAAGCGTGCGTCCATACTGGACTGTATTGCGTCGGAACGTGCTTGGTTCGAGGCACGTGCGATCGTTGTTGCAAGGACAACGGGTGTACCCGTGGGAAGTGTTCTATTCTAGTAGGATGCAAATGCTACAAGTCTTAGAATGTTTTTTATACACAAGAAAACAATGTAAGAGAGACAATATGCAATAATGGGGCTACATGAATGGATCGGTGATTCACGATTCTCCTTCTTTATTTATTTTCTATTCTTTTTATTTCATTCTTTGATGAGTCTAGAATCCCACTCATGGCAACAAGCATGGTTCGTCCTTCAACCTCCTCCGAAGACCAACCCGTGTGATGAGCGAGTCTCTACCCCTACTAAGAATCAAAAGGAATCGTTGACAGGGCATCCAGGCCGCCGCTCGCTCGCTCGCCCCGCCCGACTTCCAGACTGCCGCTCGCTCGCTCCCTACCGCAATCGCTCCCGCGTCTTCCCGTCTCCCAGCCAATCGCCTGCAATCCACGTCATCGATCCATGGCGTTCCATCATCCCGAATCAGCGCCCGGCCTGCCCAACCTTTGTCCCCAATCGGCAGCGGCGGTGGCAACCCCTGTTCCGATGCCGCGACCCGTCCTCTTCTTCTCCCCATCCCTCGCGCGGTCGTCTCCAGGGCGCCGGACCTCCATAGCAACCACGACTCCGCCGCCACGCGACGCCGCCGGTCCTCCACCGCAGTCCACGCCGCCGCGACGCGACTCCACGGCGGTCGCCGGGCCTCCACCGCCGCAGCGACTCCGTCGTGACTCCATCGCCACGCGGCCGCCAGACCCACGTCGCCGCACGCTCGGGCCTGCACCTGCACGGCACCTCGCCACGCCCCTACCCCAGCACCGCCGGGCAACGGTTCCCTTGTAGATTCTCGAGGAGCCACATCCGTCGCCGTGCCTGACGCCGCCACGCCTTCTCCTCTTCATCTTCATTGACGGAAGCCAGGCGCAGCCAGCCAGCTCGGCCGGGAGCTCCAGAAGCAGACGCAGCCCGTTGACCTGCAGCAGTTCGATCTCCCCCTCTGCAGCTGCTGCTCCGAGGACTACGTCGCGGCGGACCGCAACTTCTTCGCTTCTGCCACCAGGTGTGCCAATAACTCCTTCCCATCCATTCCTGCTGTGTGTGAAACCGAGCACCCAGACCTAACGTAAGCTAATTGGCTATTTGTATCCCCATCCATCTACACCAAGCATGTGGTTTTCTAGCTTATGTGCAACTACTGATGATGAAATTTAGATGGATTCAATGTGTATGTACCTGTGTTCCTGCAATCTGAAGGGATTTCAAAAGGACTGGCTGGATTTTTATAGTTCAGTTAAGATTTGTCAACAAGAAATTTCATTCTATCCTTGATCAACAATTCTTATTTTCTTTGGGCTTCAATTTGTTATGTCCATAATAAATCCTTTGTCAACAAGAGGTTGGATCACAAAGACCAAATTTCAGTACAAGAACGCCGAACTGAACTCGTGTTCTCTGTTGTCAAACCAATCTGAAGTTGCACAAAATCTCACGAAATAAGCATTTTAACCCAAAGCTTAGAGTCCAGTGTATTTATCCGTGTGAAGCCAACAACGCTTTAGAGTCCATATGTACTTTGTTTATCAGTTCACTGCTATATGTGCCAGGAAGAGAACATAGTTATGTTAATTGTATGTGCAAAGCTGAGGTGTGGCCAATTAATCAATATTACCAAGAGAAATTGAGGTGATTTTAATGTGATTCAACCACAAATATTTTTTGATTATACATTACTTGGAACAAAATGGTATGGTATGGTAGCTGCAGCATAGAAGAATGTTATTGTTTCTGTGTTGCCGACTCTCTTTACGTATTTTATTTATCAACTCTCCTACATTGAACCTGTTAGCATACTACATCAGTAATGTTTCCTTTGCTCATTTGAGACTCTCCTCAAACTATCTGCCTTAGTATAAAACAAATGCAACCAGGACATAAGTTATGTTCATAGATACCATTAACTTTTAGTAGGGAAATCAAATATTCAGACTCATTTGGTACTCAATGATAGGAGTAGTCTGAGTCTGAAGTCTGAAATCTGAAATCTGAATTTGGGACGGAAATTGGTAGCTTTTGAACTTTGAACCTATGGAGCCCAAATATTTCCGGTGGTTAGACATGATGGTAGTTCTATGGAATATTGGAATTGAATTTTCTCAGTAGTAATCCTTCTATCCGGATTTGTTAGATACGATAGCAGTTTTGCTTTTGCCTTCAGATGGCTGTGTAGCTCACTTGGCCTGGTTCAGCATGAATAAAATTCAGAAAATTATACTGCACTTTGTCTACTGCCAGCTCTTTGCTTCTTGCGGCACACTACCAGTTCTTTGCCAAACTCCACATACACTCTGAAATTGTTCTTTGAGATGATTATTTACAAGACTGATTGTATGCTTTTTCCATTGATATAGGCTGAGATCAGGATTTAATTTTTGTGTGCTTTTTCCATGTAATTTTCAGTAAATGTTGGCATGTACAATACACTGACATTCAGCTCATGGTTTGCATTGTTTTTATTATAGATTGCTACATTGGATAATTATCGTGCACCATTGGGAGACAAGACTAACACTGAATGGCAAGAACAAAAGGATGCTCTTAATAAGAGACACCGTGAAGCCTATCACCAAAAGAAGTTCCCTATATTTGTATTGGAAAGATGTCTGGGAGCAGAGGGAGCAACAAGTTCGCAACTGAGTACTTGAAGAATATTGTTCTGGGTGAATACCCTGAAAGATTGTCCTGCTGGCCTTGCATCATAGATGTTACCTATAACAACTTTCTCATGTATTGCAAATTTCTCTTCATTAGTGGTTCATTATTTTACCTTTGCTAATCTCTTCAAGCATATTTTGCTCTTGAGTTGAGTATATGGAGATGATATGGTGTTTGTGGGCAATACCTTTCAAAAGGGAAAGAAAAGCAGAGTTTGAGACAATGTTCTCTGTTTTATGTTGCTGGGTGCTTTCAAAAGGATAGTTAAGCACAAAAGTATCTCCTCTTGCTGCTCAGAAGACCATAGATGGAGTTTGGGGGGCAACTCTGTCAAAAGACGAAAAACAGGACTCTGAATTCTGAAACCATGGATGGTAAGGAGTTAGGTGCTTTCCAAAAGAATAGTGGAGCAGAAGCAAGTCTTCATGATATTGGCCCCTTTTGTTATTTTCTTTTGATATGGTATATACTGGATACCTGACGATTGTGAATTCCTTATAATATTTCAGATAGTAAATGACTGCGTGTTCTCGGTGACTGAACTTTCTTCAACTATACATGATTTATCTTGGTAACAAAATGGTTCCTGTATCACCAATTTTGCCTGTAAGATATGCAGTACCAACGGACTGAAGCTTTTTATGATCTTAACAAGCCATGCTTCCTGGAGTAGTAGAAGTATTGACCTCTTTTGATTGTGCCGTGGTCATTTGTCCTTTTTCCAGATCACCTTTTTTTTATTGTCTCTTGTCAGATTCACCTACTTTTGAGGTCACTAAGAGTCTCCAATACACACCATTGTGATCATTAATTTTCAGAATATATGCTACCTAACAGAATATTGCGTACATCACACTTGAAATAGTCTTTTTAATAGTAGTACAACACGCATTCAAACTTTTATCACGGTATTATTTTGTTCGGTATTATTTTGTTCCTGTAGTAACGCACGGGCATGATCCTAGTAAAAAAAAAAAACCGTGTGGGTGTGATGAGCGGGTCCCTTCCGTCCGAAGCCCACGAGAAGTCTCAGCGCTGCACCATTGGGCCGGCCCCCTACCTCCTCTAATAGTATTGGTCTTCTTCAGTGTTTGATTGAGTTTGTTCGGATGGACTTTCTAGTGTTCCGCCGCCGTCTACGCTCGGCTTGTGCTGTCGTCGTCCTTGCCTCCGTCTTCCTCACCGGCCAGGTCATGGTGGTGTTGTCAGTTGTCACTCATACGGTAGTGGTCAGGAACACAATAGGCTTTCGGCTCAATAGGTTGTTCGGCGGATGGTTTTACGATTGTTTTACTGTGAGAGAAAAATATTGTATCATGCAATAAGTTGAACTAATCATACATAACTCCTCGACATATCTTCTTTCAAAGTTGCAGAAAATCTGATCCGTATATTGTAAATTGATTTTCTGGAAAATTCTATAATTATGGCTGGTTTTTACGATTATTTTATTGTGAGAGGAAAATATTGTATCATGTAATAAGTTAAACCGAATAGGTTAAAATCAGCCGTAGTTCCTCGACATATCTTGTTTCAAAGTTGTAGAAAATCTTGTTTCAAAATCAGCGTCAGTGTAGACGACGAGCTCGGAGGAGGAAGACCGGTGAAGGAGCAAGCCGTAGTCGACAGTGCCGTGGAGGTAGCGGAGGAGGCGCTTGAGAGCAGTGAGATGGGGCTCTCGGGGATCATGCATGTGAAGACAAATCTGCTGTACTGCATAGCTGATGTCTGGCCTGGTGAAGGTAAGGTACTGAAGTGCACCTGCGAGACTCCGGTATGCCGTGGGGTCTGCCACTGAGTTCCCCTCGGCCTCTGATAGCTTGCCCTGTGTGTCAACTGAAGTGGAGCAGGGCTTGCAGTTAATCATCCCAGCTCGCTCCAGGATATCAAGAGTGTACTGCCGTTGGTGAAGAAGAAGGCCGGCGGGACGGGGCTCAACAGTAACCCCGAGGAAGTGGTGGAGCACACCAAGATCCTTCACAGGAAACTCCTGCTGAAGAGAGCTGATGATGCGGCTGAGTAGTGACGAACTGGAGGCTGTGAGGACAATGTCATCAACGTAGAGCAGCAGGTAGGCAGTCTCAGCTCCACGGTGGTAGATAAACAAAGACGTATCTGACTTGGCCTCCACAAAACCCATTGTCACCAGGAAGGCAGCAAACCGAGAGTGCCACGCCCGAGGGGCCTGCTTGAGGCCGTAGAGAGACCTGTTGAGTCGACAGACCATGTCAGGACGAGAAGAGTCAGCAAACCCCGCTGGCTAGCTGCAGTAAACTGTCTCAGTGAGAGTCCCGTGCAGAAAAGCATTCTTGACATCCAGCTGATGCACTGGCCAGGAGCGAGCAAGGGCCAGGGCGGACGGTGGCCGGCTTCACCACCGGGCTGAAAGTCTCATCGTAGTCGACTCCAGGGCGCTGAGTGAAGCCTTGAAGAACCCAGCGAGCCTTGTACCGCTCCAGGGTACCATCAGCTCGCCGCTTGTGCGTCTAGATCCACTTGCCGGTGACAACATTGGAGCCGGGTGGACGGGGCACCAGATCCCATGTCTGGTTGGCGAGGAGAGCCGCATACTCTTCTTCCATCGTGCGACGCCACTGAGGGTCCGCCAAGGGGTCACGAACGGAAGAGGGTACAGGAGAGACCTGCGTGTCGCCGGGCATCACCGCAAGAGCCCGGGACCGCAGGGTACCTGCCGCGTGCTGTGTCACCATAGGGTGAACATGCTGCGGGTGGCGGTGAAGGAGCGGTGGGTGGTACATCGGCGGCACGGCACAGGCCGCCGGAGGCGGCGGTGGTGGTGTAGGCGTCGCCGGCGGAGAAGAGGTCACCGGCGACGGAGGCGTCGCCGGCAGAGAAGGGGCCACCGGTGGTGACTGAGGCACCGGGTCCGCCCGCGCACGGCGCTGGTAGACAAGCACCGTCTGAGTGAACCGCGCGGGGGGTGCAGGAACCGGCGTCCCCGGCCCTGTGTCAACCGAAGGAGCAGGGGCCACACCGGAGGGCGACGCTACCAGACCCATGCAGGGCACAGGGCCAGGAGCAGCAGGCGCCTAGTCCGCCCGCGCACGGCGCTGGTAGACAAGCACCGGTTGGGCAAACCACGCCGGGGGTGCAGGAACCGGCGTCCCCGGCCCCGTGTCAGGCGAAGGAGCCGAGGCCGCACCGGAGGGCGATGGTACCGGACCCATGCAGGGCACAGGGTCAGGAGCAGCACTGGTGTGCGGCGAGCCGGGGCACAGGCCAGGGGAAGGGCACGGTGGAGCAGTACCTGCAGGAGAAAACGACAAAAGTGGCTGGGCCACCGTGTCAGTGGGAAACAGAGATGCGAGGTTGGGGTCAGGGGTGGAAGGTGTTGTGGTGGTGGTGGAGTAGGGGAAGACAGACTCATCAAACACCACATGGCGAGAGATGAGGACCCGACGAGAAGTGAGGTCAAAGCACCGGTAACCCTTGTGATTTGGGGAATACCCGAGGAAAACACACAGAGTTGAACAAGGAGCCAGCTTATGGGGAGTGGTGGCAGTGGTGTTAGGATAACACGCACACCCGAAGACACGGAGGTGATCATACTGAGGGGGTACCAAAGAGAGCGTGGTGCGGTGTAGGAGCTGGGTATGCAGCGGAAGAAAGATGATTTAGGAAATAAGTGGAGGTGTGCAGACTCTCTGCCTAGAAGCGAGCAGGAAGCAACGCCTGGAGCAAAAGGGTACGCATGGTGTCACTCGTGGTCCGAATCATGCGCTCCGCCTTGCCGTTATGGGAGGAGGTATACGGACAAGACATGCGCAACTGGACACCGTGAGAGAGGAAGAAGGCACGGGAGGTGGAGCTATCGAACTCACGACCATTGTCACACTGGACGGCCTTGATGGTAAGGCCGAACTGAGTAGACACCTAGGCGAAAAACTGGAGAATTGTGGGAAAAGCCTCAGACTTTGCACGCAAGGGAAACGTCCCCGAATAATGAGAGAAATCATCAACCACCACCAAATAGTATTTATACCCGGAAATACTCATGACAGGAGATGTCCATAGGTCGCAATGTACAAGGTCAAAAATATGAGCTGCATGTGAGGAAGAAGTATAAAAAGGAAGGCGAACATGGCAGCCCAGCTGGCACACAAGACACAAGTGCACATCATGAGCTCGAGTACAACGAATGTCGGAGCTACGACTAAGCTGCATCAGAGCATCACGTCGAGGATGGCCGAGACGGTGGTGCCAAGTAGTGGAGGAAGGCGTGGCGGCGAAAGAAGCTGACAAAGGAGCCGGCGAAGAAGAGGAAGAAGACTCTGGAAATCGAAGGGTGTAAAGGGACCCCGAGCTGTCACATCGGAGGAGCGGACGCCGGGAAGCCAAATCCTTCACAGTAAGACCAGAAGAGTCAAATTCAACAGAACAGGAATTGTCAGCTGTAAAACGATGAATAGAAAGAAGGTTGTGAACCATAGAAGGTGCAACAAGAACATCAGGAAGTCGAAAAGATCCATGAGCGCTGGCGGCACCCACGGATGTGACAGGAAGACACGACCCATTTGCGACCATGATGGATGAAGGATGAGAAGGAGAATGAGGGTGCACAGAGGAGAGTATACCAGGGTCAGAAGTAGTGTGGTAGGTAGCACCCGAGTCAGCAACCCAAGTTGGGCCAGCCGGAGGAGTCGGGGCCATGGTGCTGAACATGGACGCCAAGGCCGCCGGGTCCCAACTGACGGGCCCAGGCGAGGCGCCGGGAGGTGTCAGCGACGATCCGGGCGAAGTGCCGAGAGGTGGGGCCCACGAAGCCGCTGAGTGAACCCCCGGAGGAGCACCAGCGAGCATGGCCGCCGGTGGGCGAGACTCACCGTCGGGAGCCTGGAAGGGCCACATGGAGATGCCCCTGCCCACGGGTTGTTGAAGGAGGGCCAGGGTGTACCTCACGGAGGCGCGGGCGCCGGGTTGCTCCCACGGCCGGCACCCGCACCACGCCCCCCCCACGACGACGGCGGCCACCGCGGCTTCCCCCACCCCCGCTCGGCCCGGGGAGAGGAGGACCAAGGTGAGACGACTGCGGTAGAGCAGACGGGCGCGGTGGAGGAGTGGCCGCAAAGGCAGCCGAGGACCCCGGCGCAGAGGTGGACCGGGCTGGATGCCCTGAGTGAGCTCCTCCATGACAAGGTTGTCACGGACCTGCAGGAAGGTGAGGAAGGGCCGCTACCGGGTGATCCACGTGCGGAGGTGGGCGTAGCGGTCGCTGAGCCCACGGAGGACGTTGAGGACCAAGATGCGGTCCTCCACGAGCCAGCCAAGGTCACCGAGGGAGTCGGCCATCCCCTTCATCCGGCGGCAGAACTCGTTGACGGAGAGGTCGCCCTGGACGAAGGTACGGAAGCTCGCATCGAGACGCAGAGCCCGTGCCTCGGCGTTGCCCAGAAACTGGCCCTCGAGGGCGAGCCAGGCCCGGCGAGCGTCGACGGACTTGCGGACGAGGTCGGTAGGTCGAGGGAGATCATCCCGATGATCCAGGAGAGCACGATACTGTAGAGACGGTACCACGCTGGGGTCTGGACCGTGACCGAGGCGTCGGCGAGGACGTGGTCGTCGAGGGCGTAGCGGCGGAGGGTGAGGAGGACCTGGTCCCGCCAACGGGCGTAGGCGGGCGACTCCGGCTCGAGGACGACCGGGACGAGGAGTCGGACGTTCTGGACACTCCCGGCTTGGTAGTGGAGCTGCGCCACGAGCGGGTCAGCCGGGTCGTGCCAGAGTACCGCGGTGTGGGACACGCGGTGGGCCGGTGGGCCGGAGAAGGTGGCCCCAGCGTCGTACGAGGCAGGAGGGGCGAGGAGCTGCTCGGCCTCGGCGATCTGGCGGGCCAGTGCGTCGGCCGCCTCGCGCTCGCGCTCCCAAGCGAGAGCGGCGGCACGAACACGGCCTGTCCTTCCGTAGCCGCCGCCCGGGCAGCGACGAGGGCGGCGGCGAGGGCGGAGTCGGGGGCCACAATGTGGAGGTGCAGGGGCGGTTGGCGGGGAAAGGGAAAGCCCCCATGCCCGCGCCCGCGCCGGCCGCGCCTTCCGCGTTGGGGCCCACGCCGGCCGTGAGGAGAGAGTCACCTGCCACGGCGGCCACGCCTAGGCCTGCGCCGGCCGCGAGGAGAGGGGCGCCGGCCGCGCCTGGACCCGCGTCGGCCGTGAGGAGAGGGGTGCCGGCCACGGTGGCCGCGCCGGAGGCCGCGCCAGCCACGCCCGCGCCGGCCGCACCGGCCACGCCGGTTGCGCCCTCCAGCCGCGAGGAGGAGAGGGCGGCGGCCGCGCGCCGGGGATGAGAAGGGCCGGCGGCGCCCCCTGCGACCTGTGCCCACGTGGAGGAAGGGAGAGGGGGGAAGGAGGAAGAGGAGGTGGGGAAGGGAGGAGGAGGCGGCCGGCCGGCCATGGGCGGCGGCGGCCTGCCGACGGCGGCTGCCTGCCTGGCGGCTGGGGTGGGGAGGGGTGGGAGAGAAAAACCCTAACTTGATACCATGCTAGAATGGACTAATTAGATTATTGGGCTGACCCTAGGGAGGGTAGCTATACAGTAAGACATACATGGGCCTCATGGGCCTAAACCTCATATACTCCAACACTATGGGCGCAGAGTCAGGCTAGTGTGTAGATTATCCCTGTTAGAGCTATGAAGTGCACAAAATGGTAGTTCTGCGGGGGTTTTTTGTTCTCTTATTAACGGCTCACTGTGCTTATGCTTCCCCTGATGTCAAACACAATGGTACATTCTGATTTTCTGACTTTGCAGGTGGTTCTAGTGGGAATGAATCCTTCAATAATCTTGTAATTAAAGCTCCACAGCCAATGAGGGATGATTACATACAGAATGCTGTTAATTTTCTTTCACATCCAAGAGTGAAGGGTACTCCAGTATTTCACAGGCGTTCCTTCCTGGAAAAGAAAGGCCTTACAAGTGAAGAAATTGATGAGGCCTTTCGTAGGGTTCCTGTAAGATTTTATTTTCCTGCTACCCCTACTGTTTACCTTAGATGAAAGTGTTTCTGAACTAGCTTAATGCGTTGCAGGACCCTAACCCAAATGAAACTGATGCTGCAACTGCTGGTACACGACAAGGTAGCTATCATTCTAGATATGGTGTGGTTTTACTGTGATATCATATCATTTTTAGACATTATCTTTATCTTATTTCTTTTTTTTATTATTTGGATCTGTTCTCATTATGGTCACTTGGTCAGCCCAGTTACCAGTATACTATCTATATCTACTATATAGACAAACTCACTAGCTAATTCTGTCAACATATAAGCTATCTAACAAGACAATCAACTATCACATGCACTAAGTAAAATTTAATGCAAGTTATCCAACTAGACAATGCACTACCACATACAATTTAAATCCACTAGCACATGCAACTGTAATGTTATGTCAGCAAGACTGTTTTATTCACCACGTCATCATACCACGGAATTCAATAATTTGCAATTTCCATAGCAACGCGTGGAGAATTTGTCTAGTTCTTGTTAAATTGATGGCAAAATAGCTGATCCAAATTATAACAAATCCTAGAAGCTTGATTTGTACCCAAAAAAAAATCACCTGAACAAGGAAGATTTACTTTCTGTTTTCTAACCTTGGTCAGGATAACTGACAAACAAATAACACTAGTGAAAATTCTAGTATCTGTTTCTGCTTGATGAAATACTTTCACTGTTCTTTCATTTCCTCAGTTGCAGTTGTTCTTATGTCTTGTGTAGCACTTATTTTTCTTTCTCAAATGAATGATCAACGTATCTCAAATAATAATATATTTATGTATCTATAGGTTGATTGAGCTATGATTCTCTTTTTTCCTTTTCAAAGTTGGAATTGTCCTTGGATAGGAGTGGATGGAAATCAGCTACACATGACTGAACCACAAATAGTCTTTAGATCCCCTAGTGATGGCATATGCATATATATATTTTTTGTTTCTTTTCCCCTTTTGTTGGTGGCCCATGTTGGGTTCAACTCTACCCTGTTGTTGTTGTTGTTGATGCTGATGCTGATGATAGTTCATACAAAATACTCCAAAATTTGTGCTGAGATCCTGCCATAGACTGAAGATGTATGTTTTCTTAGTAACTGTCTTGTTTTCTTTTGTTCCTCCAGCAAACAATCCCAATCAATCTGTTGCGCTGCAGCCTTATACAGAAGTTCAACCACAAGCAGCTACTGCCTCTGCCACTGCTGGACCTATTGCCCCATATACAAAGGCACAGTTTAGCTGGGTCAACACACTCCTTGGTGCAGGTCTTTTTCTTGGTTTAGGGACTAGTGCTGCCATAACCCTAAAGGTACATTTGGTGGTTCTGTAAGGGTCCAATTTTTTTTTAAATTATGTCAGATGCTGAACTTATTTCCATGATTATGTTTTCTCAGAAATTGGTCATCCCTAGTCTGAAATCTTGGACCTGTAGAGTCGTTGCTGAAGAAGATGAAAATGCAAAGGATGAACTTGCTTCCAAACTTTGTGAAGAAATTAGGGAAGCTATAAAAGTTTCTGCATCAGCCTTTTCTGATATTGCTAAAATAAACCAAGAAGTGCTTTCTTCAAAAGATGAAGGTTTCAGAATTTGTTTTTGATAATTTATCATATTTGACAGAACAGTAGCCATTATTTTTTGTATTTTGTTACCTTAATGATTTATCTCTCCTTTTTACAGATAGGAAGGTGCTTTTGAAGTTAACAGAAGCATTTGAGTCACAAGCAAATGTGTTTAAATCATTGAATGAGACCTTAAATCATATCAGGGAGAATCAGTTTTCACGGCACAACCAATTGGAAGAGCATGTTCACCTGCGCCATGGAATGGTCAGCATCAAACTTAATAATTTACGCATCATACTGAACTGCAGAGATAGTTTCCTTTTATTAGAACTTTAGGGCACAATTATGCTGTCAAATTTGATCCAGTGGTTATTCTCATCTCAACCTCTTGTACTTTTGAACAATCACGTATAATATATTTAAAACTCTAGGTTTAGCGTTGAGGTATTAAGTAACAACTATTTGCATTAGCACGGCTCTCACCACATTGCTATTATTTATTTATTTTTCTGTGTGTAGGGCCAATTGACTATCAACGGAGAGTTTTTCAGGTATGATTTGCAGTTTCCCATCCTTTCCAGCAGTATTCATGAATTATATTATTTCCTTATCTCTTACACAGTGTTTGTATTTGTAGCAAACTACTAACATGTATGCAACGCCACCAAACAACAGTTTTGACCCAGGTAAGGGACTGTGTTGAGCCACTTCAACCCGCCAAAGATATTTCTTTTAGCTCCAGACTAAATGTTCTTGCCTGTCACATTTGTTACTTCACTCATAGAATCATGGTTTCTCTTGAACAGGGAGGAACTCATTCATGCCATTAGCTGCTGAACCTTCATATGGACCATTTTCAGGATCCTACTCCGAGGTAGGCAATCATGTGGGTCATGCTATAGTAGTTAATTTTGATTATCACATTTGTGTTGAGTATCATACATCACCTTGTCCACCATAAGCTATAAGTTGCTTGTAGCCTTTACTGCAGCATTGAATAAATAGGCTAAATTTGGTGGCAAGTTACACTGAACCATGTGACGTGCAGAGGCCCGGTGGGTACGGATTCCAGCCACAGACAAGCAACGACCGATTGAGCGTTGGCACACGGGGCAGCTCCAGCTACCAAGGAGGCTCTTCCCATCACCATGCTGGCAACGCCATGGATGATCCGGCAGTGGTTGCAGCAGAATTCCAGCGCCACTGGGTTCCCCCGCAGCCACCGGGCGTCATCATGCCAGAGGCTGCGGCAGCCATCCAGCAGGCCAGGTCGTTTCCAAGGCGGCAGCTGGGCGATGGGCGCCTGAGTACTGATGTTCCAAGACCATCTGAGCCTGCCGTGGCGACAACAGAGCATGTGAACAGTGCCCCTGAAGCACCTGGCGGGGAGTTGCCGAGCGATGGTGGTGGTGCCATGACTGCTAATGCCAGCAGTGGTGGTGGGAGTGAAGAGCAGCAGCAGGAAGCGGCTTAACGAAGCTTTTTGGACTCCCTTTGATTCTTTGAGAGGCTCTTGCACCTTTATGTATAGCTTCGTGTGCATCTGCATATGTTTGCTGATATGTCTCGTGTACGAAACTGCAGCTGTACTGTGATATATAAACTGAACAACTTTACACATGTGTGTAACCTATGTATTCTGACCAAGTTTTATATAAGAGACGTAGCATGGCTGGAGATATTATGAATAAGGAGGCAAATCTTACTAGAAAAAATAGCAGAGTCAGCAGAAGGCCCCCACAAGTGCCAAAGATAATAAAAATAAATATTCATGATGCTTTTCTTGCCAATCAGAAGGTCAGTTGACATTTTATTGCTCATGATATGAAGGCTCACTGGTCATGGTTGTTGCTAGATTAATAGATATTATTATTGTATATGCTACCTAGTGTACAAAGATGGTGGCTTGCTGAAAAGCTCTGGAGACTGCCTCAGCTAATGGTATGATAATAAGGATCATCATTGAAACAAATTGTTCTTTCCTTGTTAGTGCCATGGAGTCCACAACCTTTGATCAACCTCTTGGTGGTGTCTGGTTTAGACACATTTTTATGAGTCCCAAATTTATATTTGCTGATGTGATGTTTATACCCTGTTATTGTAATTAGTGTTTTTTCACGAACGGGTTTTACAGTCCTGTGTTTCATTAAGACAAAAGGTTATTGTATAATTAGTGTGCTCATGAGATTACACACCATTATCTGTGTGGTGTGCATGTTTGGCTTGATCCCCCCATCCCCCCTTCCCCCCCCCGCCCCCCCCCCCCCGGGCGCCCGGAACTTTGTAGGAGCACTTGCGCTACGCGAATAGGTTGTTAGGATCTGGATACTAGGATACAAATTAGGATAGTGACAACCTTAACTATAACGAATAATACATGATGCTGGTATTGATCAGAAATAAGGTGTTTCGGCCCATGTTGAAATATCCGAATTTTTTTTTCATCAAGGTCAAAGTGTCCGCCTTGAAAGAAAGCCATGTCCCTTTTTGTTTTCGTAGTCGCGATCGCATACTCAAGACAGTCGTGTTCCTGCACGGCAGAGAAAAAAAAAAGAAGGGGAAAACGTTGGCCGTTCCAGCTGCAGCTGCAGCTGCGAAGAGCAAGAGCTTCGCTGTCTCGTTTTCCATATGGGTCGTCACAGATAACACGTGGTGGTGGCAGGTCGGGGAGGGAGACGGTTCGTGGGCCCGAGACCGTCGCGCTCAGAATCGGCGGTCAGCCGGCGGCCGTCATATCACATCACATGATCACCAGGCCGAGGATGGCGGCCAACGCCCAACAGGGAGTTCGGTGCCGGCAGGGCCGGGACCGCTGCCTGCCTCTGAGTGCCGCCATCTCTTCCATTCCATGTGTTTTTTTATAGGCATCCCATGTGGTTTTGGTAGACCAAAGAAATTAAGGCGAACCATTTCTAAAGCAGCCGAGCCGAGAGACAGACAGACGGCCAAGGATTTTCCAAGGTCGTGGCCCAGGAATTCTCCCGCCTCCGAATGGGGGCACGGACAACGCGAGGTGTTTTAGATATTGTAACAAGAGAGAATCGTCACATCATTAAGCATCATCAGTGTAAAAGCTGAGCTATACGGTTCTAACGTAAATAAACTGGCGCTTTGATTGGTTCACCATCCGTGTTAGCACCTGGACCTGGTTCGTTTCCTTATGAATGGAAAAAAACTCAGACTACGGGGATAGCATGCGTCCCTGAGCATTCACATTAAGGTAAAGGACTCCTCGTCTGGTCCAAGAAAACTCTCGAACTTCATATGAGTGGGCCGATGCTAGTGTCACGAAACTTTGCTTTGGGTAACACGGAGCAGACGAACGTCTAGCACTGCAATTCGCCTTTATAGAGATCAAACCTAGCGTCACCTAAAGTGCTTGACCAGCCGGTCTAGCACCCATTGGCAAGTAATGATTATAGGAGGGGAACAAGTGAAGATCCGGGTGATTTGGTTCCAAATGTTAAGAGACAAGAAAGCAAATCAGACCATAAAGATTATGACCTGGATTTCATTTCGAGCTAAGCTTAACCGAAACGATAATTCTATATGTTGGACGGGATTTCACTCTAGGTTGTTCTAGTCTATGGGGAATTGTTCTCATTTGGACCGTGTTTAGAGAGAAATGAATGAGTTCTTAAGCGTCTTATCCTTTTTACAAGGACTCCGATGGTGCATATAATAGTCGAAATAAAACCAAAACCTGATCTTTCAGCTAGCCGACTCCTGATCTAAGCACCTCATTATATATGTTAAGTACATGCATGCTGTTAGTCGGAGTGTGGGGATAACAGTACACTTGGTCAACCGCAAATGTTGAGACTTGAAACCACATATATGCTTTGCACATGTTCTTACTTGTCCTCGATCGGTTTCGGGTTCGGGTGTTCTAATAACTGAAATTTTGTTGACCCTCCACTGCTAGGACCGATGTACGGAGTATGCGGTAGCAAACTGCAGGTCCAACATGTGCAAGAAATCAGAGGACTGCAGAGTCGCCCAGTCCAAACTCGTGGGTGCGAAACAGCCTCACGTGTGTCAGCTAGCTGACACGGATTCCTTTAATTTTTCGTTAGCGACTTCGTAAAAGAGATACTTCTTTCGGTTTTTTCATTCATTGCTATTTATTGAACATGTGTATTTTATGTGGTTAGAATGAAACTTTAATCAAGTATTAATTATAAGTACTCTTTTGAACACGAATGTTTATAACAACTAATAGTTTGTTTCAAATTGCAGTTCGTTTGACTTTTTTGTCTCAAGTTTGACCATCTCGTTTTATTCAAAAATTTATTTAAAATATTATTTCTTTTTCTGTGGCTTACTTTATTAATAAAAGATCTTCGAGAATGAACTAAGTGTAACTAGTTTTGCTCAAATTTTTTAAATAAGACGAGTGGTCAAATTTGAAGTAAAAAAAGTCAAACGAACTATAATTTAAGACGGAGGGAGTGTTTTGCACCACAAAACTATGAAACGATGAGCAACTTTTGGTTAAAAGCTAGTCCTATACACGCCTATACCAGTTTTAAACCTGGGGAGAGCCCAAAGTGATGGCGACAGCATAAGCTGTAGCAACACATGGTATGTTGGCAGAAATCAACAATCTCAATTCATTTGTGTTGGAGTGTATTGGTGTGAAATTTAGCAAATCATATATGCTAAGATGTACCAATGTGAAACTTAAACTAAGTATGAAATTTAAATTCCATTAGTGGAACTTAAAATGAATCCCATCACGTCACGTTCATCCCCCCTTCGTTCCATCGATCGGTTCATCGTGCTCTCCAAATTAATCTCATCTCATTGAAGCGAGTCAAAAAGGGCACCACGCTTTCGGCTCATGCGAAGCCGGCCACTGCACGCACGCACGGAGTGGATCGGATCCACGACATGCCCTAGATAGATAGGTTAGTTAATCCTCTTTCCTCTACTCTAAATCACGTTAGTAGTAGCTGGGAGCCACTAACGTAGTACACGTGTCCACGGACATGGGGGTATGGAGATGGAGAGGCGCAGATTACTAGTAGTGCGTGGCAGCAGGAAGATGGCATCATCTCCGGATCAGCCACTTGTTAGGTAGCCGGCCGGCCTCCTGTGTGTGGCCGACCACGCCTTTCACATTGCCTAGTGCTCTTGCTCTGCCTGCGATCAAAATCAAATCAGGGGGTGCCATGACAGCTGAATATTCTTATTTAACCCCTGTCTAGTGGTGCCCCCATTTTTATCGCCCCCCAGTGTCGGTACTGCACGTGCCGAGTCAGAGGTCCTGGCGCTACAATGGAACAAGAACAGTATATATAGATAGATTTCTTTTTTTTTAAAGAAACACTTTTTTTTACTGATTACCTTTTTATTCTAAAGATATGCAGAACAAGTGTATTATGAATATTCGTTGTCTACCTTTGTATCACATCGTTCCTTAATTGTTTTTAGTGGTTATTATGAATGAAAACTACTTTACCTTAGAAAAAAAAACATATGGAAGTTTATATATATCACTCCGTTTGCTTTTGTTTAATTTATGTCCAATTGGAAAATTAAATTTGATCTCCCAAATTTGTTGTGTTTACTACCTAGCTCCTGCGAAGCCGCCAAGTCTTTGTACCTTGTTTTGTTTCTCGTGTGGACATGGTTCCCTATATAAAAAAACCATTTTCTTCCCTCGCTTCAATCTCTAATAATATAAAGCAAACAATACAAGCATTCTTACGTCCACCCAGGTTTGTGTCCTTATAGAGATGGGTTTTCTTTTATGCACCTCAGTTTTACACTTAGCAAATAAGCAACATTAAAATTGGTGGCTCATGGTCCAACGAACACAGTCACTTCGAGGTTTCAACGCTCCTTTCCTGTGCCGCACCATGCTGCCCACACGGGCGATCTTAGGTTCGATCCCTACTTTCTCCATGTCAATTTCTCTAGAAAAAATGCAAAATAAACTTTCACCGTGCCCACGCCTCACGAAACCGAAGCAACGCCGTCAGAGAACCCATGAGCATGCACACTGGCGGCGAGGCCGTGTGTTGATTATTCTCTATCACTTTTGGTGCAACGTTGATGGTGAAAATAGATGTTTAATTTCAGTGGAATTTAAAATTATAAGATATAAAGTAGGAAATCGTGAATGAGTTTTTGTGGATATTTGGTATGGTGAGGTGAACAAATAAAACACATGTTATTAAATGATGTAGTTTGTTGATGTGTATGCGTAAACTTGCATAAATAAATATGCGAAGTCAAAATTACATCTGCTAGTGGGTTGCTGACGTGGATATTCTACGTGATTAGATATAATTGTTGTGGGACCTAGTGTACTAAAAAAATATAGCCTTATTTGCTTGAATTTATCAAGCTGAATTACCAACAATACAACTTATTAGCCTTAGAAATCATTGGCCAAACAACCTATATAAAATATAAATATAAAAATAAAGATATACTCATATAAATATAGATATAGATATAATAAATTTAGAAAGTTGTGTTCGTAACCTTCGTAAATTCCTGCGAAAAAATGTAAACGTTCTAGTTTTCATTGGCTTCACCAATTATTTTTTGTTTGTTTTTGAGCACTCGCGGAAGAGGGAGAGCGCGGACGGTGTGGATCTGCTCGCGCCGGGGAGCGGACGCGGATGGAGCACCACCCCCGCCGAGTTATCCCAGTCAGTCCATGAGTGGTGACTGTGCGACTGGTGTGGCGACCGGCGAGCAATACAAAATCCTGCGGTGAGCGCGAGCGAGCAACCGCAGGCGGGCGGGCCTCGGCCGTTTGTTCTCTTTTTCGGCCGGTTGCGGCGGCATCCATAGACCATCGGGCTCTCAGATTCCCATCTCGTCTTCTCTTATCTCTACTTCCCCACACATCCTCTCCTCCGTCCTCTGATTATATAACTCGCCTGGTGCAATCCATCTCGCTCCGTCCATCTCCGTCGGTCGCCAGAGCATAGCTTCGGCTTCGGCCTCAGCGACGGCCGCCACCACCGCACCCCCTCCTCCTAGCACAGCGGCCATTACCACAGCCTCCCCAGCGAGCCCGGATGGCTGCACCTGCACTCAAGGCGTCGTCGTTCCGGGGGGAGCTCAGCGCCGTCTCCTTCCTCGACTCCAGCAGGGGACCTTTCGTCCAGCACAAAGGTTGGATCTTTTCCTCTTTCGGTGCTTCTTCTTTTCTCCCCGATCGGCGGTGCGTGAGCTTATCTTCTTGCCTTTCCGGCCTGATGCACTCGACCGTGTTTTCTGGCCAGTTTGATGCTTCTTGACCCCCATTCCCATCGATTTAGTTTGATATTTCTGGGATTTGCGATGTGTGTCACCGTGCGAATTTTTTATGTGTTGCTCTGCAACGACTAGGAGGAGGTCTTTGTGCTGTTCTGTTCTTCATCGTTCTTCGCACTTGGCGGCTATGCCTCGTCTACCATTATAGGAAACACTACTAGTATGGTTGGGCCCCGTCTCCATGTAGAGTAGTGCATGGGGACTGCGAGCCTCGGAGGGTATAGTCATCATTGTAAAGTTGCAAACTCTGATTCTAATAACTGTTATGATTTTGACATCCTAAAAGGCAGATTTTTTTTTCTGGTTCTCTGAAAGAAAAAGTCAATACTGTAGTTGCTTTACTCTTGTGAGATAAAACATAGAATTCTATGCTACGGGGGTTACAGCGCCGAGATTTCCAGAATGTTATGCGACCCTTTTCTGTGTCTGGAATCGCTTCTTAGTTCTTACGTGTCTGGAATCGCTTCTTTCGTCATCCCCTCACCTGGGTGAATTAAATTCCCAAACATCGGGGCCTCAACTTGCCGTTTGCTACTTCAGCCGTTGGAATATATACTGTTCTTCGAATATATTCCTCACAGGTTCCAATTCAGTTTATACTTTCCAGTGATTTGATATGATTCAGAGGTGATAGCACCGTTATCTTGTGACGTGCGGTTAAGTTTACTGGTCGGTGCACATGGTATTCAAGTTTACATGTTCACAAAAATTGGTCAAATCAGGTCAATGATTCAGGGTTTAAATTCGTCCACTTTATGGACCATATTTCAGTCAGGCACGTTTGCAACGGTCTTTCGTAGTGATAGAGAGTTATTTCTGGTGTAAATTGTGGTTAGTAGTGTTGTTTTCTAATCTTACTTTGATCTGTCTCATTGCAGTGGATTTTACCTTTCAAAGGAAGGGGGAACGAGCTATTTCACTGAGAAGGACAAGCTGTTCTATGCAACAGGCTCCACCACCAGCATGGCCTGGGCGAGCTGTTGCTGAGCCTGGCCGGAGGTCATGGGATGGCCCAAAGCCTATCTCGATTGTTGGATCAACTGGTTCCATAGGAACACAGGTAAAGGGATTTAACCGAAGACTCATGGATGAAATTTGTCAGTCCATAACATTGCTCTGTTAGCTGTGCAGATAATGTCATATGCATCTGTTTGGAACCAGTAGAATTGGTATACTTTGCACGCAGATCATTTGTAGTTCGATGTAATAATATTTTCATCCTTCTGTAACATGTGGGCTTTAGGTTTCAATGTTGCTCGTAACATTCTGTTTGATGTTAATTCCGCATCTCTTACATTTACCTTATGGTAGGTATGAAACTAGAGACACTGATATTCTGCAGCACTAATATTCCGTCTTTTACATAATGCAAAGACATTGGACATTGTTGCTGAGAATCCTGATAAGTTCAGAGTTGTTGCTCTTGCTGCTGGATCCAATGTCACGCTTCTAGCTGATCAGGTACAGTGATGATTTGAGTATATTCTTTTGTTTTCGCCCTTTTTTCAATCTAGAACAAGAATTTTGCAATCATTTGATCATTAAGCTTGTAATACAAAAACTATGCACTCATTTGAGCATTCTGGATGTAATTTACTACAGGTCAAAACATTCAAACCTAAGTTGGTTGCTGTAAGAAACGAAGCATTAGTTGATGAACTAAAAGAAGCCTTAGCTGATTTCGAAGAGAAGCCAGAAATTATTCCTGGGGAGCAAGGTGTCATAGAAGTAAGACATTTTAATAATCCTATGTCTGCGAATAACTAAAGATTTGCTCTGAAAATTTCTCAAATATTCAACTTTTGGGTAATAGGTCGCTCGACACCCAGATGCAGTTACAGTTGTCACAGGGATAGTAGGGTGTGCAGGGCTGAAGGTAATGCCCATTATATTTAGCATATTTATCATTTGGCTGCATAAATCTTTCCTTGTGAACACGCTTGTATTTCATGAATCATGGCAAATATATAGTAAGAAAAATTGTCTAGAAATTTAACTATTTTGGGTTGCTATATTTATAGGGAAAATTAGGTAGAAGGCCTCAGGGAAAACTTCGTTTAGGTTTTGGGCCCTTTTTTTCTTGAATTTGTTTGGAAGGCCTCCGCGCAAAATTTTGTTACCTAGAAGGCCTTCCGTCCGTTTTGGGCTGTTGACGGTGTTAAGTAGGGGGTAAAAAGACAATTTTGACCCTAGGTCAAAAAAATAAAAATATGATTTCTATTATTTATAGTATTTTGAGTATATCTATATATTTAAATTATTCGATATATATTTGCAGCATATCCACATAAATATTTTCAGCTTATTAGTTGAACTAAAGCTGCTGTTACTTATTGACGATATTGCTCTTTTGTTGGTGTCAAAACTAAAATTACCTAATGTACCAATGATCTAACATGCAAAGCGCAGGAAAAACTGAACCACAGTAACATTTAGTTTGGCCTAATATGCCAAGGATCGATTCCTGTACACAGAGCACTACAATGATAATAACTGCATGTAAATTCACTAATTCAGTAGCAAATCGCATTTTCTGGCGGTTGCAATTAGCAATAAAACGGAACAAGATAATATGCAATCAGAATATATGTATAAAAACAGCTGGACTACATATAGGAGGTGTATCTGAATAACAAATCTCTACTGTCTGAATTCCACCAATGCTTGAACAAAACAAACAGTAAGGGCCGGGGTTTTGTTTTGTTTTGATTTGAAGGAGGTGGCCCCTTCCCGGCCGGGGGGCCTGGCCGTGCCGCCCAGGGGCAGCGGCCCTGTCGTAGCCGCGTCGTCCGGGAGGGCCGCGACGCCCTGGCCGCCCAGCCCCGGCCGCGCTCACGCCACGAGCATGGCCGCAGTGCCCGGGCCGGCGTTGGGGCACGGCCGCGCGCGAAGGAGAGCAAGTCGGGGGAGGAGGCGGATCTCGGACGGACATGGGAGGATCTGGTCTTTGGGGAGCCGGCGGCGGCGGCGCCGTCCACCATGGCCGCGTCGGGGTCGGGGCGTCGCGTCTGGTCGGGGGGGTGGGGGGTCGGGGTCGGGCACCGTAACGTCTAACTGAGTGGAGGTCCTGAATAGAACGTGGGGGTAAATTTTTCATTTCACGTGCGCTATAGTGGCTCAACTAACAGATTCCTTTAACAGACCTAACGGAAGGCCCAGAACCTAATAAAATTTTGCACGGAGGTTTTCCACCCAAGTTCGAAAATAAAAGGCCCAATACCTAAACCGACTTTTTTGTGAGGCCTTCTACCTAATTCTCCCATATTTATACAGTTAGATCTTTTGGGTTTCATCTCTAGCCTACCCCAACTTGCTTGGGACAAAAGGCTATGTTGTTATTGTTGTATATTTATACAGTTAGAAGGTGTTAAAAAGAAGTACGGATAATTTTACCACAATATCATGTATAGAACGAAGATGAATCTTTACTTCATTTCCAGACGTAGATAGGCATCTTTGGCATCTCTAATTCGATGCAAAAAAACAATTGGTAGTGGTATGTATGTCATTGTCCTATTGCCTGCCATCGTGCCAGTATTTTGTATCTTCTGAGAACCGAGTTCCATGGCCCCCCTAAAATTTTTATTATAGTGCAGTATCAGCCTATCAGGATAAGTGGAGGACCATCATCACTAGGTGGTGATACTTTTAGATTGCCAAATATCTTAATCTTATATTATTTTTTATATTAATTTGAATTTCATGTAAAAGGGAGTATGGTGTGCCCAAATAAATGAGCAATTTTTTCAGTGAATATAGCTGATTTGGTAACTTTGTTTTGTTCTGTTAGCCTACAGTTGCTGCAATCGAAGCTGGTAAATACATAGCATTGGCAAACAAAGAGACGCTTATTGCAGGCGGTCCTTTCGTACTTCCCCTTGCGCACAAACATAAAGTGAAAATTCTTCCTGCTGATTCTGAACACTCTGCAATATTTCAGGTATCTCACAAAATGTTTACTTGTTTCTGCAGCTATCTTTTTTATTATTATGCATGCTTGGTGTAAGGTTGGGAACGATACGTACTGGCTTTAGCTGATTAAACGAACTAAAATACTGAACTTGAGATAATATTGCAATGCAGTATATGTTTTATGGCATCCTTTGCTTATTAGATTCTGCTTCCCTTGTACCAGTGTATACAAGGCTTGCCTGAAGGAGCACTTCGTCGCATTATTCTAACTGCATCAGGCGGTGCTTTCAGGCAAGTCCATCCCTTATGTGTTACATTTACTTCTGGAAACATACGAACCATCTCATATCAATTGATCATCACAGGGACTGGCCAGTTGACAGGCTGAAAGATGTAAAAGTTGCTGACGCTTTAAAGCATCCAAACTGGAATATGGGAAAGAAGATCACAGTAGATTCTGCTACTTTATTCAACAAGGTGTCTTATGTTCTTTTTTTTTAAAAAAAAATTAATCCATATTGTATACTATATTAATGCTAAAGTGATGACTTGGTCTTGTAGGGTTTAGAAGTTATTGAAGCACATTATTTATTTGGTGCTGAATATGATGACATTGAGATTGTGATTCACCCACAGTCTATCATACACTCTATGGTTGAAACCCAGGTGAGCCCTAAACCATTGTCATATGCTTTACTAAAAAGCATATGCTGAGATATTCTGTCTGGATGTAGTGCTTTGTGCACTGAAACATATCCACACTTAATCCTCCTATGCTGCATATTTTCATTTCCACCTTATTCTTTTGTATTAGTGCATGCCAGCATCTGAGCAAGTATCTCAAGTTAATGACTGTTTCAGGTCGTTATGCTACATGCAGAATTGTTTCTGTAATGGCTTTACATGTGGTTTAGTAGCATTCATGTTCTTCTATTTTCCCAGGATTCATCTGTCCTAGCTCAATTGGGATGGCCAGATATGCGGTTACCAATCCTATACACCTTATCGTGGCCAGATAGAATCTATTGCTCTGAGGTCACGTGGCCCCGTCTGGATCTTTGCAAGTATGACATCTTCACAACTGTTGTGCTACTTTTGCAGTACAGCTGATGCTTTTATTTGGAAATGACCTCCAAGAATTCAAGTCTTATTTTTCTTGATTACAGTATGGCATTGTTCTAATAAGCTACTGGTAGATGGCAATACTCGATACTCGATAGATCTGTATGGGTCAGGGGCACCTGAGTCAGCTGTTGGTGTGTGAATTTGTGAATGCATCTGACTTGGGTTTTGAACCAGCAAATATTATGACAATTATCTCATTATTTTTAGGAAACAAATATGTGACTGTATTTCAACTAATTTTTCCGAACAGCTCATCAAGCTTGGACCTTGACTTAAACTCATTGCAATTCTGGTTCCCTTTTGAATAGTTACATGTATGAGTTGAGCTGGTTGACTAACCCACTTCTGGTTTAGTAATAACCAAATAGTAACCATGGTTAGGTTGCTAAACATGAACATGTTGCATTAAGGATGTTAAGAACAATAATGAGTTATTATGGAACTAAACTTTGCTCAATCTCTTAAACAGTAAGCATTCCATGTTAACAGTTTTTGAGCATTCAGATTTAAGTTCCAATTGGTTAATACAGGTTGGGTTCGCTGACGTTCAAAGCTCCTGACAATGTAAAATACCCATCAATGGACCTGGCATATGCAGCTGGGCGGGCTGGGGGCACCATGACAGGAGTTCTGAGTGCTGCTAATGAGAAGGCTGTGGAGTTGTTCATTGATGAAAAGTATGATTCTTTTTGCGTATCAACTTTTGCCTGCTTTATTCTAGATAGGTCATTGCATATTTTATGTCATCTTTTGGTTTGGTTTGTGAAATATCCTGCAAATTTTTAAGGCCAATACATTATGCTAATTGCTGCAATGAAAACAAAAATGGGCTACACAAAGTCCATGGACATCTACTGCACTTTACTTTAGAAAAGTGAGTTGGGACGAGAATGTATGTCCTTAAAGATATTATTCTCAAGCACCTTTTGAGCCTACATTATGGATTAGAATAGCTATAGAATCTTGATTTAAACCATCTTTCCTTGTTTAAATACAAGTTAAATACACTGAGGGTCCTAAAGCTTTTCCTGGATTCTCATCTAAGTCCATAAACTCTCAAAGGGAAGGTTTGAGTGAATGCACTATGAGAGACTAGAGTGTGAACCCAATCCTCACTTTTAAGAGTTTATTATGGGCCTACGTGAGGATCAGGGGAAACTTCGGGGCACTGGTGCTTTTCACTCTTTTGTTTAAGGACTTTATATCTTAACAATGTTCTGCCTGCTGTTGCCATTGCCAATATGAGGGTTTGGTTATTGGGATAGAGTGTCAGTCATAGAGATGGGTTTTTCTCTGCATGAGAAAATATTGATTTATATACTCAACTTGTTGAGGCAAAGCACCATGCTCCAGAATTTGATAGAGGGGAAAACTTCATCATGGCATAAGCACATTGTTTTACACAATTAGTTCAAATAGAAGAAGGTTCTGTAACTACAACCAGTTGTTCATCAGAGGGGGGAAAGGAACTTACTTGCAATCATCCATTACCGTTAAATATGTTCATTGAAATGAAGTTGACCTTTTTCGTTTGGTTTGCAGGATTAGCTACCTGGACATATTCAAGGTGGTGGAGCTTACATGTGACGCGCATCGGAACGAGCTGGTAAGAAGCCCGTCACTCGAGGAGATCATCCATTATGATCTGTGGGCGAGGAGATATGCAGCCAGCCTACAACCATCTTCTGGCCTCAGCCCTGTCCCTGCATAATAAGTAGATATACTCCTACATATTGCCACGACCACGTTGTACAGGAGTTCGAAGATATCAAGTGTGCGGCTCCTGTTTTCATGGTTGATTTTTCACTTTTCAGGAGCTGGATGGACCATTAGGGGACATCCAGGTCGCACTCCTGAATGTAAATCATGCCTCCACATGAATAAGATACATCTGTTCTTTCTTTATGGGTGAAGTGTTTGAATTCGGGTGGGAATTAGATGCGTCCCTTTCGGTGGAGTTTTTATAGTGCTCCACTCCGTATAAAGGATTGAGCAGCATTTTGAAATGCTCAGACACAGCTGCCCAACATCACCTCTGCACCGCGTTCCATTTTATCTCTTGGCGTGGTAAGCACTGGTTTGAGATCCAAACACGCTCTTTATCTCCATGGTGAGCCCCGGAAATCTTACAATGCGATCTACTTCATCCACCCCAAAAGTTGAAGATCTCCTCTTCCAAAGAATCAAACAAACCTAAATTTAATCAAATGTATATGTAAATACTAACATGTATTTGATTAATTATTGTATCCATTTTATTATAATAAGCTTATTTTATAATGTAAATGTTGATGCTATTTTTTTAAATCTAACCAACCTTTAAACAGCCTTACTCATCAGGAATCAAAGTTTCTATTTTTTTGAAAGAAAAAGAGTACACCCTCCGATCCAACTTATAAATCATTCCAAGAATCTTAGACGGTCAAAATATTTAGAGTTTAACCAAAATTATAGATAAAAATATAAAGATTTATGACATCAAATATGTATACTATAAAAACATAATTAACAAATAATTTAATAATACTCAGTCAACATCCTAAGTATTATTATCTTATTATATAAATTTGGTCAAATATAAGACGTTTTTATTCTTTAAAATTTTTAGAATAATTTACAATTTAAGACCAAGAGAATACTCTTTTTTTATTTCTAGGTAAGATCATGCCAACAAAGGTTCATGTTAGTGAGTAGAGCAGAGATCCCCTCCCCTCGTCAGTGATGGCAGTACGCCGCCGCGCGGCTCACCACCTCCGATGCGCACGTGCGGCCACCGGTGCTGCTCCTCTGTGCGGCCGCCACTCCGCGACGCACGCGCGGCCAACAGCTCTGCTCCACGCAACCACGCAACCTGCCGCCTCCAATGCGCACGCACAGGCCCACCGACGCCGTTCCCGTTCCTGCTCCTCCGCACGCCAAGAAAATGGCCGTTCCCTTTCCTGCTCCTCCGCACGCCGAGAAAATGGCAATTTAGCCATCCTCTAGGAGAAAAAACATTCTCTCTGGGATGACCTCAATCCACTATTTTCTGAACCAACCGAACACTTAAAGAAAAAAAAAGAAAAGTTCAACCCGTTTCACCCGTAAACTAATGTATTACACATGCTTACATACGGTGACATCGCCAAAACAGGTTATCACTAGCGAAAACAGGATAGAATTGCTCAAGACATCGTCACATAATCTCAGGATATCATACGCAACATTCTCAGTTACCTATATACAATTATACATGCAGCCAAAAGACGAACCCACTTCATTCCAAGAATCCAAGTGAAGAGCAAGACAATCACGGATAAAAAACACCAGACTTTAGAAAATGGTACCACAGCACAATTCAAGCTCACTTATGAAGATCCACATAACATTGATAAAATGGGCCTAATATCCTCTCAACTGATCCAAATATAGTCCCAGGTCGACGTACTAATAGTGATAATTGACCGGTGATACATGCAAGCATCCAAAGCAGTAAAAGATGGAGCAGGTTGGCAGACAAAAACACTTGGTGGCAGCTAGCCTTGCCCCAACATCACACGAGGGTGCCCAGGAGCTAGTGGCCATATTTCTGGAACTCCCACTCACTGTTGTCTGCAAGATAAAAAGTTGATCCATCAGTAATGAAATGCCCACAACAATGAACTATGGGATCAAAACAACACAGAACTGCAGCTACCTAATGGGCACACTTGGCGAGTCTTAAGCCACCTGCTGATGCAATGGAAGTGAAAAGCATGATTACAGACACCTGCAGTACGCAAAAACAGACCTTGTTAGACCCAGTGAAGGACACCATTTTAGACCCACAGAAACTGGGGCAAAAGAACCATGTAAACACATGGTCCAACGTATTCCAATGTCTATTGGTTTGTACAGGCAAATATAAAGCTTTAATACAAAAAATGCACATGCTTGTGCTTCCCATTCCTTTTATTTTTGAAACAAGCAGCATTTTTCATCATTTCCTACTGCAAACATGGGTGAGCTTATTTTCTACTGTCAACACCACAATATGGTGGAAAGTTCACTGGACTCTGCTCAAGTGATACAATCAAGGACCACACACAGGAAGAGGCTGCAAAGAGCACAGCACAAAAAGAGCATATAGAGCTGCTGATGCTGTTATGGGCTTCCAACGGCCTTAATCCAGATAGGAATGCAGTACGCATCTGAAGGGATTGACACATTAAGTGTATATGTTTTACTTGGTATCCCAGAATGTGCTGCGGAAAATTACTGAAACAGATTCTACTTTTATTTGCCAATGATGCTGCTATTTATACAGATAAAAAGTTTTACACTCGTAAGTTATTCACACATCTACCACTTGTCTAGTTAAACACTATTTAAGTAATCTGAGCTTCATATGTAATTAGTAGGATAAGTTTCATCTAAAGAGGCAATACAATATGTTAAACAAAAACCGGTGCGCAGCTGTTTCATATCCAGCCATATCAAAATTTGGAGATGGGGAAGAGAGATGCAATTTTGAGTTCGTAAAGTACTAACTATACAGCTCAAGTGTCTCTGTATACAAACCGCACAGTTCACCAGACTAATTCAATCAAGATCACATAGGAAAATCTTTGGAAAGAGCACGGAACATCTATATTTTGCAATCTGTGTGTGTCATACCCTAACCATAGTTGCCAGTTACATATAGATTGGTGTAAGATTACCGAAAACTAGATGCCACAATGCCCTAACCATAATGGCCAATTATTACACATAGATTGGTGTAAGATTCCGGAAAGCTAGATGCCACAATGAGCAACCCCATGCCAGAACTAGTGTGCAAACTAATTAATAGCAAATTCTTCCATCCCACATGAACATTGATGAGACATACCAATAACATAAAATTAGTGGCAAGTGGCAACAGACAAAAGTAAGATACAACAGAGAAGATATGTAAGAAGACCCTAGGAGATTGGATTCGTACCCCAAGCCACAGTGCACTCTTCGCTGGTCGCGCTAGCTTGGTTCGCCTGGCACTCGATGCCTGCACCCAACGAATTAAGAATCTCAAACCCCTGCTCATAGATCTCAAACCCTAAAAACGAGCACTGAACCAATCGGAACCGAAACTTACATAGATCCATGATGTGGTTGCGGCAGATAGCGCAGTTGTCAACGACGATATCTGCACCGCCACAAAGGAGACAAACAGATCAGACGGGATCTAAATTCCAATCTACACGAAGGAAAATCTAGAGCGGATGGGCAGGCGCGCGGACGTACCCCAAGCCCAGAGCGCGACGGCGTTCCACTTCTTGATCTCGAAGCGCTTGTTGGGCTTGCGGGAGGTGGCGGAGGACGGGCCGGCCGCGGATGATCCCTCGCCGGCGGAAGCGGGCGGCGGCGGCGCGCTGATGTCGGTCTCCATGGCGGACATCGCGGCGGTCTCGGGAGCCTTCGGTTAGCGGAGGCAAAGGTGCTAGCGAGGGGAAGGGATTATGTGTGCAATTTTCCCTAGAAGGCCAGGGGTTTTATGGAAAGGAAAGTGCTTCTCCCGTCTCAGAGCATGACTCTTTAATGTCGTCGTGTCTTATTACCCGGCCCAACAGGCGCAAGATCGGTCTAAAGGAAAGTGCTTCTCCCGTCTGAGAGTATGACCATTTAATGTCGTCATGTCTTGTTGCCCGGCCCAATAGGCGCAAGATCGGTCTGTTAGAGCCACTCCAACACAAGTCCAGACCCCTACTTTAAAATTTAAAGAGTTTAGAAAAAAAAAAAACTAATTTTAATAGAGCCTCTGCTGAGATCCTATTTTTTATGTTCTCCTAAATTATAGTTTTAGACCTCCACGTCCAGCAACCCTCCCATTCTGTGGGACCCACCCCACTTTCCTCTCCCCGCCAGCCCCATCCTGACATTCCTCTCTGCGCTTGTATGGACACGCGATTCTTCCTTCTTCTGCCGCCGTCGATGGCCGCACGGGCGCCTCGGCCAGAGCTCGTCCGGCTGACCACGAGGTCGTCACGACGTGGCCCAGCTCCGCCCGCCGCTGAACCAGCAGGACGCGCGGCCCCCGGCTGGCCGAGGCCGCCGCCGTCCCTACAGGATGCGAGCTCTGAGCGACCACTGCCAGGCGCTGGCCTCATGGCCGCCGGCGAGCACGCACAGCGCGGGCGCGACCCGGTGCAGGCGTGAGCCTAAGTACGAGTGGGCGGGCGCCCCTGGCTCCGCTGCTGCGTGCACTCAGCCCCAGCGGGCGCGTCGTGGGCGGCTCCCCGACGGCCGCGCCACGCCGGCGAGCGGCCAGACGCCCACGGCTGCTAGGAGGACCGGAGGAGAAGGGAGAGGGCTGGCCTTGAGGAAGAAGAGCGTCGCACGACCAGCGAGTGACCGGTCGAGCAAGCGCGCCGCTGCGGAGGCGCGCTCGCCCGCGCGCGGCGGCGACGCCCCTGCAGTCGCGGCACCAAGGCAGGTCGGCGGAGCTCCCGGTCGGCGTGGCCCCGGGGACTACGTCTCGCAGCGGTAGGAGCAGCACGGGCCGTTAACGAGATTGGCTGCAGATCCGGAGGCCCAGTCGACGCCCCTGCTCGGATGCTGTGCGGCTCCGGCGTCACCGTGCCTGCCGGCGGCATGCTCTACGCACTATCGCATCGCTTCTTGGACAAGGAGGACCCGCACTTGTTCCATGTGATGATGCAGCTGTAGGAGCAGCAGGGCGGCTGGTCCTGGAAGACCCTGCCGGTGGCGTGCAGCCCGTGGACCGCCTCGCGGGAGCCGCCCAGCCATGGCCGCCCCTACCCTCCGGACCGCCTCGCGCCCGTGCGTGCCAGTGCGTGCTAACCCGGGGCTCCCGCGCCCGCGGCTCCCCTCACCTGTGGGTGCGGCGGCCGTGCCCGTGCGTGCCAGGACGGGGCCGCGCGCTGTGCGCCAGAGCGCTGCCCGCGGCGGGCCGTGCGTGGCCGTGCTTGGGCAGCGGTGGGTCAGGAGCGCCCGCGCGCGCGCGCGTCGGAGGCAGGGGCCGCTCGCGCCGGCCGTGGGTCCGCGCGGTGGCCGGGGCTTGGAGGCTTGGAGCTCACCCCTCGCGCGCCTTGGCATGTGCGGTGGCCGGCGTCCTCCCGCGGCGAGGCCGGCGTCCCTCCGCTCCGGCGGTGGGCGGCGAGCCCCGGCCGCTCCGGCGGCGGCGTGCCCGTGGGCCGGTCCAGCCTGGTCTGGCTGATCCGGCGACCGGCGGCCAAGCCTGCGCCCGTCTCCGTCTTAGTCCCCGATCCTGCGACCGGTGGCGGTGGAGCGGGCCGGAGGAGGAGGTGGAGCAGGACGCGGTCGCGGTGGAGACCGTCGAGGCGGAGCGCGAGCGCAACCGGTCTGACAACACTTTGCAGCTCGTCCGCAGCGATGTCCGCGCCCGTGCCCCCCGCGGCCGCGTCGCCGTCCGGTGGCTTCGCGGATGGCGGCGCTGTGGCATTGCTGCTGCCTGCTGGTTCGAGTGGGGTGGACGGAGAAGAGAGCCTGGGAGGGAGGGAGTGAGCTGCTTCCTAGCCTGCTGCTGGACAGGGGAGGTGGAGGTGGGAGTGGAAGGAGACGAAGAAGAGCAGAGACAGGATAAGGGCCCGATTTTAGGGCTGTGATTGGAGTTGTCCTTTAATTTTGGTCTTTAAATTTTCTAGGTCACCTCCTAAAAGAAAATGTAGGGGCCTGATTTAGGACCTGTGGTTGGAGATGCTCTTGGGGCTGTTTAGATCCATCTTTTAGCATGAAGGTAAAAAAATAGCAGCTAAAATTAGTACTCCTTCGTCAGTTCAAAAGATGCAATTATGGAAGCTGCCGTCAAGTTATGTTTTGACCAAATTTATAATAAGTAGTATTAGCATTCATATCTCCAAATAAACATTATAAAAATATATTCTATACAACTATAATGGTACTTATTTTGTATAAAAAATGTTAGTATCTTTTTTAATAAGTGTAGTCAAAGTGGTTAAACCACTTGACTTCTTGAAAACTGAGATTCGCATTCTTTATGGACGGAGCAAGTAATAGTGCATTTTAAACAGACTTGTTAATTATTAGTTAAGAAGCTACTAATCAATAGCTCTATTTGCTAGTTTGAAGTTGCTATAGATCATACACACACTATCCAAAGCACTAATTAGCAGGTGGATCCAAACGACCTCCTACTCATAATTAGCTAGCAAAAAAGAATACTATTTTAGTCTGTCAGCATGTATTTAGAGATTTTGGATCAAATATGCCCTAGAGTAGATATCCGGAACCAGAATGTATGTAGAACAACTTCTAGAGTATCTCTATATCCTTCCTTATTGATAGAAATAGTTTTTTTTTTAAAAATGCTCTACTCTCCAACAGTTTCTTTAATTAGATAATTCAAATATTTTAATCCTCTAAACTAGATTTCCCGCTAGCTAAAAATGGTGAGTGCGTATAAAATATATAAAAAAGTTGGAGGATAAAAAATATAATTTTTTTATTAAAGAACTCTACAAATGATGATTTAGAGAGTGAATTTAATAAGGAGAGATTATAAGGGGCCTAACCCTGGGGGCAAGTGGCGGCATAGGGAGAGGCAGCGGCATAGGGACAAGGAGAGATAGGGATGAACCCTTTTCTTTATTTTCTTTAACTAATTATAATCCCTAAATATTTATAGTCTCGATTGAAATTGACTCTTAAGCAATCAAGAGATCTTATGGATCCTCAATTCCTATTTTATTATTTAATCTTAATTTCCTAATTCATCTTAGTGACATGCCGATCCTGCAGATGCGATGATGCCGGTCCGGGACGATGCTGGCGGCGCATGGCGCGCCCTCTTCCTCTGTCTCCTTAGGATTTCGCGTAGGAGCCTGCCTAGTTAACCGGGTTGTCGACCTTTTGTGCCTTAATTGGTCCGTTTATTCTGCTTTAAGAGTGGGCCGACGTTTACTATCAATAAAATAGTAAGAATATTGATGGTAAAAAATATAATAAAAATTAAAAATAATAAGAATATTGAAAAAAAACTAGTGTCGCCAAGATAGGTGAAAAAATAAATATATTTTACTAAAAAAGAGCAACTAATTGTATTGTCTTAGTTTCCTTTCACCTTCTAACCCTACAAACCCTACACAATATAATTCTATATTCCACTTAAAATAGACCGAGAAGATCAATTTAAGAAAGGAAAGGAAAGAAAAAGAAAGAAAGAAATAAAAGCACTTTGACACTAGGTCTAAATTTACATGAAATGTTTTGTTGAGCATTTGCAACAAATATAATGTTTGCCGCCCTAAGCCATTGACATAGATATCATACCATGGGTAAAATGCAACTGATGTCCTTAACCTTGCCTCAAAACGACATCTATGTCTCCAAACTTCCAAATACATGTAACAAGAGCATATATATCATACAATTATTTAAAACAAGTGTCAAGTGCAGAGTTTTAGTTGCAAGACCATAGGTTTCAAAGTGTAGAGGTTTCCTTCTGGTCGGTACTAGGCTTGGGCATAAACGCTTGGATTTTGGTCCATCTCTGGCCACTAGAGCAGACAAAATTCCTTTTGACAACAGAACCAAAATGTCATGCGCTACTATAACCACGTTGGATTTCTCGCGCGTTGCCAAAGGAGGAATTTAAATGGTTTAAAATATTAATTTATAAGAAATAGGGGATGTATTTATGGCACGAAATGACAGTTGGATTAGTGAATGACTGGCGCAAGGATGCGCTAGAGAATTAAGCTAGTGGGACACACATTTATAGTGCGATACAACAACTAGATTAGTGGATGACATGATATAAGAATGTGCTAGAAAAATAGACCACTCGGAACCTAAATGGACATATTTAAGGGCTAGGCAAACGTCCGCCTCCATTAATTATTTATAATAGAGATGGGCATCCTAATATATCTGTCTAATTTAAAAAGCCGCCCGATGCCCTGATTTCAGAGTTAGTAATCATAAAATCTCTATTAACAGAGGCAACTATCTTAAGAGTCCACCTCTAAAAACCGTCTCTAAAAATCATTATATTATTACTTTTCCGTGTGAAGTTGAATGAAGACGAGCTTATCAAAATTAAAAGAAGTTAAATGAAGACGAGCTTATCAAAATTATAGATCTGTTTAGAGTTCAAAATATTGTTACCAGCTCATAGATTTTAAGATTAAATTTTTTGAATAACCTTAGATGTTGACATGGTCTATATAAAATTTATAGGTACCAGTACAGTCTATAACTTTGTAGTACAAATTAATTTGAAGCTGCTTAGAGTCCCAAATATGCGTTTAAAGTTCTTAAATCTTAAATTTCAAAATTTAGAATTTTTAAATGACCTAAAATGTTCACATGGTTAATATCAAAGTTGCGATGGCCGACCCAATATGCACATTTGTTGATTTATTTGATGTTTTTAGAGTATTAAATATTTGTTTTAGTTCATATTTTTGATATTCAAAATGTCTATTTTTTTCAATCAATGTTGGATAGAGACTCATTTTCAAATTTATAGAGCTCAATGAGACCTAAAACAAACTTTGTAGTTGACTCTTTTTTCATATGAAATCATTGAGGCTTCAAATTCATAGAGCTCAACAAGACCTAAAACTTGGTAGTTGAAAGTTTTTCATTTGAAATGATTATAGATTGAAATATTCAATACAAATTTACTAAATATTGATAAAAAAGATAGATAACTAGATAATAGGAAGAAGCACACTGGTCGTGACTGGGTGAGATCATATGCTAGGCAGCAAGGGGATCCTTTGCCAATGAATATTGTAATTTCATGCATATATAGGACTACATGCTGTTTAAATTATAAACTGAGCGAGGTGGCCAGGTGGGAGCTTCTGATGATTTTCTCTGCGGTGAGCACGGTATAATCAAATATATCCAACAATGCTTCGTAATTTGGCGCTACACATGGTATATTTGTCATCAAAGATCAAACAAGCCCTTACACACATGAAAAAACAGCCTCAAGTCTTTACAAAGTATTCCTGATCAAAAACTGCGGTATCCAACCATCGAAGCAGCTGTATGTAGGCTGCAGGATGCTGTGGTGTATGCGATGTCGCTCCTCTGGCTGGCATTCCTATTTGTGAAGTATAACCAAAAAAGAAAAAAGAAAAAAGAAAAAAGAAAAAGAAAAACTGCGGCCTCACTATGCTATCGCCCATTGTCTCCAAGTCTCGACGACTTGATCCTAGGCTCTAAAACAGTAATCAGGATTCAGGAGTGGTACAACCCACCTGCATTCAAATATCGTCCTTGTCTTCCAATCCATGTACAGGGTACCAAAGGCGGTTAGCTGTACCTTGTAGGAAAGTTGACAGGGTGGTGAGGAGAAAAACACCCCAAAAGAGTAAAATCTCACAAGCAGGGAAAAAGGTTGCTCTTGCCTTCGATCAAAATTTACATCCATTTCCATGGAGCTTACAACCAAGGTCCCCACCCTGGAAACATTTGGCACAACCGATCAACATCCACCGCGTCCTGTATGAGTTGTTGGACCTAAAAAGCAACATAGAGAGAAACTTGACTTTTGTAACTGTAGTATAGAGATCTGAATGCTTCAAGATAACGAAGATAAAACCTGGCCCTGCACACTTCTCATCTCGCCATCTTCATATCCATCCAACTTCTGTTTAACACGGAGTATAGCACGAGCTGCATCCTTGTTGCCATCGTAAGCCTCTTGGGAGTTATCCAAACATGAATCAGTATCATCTGTTTCCTGCAAAAAAGAATACATACAAGTTTAACGAATTGCCAGCAGAACTCTACACAGTATAGCTGTGTTCAACAGCATGGTCAAAGACCACTGCATTTCCATTTTTTTAGTCAGATCAGGTCCTTTAACCTAGCCTAACTTGCATATCTAAACCTAATATTAAAGAGCCAAAATTTTCTCAATTTTTCATCCACCTCTCTCTAACTACTCGGATAGTGAAGAATTTCTTTGTCTCATATTTTTCACTTGATCCAAACTTATTATCCCATGCTCAAACAAGTTAGAATAACTCGCGTCTAGCGATGACGGATACAAGGTCCGAATCCAATAGCTCTGTATCTCATATTTCGCTGTCTCGGCTGTGCTACCGGAGGCTCTAGGGAAGTCGGAGGAGAGAGCACTCATCTTGGGGTGGGCTTACATCTTATATGCTTTCAGCAGTTATCCTCTCCACACTTGGCTAACCAGCGTTTACCGTAGGCACGATAACTGGTACACCAGAGGTGCGTCCTTCCCGGTCCTCTCGTACTAGGGAAAGGTCCTCTCAATGCTCTAATGCCCCCACCGGATATGGACCAAACTGTCTCATGACGTTCTGAACCCAGCTCACATACCGCATTAATGGGCGAACAGCCCAACCCTCGACCCGACTCATGACCCATGCAATAACAACTCGCGCCATACGGAGTCAGATTCCTATTCGTATCCGGTTCCATTGCAATGCATCGGCACATTTTCTAGTTATTATGACAAACAAGGGATATAGCTGTTGTTTATCAAGTCCTTAAATTTGCTTAGTATGTGAGAGTTACATTTGGTGAGAAGAAAGCTACACATCCATAATACTGGATACTGGTTGTACTTGTTACCTATCAAATCCTAACAGGCATACCAGTAATTTCAGTTGTATGGACCAAGGTGTGCTATGAGAAGAAAACAACGTTAAGAAAATGTTTGTAATTACCTTTTGACGCTGTAAGGCTTTCAGCGGTGAGAGTGCCCATTTATATAGAGGATCATGAACGAAAACCTGACACATTCGGTCCAGTCTCAGGAGGAGCTGAAGTAGGAAGTCTCTTAAAATTTTGAAAATTATTTGACAGTATACATACTTCAATAATAGTGAGCAATGCTTCTTTATTCGCCCTCATGACAGAGAGAGTTTTCTCACAACATCTTCTAAACACACCTTCAACACCAGTAACACCCATGCCATCTATAATATCCCTTGTCAACCGAAATGGAACCTACAAGTAGAACAAAAAAAAAGTGTTTTACAAATGAAGAACTGACAATTGAAATTCACAGAAGGTCAGGAACATAGAATGTGATGTTCCATCACATACCCGTTCAGGTGTTTTAAGCATGAGACCCTGTTCAAACGCAACACCAAGATCAATGTGTACAACCTCAGCTGTGTCTTGGTCGATGAGAATATTCATGGAATGGCGATCCCCAAGACCGACGATATATCCTACCTGAATCCATGAAAAACAATAGGCAACATCCAGTTAGTCTCAGTAGTCTGTGTAGCTTCAGATAATGATTCAAGTTGCACTTAGATTATTACTAAAATAAATTACCATCGAGCTTGCTGCTACACTCCTTGTGTAAGCAAGTCTACTTTGGAACCAATCTGCAGGAAGCAAGAATCTCTCAAGAAAGAAGTGGTGCATAACAGGCCTGGTTATTGTAGAAAAAAGGGAAAAAAGTAATAGTTAGAGAAACACTAGATATGATTTTCATGGATGCATCATGCATGTATGTATATGTTGGATCATTGGCAAGGAAGAAGAGATCAAGAAAGACCTAAAGTTGTTGCAGATTTTATGAAATGCCCTCCTTTTGTCCTTTTCCTACAAAATATAATTCCTTCAAATTGGAAATACATTCATCACTATTAGAAAAAATAGAATACAAAACCTCTACAACGTGGACATACACTCATCAAGTACTCTCTGCATTGAAGATATGTCCAGTCCCCAGTTCCATATCGTCCATGTGCTCCACCAGTTCTAGTACTGTATAACCCCAAGAAAAAGGCAAATAAATATGAAGCATTCAGAATGTAGTTTACATATAAAAACTGAGATCATGTATACAGAGACCTCCCAATTAGATAATCGCCTAGTGGAACAGTACCATTTACCCATTCAACAACACCAGCACTTGGGGTGAAAGGAACAACCTGAGTTAGAGGAGAAAGTAGTCAGAAATTTGTCACAACATACAAAATGAGCATGGCAATATGGTTGGGTATGAATGTAGGATGCATGAGGTTTTCCCAACATTACAAGTTCCATCACATAGAAGTGGTGCCCTTATACACTTTTTCTAATTGTCCTGAACAGCCTACAGATTCATAGGTAGTGACTGCCTACATAGCATTATGCTATCTATACTAGGAAGATAAGATGCCACAGAAAATAAACTAAATGCAAAAATGAAAATCGGAAGCTAGAAGTTAAAATTGTGGAAGTAATAGAAAGAAAGCTAAGAAACTATTGTTGAACGAGGGGAGAGTGGGCAGAAACAAAATAATCTTCATTTTTTAACTCTTTCTAATCTAATGTTTCAAAAGTCTGCCCCATCTATTAAAAAAAACATTTTAGAGCTTTGGCAAGAAGCTTGTCCTTGCAAAATGGGCTGCCACACCCTTGGTGTGGCCAAATGGGCAACCACGCCAAGACCGTTGGCATTGTAGCCCAATCTTGCCTTGCTGTGAAAGGTGTTATAGGGAGGAGTCACTTATAAAACACTGGATTAAAATAAAAACATCAATACCTTTTCTTTTTAAAAAACGTGACCAACCTTAGGAGGAACTAGGTGGCTTTTTAATTAAGAAAGATAATGAAGCGCAGCTCTCCTGCGTTTCCGAGAAAAAGAAAGAAAGAAATAGGCACCCAAATTCACCTCGACAAGGACTCGAACTTGGTTTGGCGTACATCCACACCCACAAACAATTGAGCTATAGGATCAGATCCTTACTAATAATTGTTCTTGATATATTCAGTAGGTACCTCCCCTACTTCTGTGATACACAAGAACAAGGCCACCAGTGGTGAGTCCTTCAGAAGTGCAATTCCTAATGTGCCTATACATTTTGGGAATAGCAACACTAATAACTTTAATGGCACACTTAAAATGATGAAATTTATGACAAACAGTATTTCAATAGCCAGATATAGAGAAGAGGAGTGTATCAAATTTATGGCATTCACCGCTACCTTATATGTACGGATTCTCAATCTCCTTTCAGAAGTATCTCGGTGATTCTGCAAGAATGTATTTACCAAACTAAAAAACTGCTCCATCACCTGCAAATGTCATATTGATGTTAAAAATTCATCCCAAAACAATAACTCAACTGAGATTCTTCTAGGGAAAATTATCAGATAGCATTCTTTTAGAGGAAGATAGCATTACTGGGAAGAGAAGAATAAACAAACTTGGTGCAACTAAATAGGACATGTGTCTTGAGTCTAATAAAGCACCTTTACTAAAAGTTATCATAGGTAGGGAAAATTATCAGATAGCATTCTTTTAGAGGAAGATAACATTACAGGGCAGAGAGGAATAAGCAAACTTGGTGCAACTAAATAGGACATGTGTCTTAGAGTCTAATAAAGTGTTAGAATGACTAATTTTCATTATGGGCTAACCCTAGAGAGGGTAGCTATATAGGAGACATACATGGGCCTCATGGGCCTAAACTCATATACTCCAACACCCCCCCGCAGTCTGAACTACCGGCGCAGCGGAGTTTACAGACTGGACACGAAGAGAAGCAAGTACAACACACGAGCCCCCCCACAGTCGCAACTAGCCACCGGTGATGTTGAGGCTGGAGCGGAACTCGGCGAAGGTCGAGGACGGGAGACCTTTGGTGAAGATGTCGGCGAACTGGGAGGTAGTCGGGACGTGTAGAACCCGAACATCGCCGATGGCGACCCGATCCCGAACGAAGTGGAGATCGATCTCCACATGCTTGGTCCTCTGGTGCTGCACAGGGTTGGTGGAGAGGTACACCGCACTGACGTTGTAGCAGTAGACCAGCGTGCTCCGGGAGAGAGGGCTGTGAAGCTCAACGAGAAGCTGCCGGAGCCAGGAAGCCTCAGCCACGCCGTTAGCGACAGCGCGGTACTCCGCCTAGGCACTGGAGCGGGAGACGACGGCTGGTGCTTGGACGACCAGGACACCAGATTGCCACCCAGGAAGACAGCGTAGCCGGAGGTGGAGCGCCGAATGTCCGGGCACCCGACCCAGTCAGCGTCAGTGTAAACGGCGAGCTCGGAGGAGGAAGACCGGTGAAGGAGCAAGCCGTAGTCAACAGTGCCGTGGAGGTAGCGGAGGAGGCGCTTGAGAGCAGTGAGGTGGGGCTCTCGGGGATCATGCATGTGAAGACAAATCTGCTGCACTGCATAGGTGATGTCTGGCCTGGTGAATGTAAGGTACTGAAGTGCACCCGCGAGACTCCGGTATGCCGTGGGGTCGGCCGTGGGGTCGGCCACTGAGTGGCCCTCGGCCTCTGACAGCTTGCCCAGAGTGTCAACTGGAGTGGAGCAGGGCTTGCAGTTAGTCATCCCAGCTCGCTCCAGGATATCAAGAGTGTACTGCCGCTGGTGAAGAAGAAGGCCGGCGGGACGAGACTCAATAGTCACCCCGAGGAAATGGTGGAGCACACCCAGATCCTTCACAGGAAACTCCTGCTGAAGAGAGCTGATGATGCGGCTGAGTAGTGACGAACTGGAGGCTGTGAGGACAATGTCATCAACGTAGAGCTACAGGTAGGCAGTCTCAGCTCCACGGTGAAATATAAACAGAGAAGTATCTGACTTGGCCTCCACAAAACCCATTGTCACCAGGAAGGCAGCAAACCGGGAGTGCCATGCCCGAGGGGCCTGCTTGAGGCCGTAGAGAGACCTGTTGAGCCGACAGACCATGTCTGGACGTGAAGAGTCAACAAACCCCGCTGGCTGGCTGCAGTAAACTGTCTCAGTGAGAGTCCCGTGCAAAAACGCAATTTTGACATCCAGCTGATGCACTGGCTAGGAGCGAGCAAGGGCCAGTGAGAGCACCGTGCGGACGGTGGCCGGCTTCACCACCGGGCTGAAAGTCTCATCGTAGTCGACTCCAGGGCGCTGAGTGAAGCCCCGAAGAACCCAGCGAGCCTTGTACCGCTCCAGGGTACCATCAGCTCGCCGCTTGTGCGTCCAGATCCACTTGCCGGTGACAACATTAGAGCCGGGCGGACGGGACACCAGATCCCATGTTTGGTTGGCGAGGAGAGCCGCGTACTCCTCTTCCATCGTGTGGCGCCAGTGAGGGTCCGACAAGGCGTCGCGAACGGAAGAGGGTACAGGAGAAACCTGCGTGTCGCCGGGCATCGCCGCAAGAGCCCGGGACCGCAGGGTACCCGCTGCGTGCCGCGTCACCATAGGGTGAACATGCCACGGGTGGCGGTGAAGGAGCGGTGGGTGGTACACCGGCGGCACGACACGGGCTGCCGCAGGCGGCGACGGTGGTGTAGGTGTCGTCAACGTTGAAGAGGCCACCGGCAGCGGAGGCGCCGCCGGCGAAGAAGATGCCCCCGGTGGCGACGGAGGCGTCGGGTCCGTCTGCGCACGGCGTTGGTAGACAAGCACCGGCTGAGCGAACCGCGCCGGGGGTGCAGGAACCGGCGTCCCCGGCCCCGTGTCAGGTGGAGGAGCCGGGGCCGCACTGGAGGGCGACGGTGGAGGAGTCAGGGCTGCACCGGAGGACGACGCTACCGGACCCGTGCAGGGCACAGGGCCAGGAGCAGCAGGCGCCGGGTCCGCCCGCACACGGCGCTGGTAGACAAGCGCCGGCTGGGAAAACCGCGCCGGGGCCGCAGGAACCGGCGTCCCCGGCCCCGTGTCAGGCGGAGGAGCAGGGGGCCGCAGCGGAGGGTGATGCTACTGGACCCGTGCAGGGCACAGGGTCAGGAGCAGCACTGGAGTGTGACGGAGGAGCAGTACCTGCAGGAGAAAACGGTAAAAGTGGCTGGACAACCGTGTCAGTGGGAAACAGAGAGGCGAGGTCAGGGTCAGGGGTGGAGGGTGATGTGGTGCTGGTGGAGTAGGGGAAGACAGACTCATCAAACACCACATGGCGAGAGATGAGGACCCGACGAGAAGTGAGGTCAAAACACCGGTAACCCTTGTGATCCGGGGAATACCCAAGGAAAACACACAGAGTCGAACGGGGAGCCAGCTTATGGGGAGTGGTAGCAGTGGTGTTAGGGTAACACGCACACCCGAAGACACGAATGTGGTCATACCGAGGAGGGGTACCGAAGAGAGCATGGTGGGGTATAGGAGCTGGGTAGGCAGCGGAAGGAAGACGGTTGAGGAGATAGGTGGAGGTGTGGAGACTTTCTGCCCAGAAACGAGCAGGAAGCGACGCCTGGAGCAGAAGGGTGCGCATGGTGTCATTCGTGGTACGAATCATGCGCTCGGCCTTGCCGTTTTGGGAGGAGGTATATGGATAGGACATGCGCAACTGGACACCGTGAGAGAGGAAGAAGGCGCGGGAGGTGAGTTATCAAACTCACGGCCATTGTCACACTGTACGGCCTTGATGGT
>CM041634.1:14554139-14568926 GCA_023333625.1 Bothriochloa decipiens
GGAACAGTAGCAGTCACAACTGGAACCTGATGAAGTCAAAGGGAAAAAGAAAAAGAAAAAAATGACGAGTCTAAGTATTCAAAAAGGAAAATTGATTAATAGGAATACAAAAAACTAAAGAAGATAAAAGAAATGGAACATAATAAAGAGACAATAAGCTCTGGCTAAGTTTTTCATGTAACACATTTCCATTTATTTTATTCAAACTGTTTTCAACCTGTGCAGCCAATGCCCCCCCACCCCCCCGCGATGGGAGCGGCGGACTTAAAAGATACCTCTACCAAAACTCGAAATCGAGACCTCTGACTTTGATACCATGTTAGGTTTCATGCACTAACCGGGCGATCCACTAATACTTCACAACATACCAAAGCACAAACAAGTTCACGAAAGTAAAGTTCGCAAGTTGTTATCTCACTAGTTCAAGCTGACCAATGCTGCGGGCCTCCCTGGGCAGTGGAATTTTTTTGTTAGTGTCCTGACAATAAGTCAGATGAAAAGAATACGTCAACATCGAGAACACACACAAAAATATCCATGTTCCTGCTTGAAAAGTGAACTAACCTCCTTGGTCTCCAGTTCTGCTAACTTAATGTAGATCTCAACCATTTGTTTCATCTATAAGATGTCCAAATAATGATCATAAGAAATATAACAAGAAAATACATTTGATCCCCTTCAGAGATAAGAACATCTGAACAGAATTTTAAGCAGAACCTGACGAATTAGAGGTCCATGACAGGAAGATAGCTCCTTTAACAAATTTTCAGCAGCAAGCTTCTTATCCATATCTACAACAAAAGAACTTCTACTTCTTTGCTTGTCTTTGACACGATCACCATTTGCTAGAGCCAAAAGCTGAAAACAAACAAAATGATTATTTCTTATAGTTCTAAAAAACAGCAAGAAAAATCTGATATCTGAGATTAAGGGATACTGGAAATCTGGAATTGCCTGGACATGCATAAACTAGACTTACTGGGGACATTATGTTAGAACTAAGCTGAGATGGGCGCTCTGAATATTTCAGTCAGATCCTTGGCTCACGTATGACTATTTTATGTTGCCTTATCCCTCTAAAATATCTATGGATACAGTTCAACCAAGCTGAGATGTAGTTTGGGACAGTGCTTTTTTGTAAACTATATTTTCTCATAGCATTAGTTGTTAATACAATTGACAAATGCAACTAGTAACAATGTGTAAACATGGAAGTTGTATTTGATCATGATTTTTCCATATGCATGTAAGATCAACAACTATATTACCTGGAATATTGTATGATATGGGTGATCAACAGCCATTTTCTTCAAAAGAGAAGCTAATGCGATCTGCCACAGAAAACCAATATTGTTAGTTGTTCCAGAAAATCAATATTATGCTAGTTAAGTATTTTGTTTATGCCATCTAGGATGAGTTTCAAACTGACTTATCGCAGCTATACTTTATGTATACTACGTACATGATTATGTGCTGATTTTTTTGAAGCATTCCAACATGGTATTTCTGGCTAATGAGGATGCCCACATCCCAGGATACCAGAGCTGCATTGTTCTATCTGTCACGAATAAAGGGAGACTGGACTGGATGATTCTATTGAGGCCCAATGGGGACTACATATAGAGTACATAGAAGACACAAGAGGAAAACCCTAGACTAGGGAGATTACACTAATACCCTTAACACCCCCTCTCAAAATGCAACGTGTATGTAATACACTTAACACTATCAATATACAGAAAAACAAGATAACATGATACATGTACCTGGAAGTTAGTTGACCCCTGAGCATCTTTGGAGCTCCCAAGTCTTGAAGCAATCTGATAAACCAGTGGTATGAACTTGTAGGTTTGGACCTACACAAGAAAATTGAAATACCACATTTAATGAAACTGACAGAAGTACCAACACAATCAAGAAATGAAAGCAAAAAGGAAAACCTCTTTTGTTGTGTTCCACATTGCTCTCACAACTTGATCCCTTGAGAAAAGACTAAACCACAGTGAGACCAACCGGAAAACCTGAAGAGCAAATGTTAACGTAATGTAAATAAAACTCCCAACAAAAAACAATTATGTAGCAACAGTTAGCAAGAGATGTATGGAATATGGATACCCAAATACATATCACATACCACTTGTAGGTCATATTTGCCACCAACAACAATGGAACGTTGGTAGCCTTGAAGCGCTAGATTTAAGAAATTATCGCGATCATCCTAATAAGAGAAACATGTTCAGGAAAGATGAAAATACAAGTTGATTGGACACATTAACTGGGATATGCTGAAGAGCTCTTAACAAGTACAACTAAACAATAAATATTAAATTGTGTGCTTGGTTTCATTTATGATCAAAATACATAAATGGGCTCCCATCTAGGGAATTGTTTTTGTTTTTGGGCAGTTTCTTCTCAAAGTCAAAGATACATAAATGAGTGAGAATTTGGTGCCTCTATGGGCTGCACCTTGTTTATTAAAACTGCAGTCCACAGAAGCGGAAAGAACGGCCTTCAACATGGAGAGTGACAAGGTAAACATAATTGAAAAAAACAGGAAGTGGCATTATTATATTTATTCAGAGGTCACGAAAGTGTAAATTTGATATACACATTGTGTGTGGGTAAACAAATGTGCACACCTGAATTTTTTCTGCTTCTTCTCTGTCAAGTGCAAGTTGTTTCTGTAACTCTTGGATTTTTACTGAGTAATCAGTCTTCACACCCTGACCAATTGAAAGATTAGCACCAAGAACAGAAGGATTGAAACATCAAAAGTTATAGTCATCTACTTGCCTTAGATGAACTTCTCAGTCTTTTAATCAGTGTCTCCAACTCCCTAGTCTGCATTAAATAGAACTTCTGGTAAAAGAACTATAATTTCAAGTCAAACATTGATTGGAATTGCCATAATAATAGGTCACCTTGTATTTCCTTAATCGCAGAGCTGCTTGCCATTCGTTCGACGAGAGTCTTTCCTCGTAGCTCCTGAACAAACTATATGCATAATGTGCCAGATGGAAATGTGTTCGACACTGCCTGGACATGTACTTTTTATCTGTATTCTTCTCACATTCAGAGAGATCTACAGAAGGTCTTAAATAGTCCTCAATGATAGTTCTTGAGCTACAAAGTAACCATCATGAACATTTGCATTATTACATGTGACAAAATAGAAGTAATTCATGACAGACAAAATATGAGGTACCGAGTGTGAATGATTACTTGCTTGATCTTGTTTCAGCCAGCCACTTGCCAACTAATCGATAGACATCTGACAGGTTTTTCTTGTCAGGATGCTTCTGTAGTATGTATTTTCCACGACTAATAGCCATATCATGCTGCCCTTGAGCTCTGAGCAATTTAGCCTCTTCAAGCTGGAGAGCAAATGTAGAAATATCAGAACATGAACACCAATTGATCATAGGTTACAAACAGGAGATTTATAAGCACAAAAATGCTACAATATTAACACAACAACTGAGAGGATATCAACTTTGGTCTTCAGGCTAAGTTATTGCTTAAGCAAAAACTGAAATTGGGAAAGGCAGATTAGTAAACCAGCTGACTATATCAGCTCAAATAAAGCTCAGATTGGAATATTTCCAAAATAAAAATGTTGCACTATTGCTAGTACAGAATAATCAAAAGTGCTGCTCAACCTATTCTCAAAACTCTGTAAAAATCTGTAGGCTGGACAAAAAGCTCGTTGAGGTTGCTCAGTGGCACGTTTTCTCCGATTGAACTCATTTTTCTTTTCAAATATAAACGAGTAGATTTTGAGTGATTTTTGACTTCGGCTTGGCTCGTTAAGCTCGGTTTGAAGTTGTTTGTCAAACAATTCAGGAGACCATAATAAATATGATTATGTCAATTTCAAAGAAAGCTCGAAAAAAGTGCAGTTGGCTCATTATACACCCCTATACATGGATTTTTTTAGTGTAAAATACAGCCGGGGAAACCCCCCACTGTGAGATTTTATAAAGAAAAAAAGGGTAAGAACTGTACAGGAAAACAAGCACAGCAAAAGCTGGAACTACACAAGATTCCGGTAGGAGCATAGCAGTTCCCCTTTAGTTCCTATAAACAAAACCTGTTTCATATGAAACCTTAGAATTTAAAAGCTATCTCATTAAAAAGCCTAAAAGTTTGTAGTATGGGCTACATAGACAACTACCTCAAGATTGTTGCATGAATTTATTGACCATAACAAAATTTTGATGATACACTAAGGTTAAGAAACTCTTGGGTAATTGAGTAACGTATATCTCTTTATCGGGAAGGTAAGAAATAATAAATGTATAAACACTTAGGAGAAAGAATGAAACAAAAGATGACAAAATGAAGAAAATAACATCAATTCCATGCATTTGGTAAAAATATTGAACATTTAGCAAGCCTAGAAAATAAACCAGAGGGAATTTTAGAACATTGTACTTGGAACTGACAGAACCATAACATAAGAGACTGTACAAGCAGCACACATGAGAATTCCATTTACAACAAAATTTCTCACAATGCTAGAGGGTGATAAGAATAGTTTACCAAAATACTAAATAGCTACAAAGCCTGCTTAAACATATTATCAACAACAACAAAAACATAGCCTTTTGTCCCAAGCAAGTTGGGGTAGGCTAGAGATGAAACCCAAAAGAGGCATGAAAACAAAGAACACATAAATGGTACAAGAAAAAAAATTACGGTTCAGGCACGTTAATTGTTAGTCTCCAAGTGCTCCTATCCATAACTAAATCCTTAGAGATATTCCACTCCTTAAGGTCTCTCTTAACCGACTCGTCCCAAGTCAGTTTAGGTCGACCTCTACCTCTCTTTACATTATCGACCCGCTTTAGAACCCCACTACGCACAGGTGCCTCAGGAGGCCTCCGTTGGACATGGCCAAACCATCTTAACCGGTGTTGAATCAATTTTTCCTCAATTGGTGTCACCCCAACCCTATCCCGAATATCGTCGTTCCGGACTCTATCCCTCCTTGTGTGCCCACAACACCATCGTGAAGGGAATGCAACACGAGAACTTCCCAGGAGGTCACCCATCCTAGTACTACTCTCGCCCAAGCACGCTTAACTTCGGAGTTCTAATGGGATCCGGTGCTTTAGTGCTGGTATGATCGCATCCTGCTTAAACATATTATCAATAAATTGAATATGGACCTTGGACAAATCAAATAATAGTGCAAAAAAAAATCAAGGAACAAATCTATTTTTGGCCATCAAACTATGACTGAGTCCGACATCTTCTATACCTAAATAAGAGACCTCACACTACAAGATTTTCCTGGTTTCACGTCCATCCACGTCACAGCCCTACCTTCCAACATTCCACTGATCCCTCACTTATTAACCACTGCATGTCCCTACTTATTGGCCATTGCGTGTCCCTTGTGTTTCACCTCCTGCCTCTTGCACTCCCCATCTCGCCACTGCGTGCTCCCATTTACCAAGAGTTCAAGATAGACAGAGAAGGTTTTTTTTTTAATGTATTATAGAGATGAAAATACGGAGACCGGATATGAGTGAGGCGATTACACATACCCAAGGTTTAAACACATAGTGAACAGGTACAACACGACCTTGGCTAAATGGACCTAATCAGCCAGAGTCAATCCTAGCCCTTCAAGCTTCTTGGCTCCAGCCATGCACCAGAGGCTATGCTCATTCTTCAGCTCACTCCAAATCTGGTTAAAAGAAGGGGAAGGCCCCTCAAAAACACATGCATTCATTTGTTTCCAAATAACCCAGGCCCCTAGAATAATTAAAGAGTTCACTCCTTTCCTGTGCTCCTTGCTAACTCTGCTTATTGTCATGCGCCACCAATCAGCAAAGCTCAGTTCATTTTGTTGGGGAACTGAGTCTGCTAGATTCAGCGGAGTGAGTAATTTGAACCATATGGGTTTAGGGTTTAGGGTTTGGCCATAGACAGAGAAGTTCTGCTGCCTCCTCATGGAGTACAGCTGTGGCAGCAACCTCTACTCGTTCAACCAGCAGGAGCCCAACATCGCTTCACCGAGGACGCAGCCAGGTAACAACTCATTATCTCATTCAGTCATTCTCATCACTTCACCAGTGAGCGAGGAAGGAGGGAAAAAATCAATTTTTAATGTATATTTTGAATCGTTAAAATAAAATGATTTGAATGGTGCCTGTTTGACAAATTAATAAATGGTGACACAATTAAACTTGGTGCAGGTTCTATGCATCTGAAGTGCTGCTTGCGCTTGAGTACCTGCACATCCTGGGCATGGTGTACTGTGTACCAGGACGTCAACAGGGAGGAAGGCCACGACATGCTCTCCGTTGAACTAGTGACCAAATGGCCATTAGAAGTTCCCAGTTTAATCCTATGGATTCACTAGCCTTTCGCCTGTGGTGAGATGAGATCTCGAGAGCAGAGAGCCTCGCCGGAAACATAGTGTGGCTAGCTCAGACATTTTTACTTTTCCGGCTGTAATGGCCCAAAGCCGGTTTATTTTTTTTAGGCTCAACAGGCTTCCAAACGCTACTTTTCAGTTTGGATTGAAAACAGGTCTTCCAAACAAGGCCTTAATGATATTGCATTATATTTACAAAAAACATATACAGACAAAGCCACCTTTGAAACCAGCCTTATGGCCAAAGTTGTCTAGTTTTGATAGTTGATGACCAAAGATATCATCAGTATTGCAGTATCATAGCCAAAATAGGACTTGGGCAACAGCTCGATGGCTAAAAGTAGACTTCTTCCTAAAATCAACAGTTGGATAACTCAATTGTAAAGTATGTACCCGTGAAAGGAAATAGGTATTTGGCATAGTGCCCTCATCTCTGTGGAAACAAAGTTCTTTGAGTTCATATAAAGCAGCCGCTGCCAAAGAAAACCTTAATCCCTGTATCCAAGAAAATAATCATAGTGAAATAAGGAATATAGTGTGAAACAGGGACACAGCTGAAAACAAGATGACCACCTTCCGGAGCGCAGAAGTCGATTGAAATAAATGTTTTACAAGATGTTCTTCACAGCCTAAAATCTTAAGGAGGGCACGCCTAAATGCCAGAAAAGGTTCAAAAAGATCAAGGTTCCGTTCTGCTTGGAACACAATCAAGTTCCACTCTTTATCCAGCAACTCCAACTGCACAGAAAAAAGGAAGGAGATATTATAGCCAACAATGGAAACAAAATATAACAATGGTATAGAGTAAAAGACTTCACATTGCTGTGCAGTTGTACAATATATTTCTTTGAATAAAATGCACCCAGGGTACTCAAAATATTGGCCTCCTCCCATCTAAAAGTCTAAAACCTGCCACGTCAGGGCCATTTTTTCAAAAAAAAACTAAATCCCTTTTTTCTTTCTCGCAACTAACTCTTTCCTCTTCTTAACCGCGGTCTGCGCCGACTCATCTCCATCTTCCCCGACCAGCGCCTCTGTAGGCGCATCCTACCAACAGCGTCCGTGCTCCCCCCACGAGGACCTCTGACGGTGACGGCGGCGGCCCCTGACCGGTTACCGATCGCGCCTCCTCCTCGGCGGCGGTGGCCGTGGCGCCCAACCCAGCTCCCTCGGCGGTGGTGTCCATGGCGCCCATCCCGGCCGTGGTGGCCCTTCCGCTCCAGACGGCGGCCATGGAGGCAGGCCTCCAAGGGCGGCGACAGGCACCCGCCCCTCGGGCTTTGGCGTCCATGGCGGATATGGAGTTGTCTTCCTCGGCAGCGGCGATGAGGCCACCCTTCCCAAGGCGGTTTCCGGCCACCACGACGGTGGCGGCCTCGCTCCCCTTCCTAGTGGCCTACTATACCAACACCGGCAACCAGTCTTCCGAATCCCCACCCGACGCCCCTCACCTCCCTCCGGTGTTGCAATGGCAGCGACCTCCACCCGCGGGGACTCCGCGAGTAGGTGGTGGCGGACGAGCCCCGCCGCGGGCGCAATTCGCCTCCGCGCGCCGGGAACTCCGCCGCCACCGGTGTGCTTTGCCTCCGCGCGCCGAGAGCTCCGTCGCCGTGGGGTCGCTCCACCTCTGAGCTCAACTGCCATGTGTTGCCAGCCCCGCCGCGAGCGTGCTACGCCTCTGCACACCTGGAGCTCCACCGCCGCGTGTGGCGAGCCCCGTCGCGGTGCGCTCCGCCTCCGCGCGCCTGGACCTTAGCCGCTCTGAACTAGGAATCCGCCTCAGCTGCCCGCGGGCCATCTCGAGTGCGGGTGCAGCGGGGTTGGGGGGGGGACGCCATGGCCGGGGAAGAGAGCTGCTCAAGACGAGGAAGGAGTTAGTTGCGAGAAAGAAAAAAGGGATAGGGTCTTTTTTTAAAAAATTTGGCCTTGAGGTGGCAGGTTTTCGACTTTTGGTGTGCATCGGCAATAGATCAGGGACCCGGATAGTCGTTTTGATAGTTTGAGTATCTAGATGGGAGGAGGCCAATAGTTTTGAGTACCCAGGGTGCATTTTACTCTATTTCTTTCTATAAAGAAAAAGGTGTTATAGTGGTATTTGGCCAAATGAACATCTTGAGCATAAATTAAGCAGCCAATGAAAATGAACCAATATTTGAAAATGGCAAGTAACGTTAACTGTTATGTCTAACTGAGAATATATGTCCCTTCTCCAGATTCTCAACACATCAATACAAAAAATATCATGCAATTGGCACATATCCAAAGTTCCTGAATTGCATGCATCTAAAACAGAATGATAGAACTGTCAAGAGAGATGCGCACAGAACCTGTATCCCTGTAGGGACAGTAGATATGTGAGAAAATTCCTTGGTTACTGGAGATTTTGACGTTTGATCAGGTTTAAGGTTCCAACGCAGGTCCCAAACCATAGTAGCATGATCTAGAATCTGTAGGTACCAAAGCAAGGGATAAGGCACCTGACTGATCCACCAACATGTAGACCATCATAAGATAAGAAGTCATCACCTGTAATTTGAGGATGGTAGAGTGGATGTATTTCGTGCTCTCCTTGCTAGTGTTTGACAAAGCCAAGACAAGATCCTAGAAGAGGGCAAGTAAATATTTCAAAATAACATTAACATAATTTCACTAGTGAAAGTGACTACAAAAGTGGCTGTGAACAATACCATCTTGCTTTGACAAAGTTTTGCATGGAACTCCTCAGCATCACCGTTCTGCAGAGCTCTTAAGCAACTGAAGCACGAACAATAAGTAAAAAATATCAGAAGTTAGGAAACAGGTTTCTAAAGGTAAGCAAAACAAAGAACATGGGCGGCGGCGGCGGAGGAGGAGCGCCAGCCATGGCTGCAGCGGCGGCTAGCGGCTGGGGAGGAGGGGCGGGAGAAAGAGGAGAAACCCTAGCTCTGATACCATGCTGGAAATTGTGATTGGATTATTTGGGCTAACCCTAGAAGGGTAGCTATAGAGCATGTCATACATGGGCCTCATGGGCCTAATACACACATACTCCAACACATAATTCTTATGTATTCATGGTCAAAGTGTTAAAAAGGTTCAACCGGCGGAAATCGTAAAATGACATGTATTGGTGATCAGAAAGACAAATGTTCGATTCTACGAAGAAAGAAAAAATGCATTACATTAGAACAGTCGCTTGTTTTATTGATGATTCTAAAAGAATTTGGCATAGGAGGATGCCCCTAGATTTATCTTAAAAAGGGCAGTACCAAACCCTTTGGAGAGGGTACTTACACTACCTTTGACACCCTGGTCCTCTAGTTTGAATGGGATTTCATTAAATGATGCTAGTCCCTCTGATTCCCAATGTATGTCATTTAGGACATCAACTTAGTCCAACAGTCCAATACGCAATATGACACTTTGACTTGGCAATTGTTGCAAAAGAATATTGTTCTAAACAAAAAATGATCCCTTGAGGGAAGACTCCAACAATTGCTCAAAGACAGCCCTCAACCATATGGTCAATTAAAAACGGACCGTCCAGGAACATAGTGAAGTGATATAACTTGGTGAGGCCCCCTTTTTTGTGAGACCCAGGGCACAACCCTGGCTGGTGGTGTCATAACTTGGCACACTACTCGTGCATTTTAATATTGTTTTGATAAAGTTATATACTATGATTCTATGAAAGTATTTTTCCATGATGAAACATCAACTATGTGCTGTTAATCTATGTAACTTTATATGTACTGTTGGGCAAGGTTTAATAAGTTAATTTTTTTTCTATAAGATTGTTGGGCTGCGGTAAGTATTGACTATACCCTAACAGTATATTCAATATAATGCTAAGGATATAAATGCTTTGCTTTGTGCTCGAAAGTGTACTGAATGTTGATTTTATGTACTCCCTCCATTCCGAATTGTAAGTCATTCTAGCTTATGTATCTAGACATAATATCTAGGTGCATAGCAAAAGCTGTGAGACTCAAAAAGCCAAAACGACTTACTATTTGGAATGGAGGGAGTAAGAGTTAATGGATTATTTTTTATTCACTAAACAAAGAAAGTTCTGCCCAAAACTGTAAAGAACATTGATCAATATGAATAAATGTATATTATGAACCTGTGTAAATTTTCATTGAAAAGACAGTAACTTCGAGTACGGGTTGAAGACCAAGAAGAACATGGAATGAAAAAGGAGAAATCCCAATTTCCTGCCCTCCAAGCGGCTTCATACTGCAAGATAGGCGATAATATACAAATTACGGGAGAAGTTTAGCAACAGTGCCACTGTCATATGAATTATGAAAGATGCAATACTAACTTGGATATCAATAAACTCTGCGTCTTGTTGAAGACCCCCTTTCTGGTGAGTTAAACCTTCACAGTAGACATCAAGCACATGACTACATCCAGTTTTCTGCAAGGATCTCATAAGACCTTTGTGCATTTTCCAGTACAACGTTGTATCTTCTGCTCTAGAAGCCACCGTAGATGGTCCAGTCAACAGCGACCCAGTTAAATTGCCAAGGTGCTCCTTTGGCGTTGACCTTACGAGTAAATCATAATATTCAAGTGCGCTACTCCAATCACCTTCATGCTCGTATCTAATAAGCTGAGATGCTATCTGTTTCAAAAAAACAATAATAAGCAAAGCTTAGGTACATAACTTGTTGGTTGTAACTTGTTGGTTGTAACAATATCTGATGAAAATCACAAATAAAGTGCCTAAAATATACAGCATCTGCCAAAAAAAAACCCTAGCATAGCCTGAGCTTTGCAGGTTGAAAATATCTTGGGAGATGAATAAAAGGTCATAACAGAAAATGGGAGACGGAAAAAATGTTCATATCCATCTTAAGGAGAGGGTGCTAGGCGAGGGGCCGTGGGAAGAAGGAGAAGATGCAAATGACATGTGGCTAAAGATGGCGACATGTGTTCGGAAGGTGGCTTCAGATGTGTTTGGAGTGAGTAGGGGAGGCAAACGAGAAGCGAAAGACACGTGGTGGTGGAATGACGAGGTGCAAAGGGCTATTAGGGAGAAGAAAGAGTGGTTCAAGCGCCTCCACCATGACAAGAGTGCGGCCAACAGTGAGGGCTATAAAATAGCGAAGAGGGCTGCAAAACGAGCGGTGAGTTTAGCAAAAGGTCAGGCGTATGATGACCTTTACCAGCGCCTAGGCACGAAGGAAGGGGAGAAGGACATTTATAGGATGGCTAGGATCCGCGAGAGGAAGACGAGGGACATCAACCAAATCAAATGCATCAAGGATGGGACAGATCGACTTTTGGTGAGGGATGAGGAGATCAAGGACAGATGGAGAGAGTACCTTGACAAGTTGTTTAATGGGGAGAATGATGAGGGTCCTACCTTGGAGTTGGATGACTCATATGACGATACCAACAGACGCTTCGTGAGGAGAATTCAGGAGGCAGAGATCGAGGAGGCTTTGAAGAGGATGAAGGAAGGTAAGGCGATGGGCCCTGATGGTATCCCCATTGAAGTGTGGAGATGCCTAGGTGCCAGAGCGATAGTATGGTTAACTAAGCTTTTTAACCTCATTTTTCGGTCAAACAAGATACCTGAAGAATGGAGGAGAAGTATATTAGTACCGATCTTCAAGAACAAGGGAGATGTTCAAAGTTCTACTAATTACCGTGGGATTAAGTTGATGAGCCATACGATGAAGCTCTGGGAGAGGGTTATCGAGCATCGCCTAAGAAGAGTGACAGGTGTGACCCAAAACCAATTTGGGTTTATGCCTGGTAGGTCAACCATGGAGGCGATTTTCTTATTACGACAGTTGATGGAGAGATATAGGGAGCAGAAGAAGGACTTGCACATGGTCTTTATTGACCTCAAGAAGGCATATGACAAAGTACCGAGAAATGTCAAGTGGTGGGCCTTGGAAAAGCACAAAGTCCCAACTAAGTACATCACCCTCCTCAAGGATACGTACAGGGATGTGGTGACGTGTGTCCGAACATGTGATGGCGACACTAGTGACTTTCCAATTAAAATAGGGCTACATCAAGGGTCAGCATTGAGCCTTTATTTATTTGCTTTGGTGATGGATGAGGTCACAAGGGACATACAAGGTGATATCCCTTGGTGTATGCTCTTTGCTGATGATGTGGTGCTAGTTGACGAGACAAGGGCAGGGGTTAATAGGAAGTTAGAACTATGGAGGCACACGTTAGAGTCGAAAGGGTTTATACTTAGTAGGACAAAGACCGAGTACATGAGGTGCGACTTCAGCGCGACTAAGAATGAGGAGGGAGACGTTAGTTTCGATGGGCAAGTGGTGGCCAAGAAGGATACTTTTCAGTATTTAGGATCGATGGTACAAAAGGATGGCGACATCGATGAAGATGTTAGGCATAGAATCTCAGCCGGTTGGTTGAAATGGCGTCAAGCTTCAGGCGTCCTCAGTGACAGAAGGGTGCCTCAGAAGTTAAAAGGTAAGTTTTCTAGGACATCGATTCATCCGACGATGCTATACGGTGTTGAATGTTAGCCTACAAAAAGGCAACATATCTAGCAATTGAGTGTAGCAGAGATGCGTATGTTGCGATGGTGTTGTGGGCACACAAGGAGGGATAGAGTCCGGAACGACGATATTCGGGATAGGGTTGGGGTGGCACCAATTGAGGAGAAATTGATTCAACACCGGTTGAGATGGTTTGGCCATGTCCAACGGAGGCCACCTGAGGCGCCGGTGCGTAGTGGGGTTGTAAAGCGGGTAGATGATGTAAAGAACGGTAGAGGTCGACCTAAACTGACTTGGAACGAGTCGGTTAAGAGAGACCTCAAAGAGTAGAATATCCCTAAGGATTTAGCTATGGATAGGAGCGCTTGGAGACTAGCAATTAACGTGCCTGAATCGTAATCCTTTTTTCTTGTACCCTCTATGTGTCCTTTGTTTCCTGGTCTCTTTTGGGTTTCATCTCTAACTTACCCCAACTTGCTTGGGACAAAAGGCTATGTTGTTATTGTTGTTATCATCCATCTTAAGCATGACTAGAACTCATAAAATATGAATTTTCACAAAAAGGAAAAGGATTTAAGATAACCTCATTGGCTAGTGTGAGCCCATAAATGCTGTCCGGTTCATTTATACGAGTAAATGCAGCAACCAACAGACCAACATGTGGTGGCAACTGAAAAACGTGAGAAATAGAAATAAACAATATTAGCATACGTTGGAGTATATGAGGTTTAGGCCCATGAGGCCCATGTATGTCTATATAGCTACCCTCCCTAGGGTTAGCCCTATAATGCAAAATCATTCATTCTAACATGGTATCAAGCTAGGGTTTTCTTCTCCTCTCCCACCCCTCCCCAACCCAGCCGCCAGGCAGGCTGCCGACGGCAGGACGCTACCGCCCATGGCCGGCCGGCCGCCTCCCCCTCCTTTCTCCTTCCCCCCTCTCTCTTACTCCCAGGTAGCAGGGGCCGCCGGCGGCCCTGCTCATCCTCGGCGCACGGCCGCCGCCCCCCTCCTGCTCGCGGCCGCCGCGGGGCAAGGCGCAGCGCGAGCACGAGGCGGCCGACGCACTGGCACGCCAGATCGCCGAGGCCGAGCAGCTCCTCGCCCCTCCTGCCTCGTACGACTCTAGGGCCATCTTCTCCGACACACCGGCCCATCGGGAGTCCCACACCGCGGTGCTCTGGCACGATCCAGCTGACCCGCTCGTGGCGCAGCTCCACTACCAGGCCGGGGGTGTCCAGAACATCCGCCTCCTCGTCCCGGTCGTCCTCGAGCCGGAGTCACCCGCCTACGTCCGTTGGCGGGACCTGGTCCTCCTCACCCTCCGCCGCTACGCCCTCGATGACCACGTCCTCACCGACGCCTCGGTCGCGGTCCAGACCCCAGCGTGGTACCGTCTCGACAGTATCGTGCTGTCCTGGATCATCGGGACGATCTCCCTCGACCTACACGACCTCGTCCGCAACTCCGTCGACGCTCGTCGGGCCTGGCTCGCCCTCGAGGGCCAGTTTCTTGGCAACGCCGAGGCACGGGCTCTGCGTCTCGACGCGAGCTTCCGTACCTTCGTCCAGGACGACCTCTCCGTCAGCGAGTTCTGCCGCCGGATGAAGGGGATGGCTGACTCCCTCGGCGACCTTGGCTGGCCCGTGGAGGACCGTATCCTGGTCCTCAACGTCCTCCGCGGGCTCAGCGACCGCTACGCCCACCTCCGCACGTGGATCACCCGGCAGCGGCCCTTCCCCACATTCCTGCAGGTCCGTGACGACCTTGTCATAGAGGAGCTCACTCAGGGCATCCAGCCCGGGTCTGCCTCTGCGCCGGGGTCCTCGACTGCTTTTGCGGCCACTCCTCCGCCACGCCCGTCTGCTCCGCCGCAGTCGTCTCGTCTTGGTCCTCCTTCCCCCGGGCCGAGCGGGGGTGGGGGGG